>CM038144.1:478365267-478721941 GCA_021437245.1 Aegilops speltoides
TTTATCGCAGACCTTCGTCCATAGCTAGTAGCTAGATGGCTTCTTCTCTCTTTTTGGATCTCAATACAATGTTCTCCCCCTCTCTCGTGGAGATCTATTCGATGTAATCTTCTTTTTGCGGTGTGTTTGTCGAGACCGATGATCCAACTTATCTATGAATAATATTTGAATCTTCTCTGAATTCTTTTATGTATGATTGAGTTATCTTTGCAAGTCTCTTCAAATTATCCTTTTGGTTTTGCCAACTAGATTGGTAGTTCTTGCAATGGGAGAAGTTCTTAGATTTGGGTTCAATCTTGCAGTGTCCTTTCCCAGTGACAGAAGGGGTAGCAAGGCACGTATTGTATTGTTGCCATCGAGGATAACTGTCGGTGTACTAAGGTAGGGGTACCTCAAGACTTCTAACTTGTGCACGGGCAGCTTGCAGCCCCGCTACCGATCTACCACATGCTTGCCGGAGACCATTCCTGCTCCATGTCAAGCCATTCAAGAACAAAGTGTACAAGACAGAAGACCAAGACCCCGCAAGAGGAGCTTGCCGGAAGGCCGCCCCTGTGCTCAAGACTACCTCACTCACAAGATAGGCCCGGCGAGAGGAGCTCGCCGAAGACTAGAAGATTACATCAGAAGATACGACGGCGCTTATACGCCAGTTTCTACGAGGGCCCTAAGCGGCAGTTACAGCCTTGCTGCTTCCGGTCCCAAGAAGATCAAGACCGGCAAGGTATTTGCCGGAGAGTTGTGTCTGCAGTTCCCGACTCCAGCTCATCTCGCCCACGCTGTCCGCTTCAAGCTCTTCCAGAGACGCTGGGCGGATGGCTGTGCAGCCCGAGGGGTGCGGTGGCACTCCACGGTGGTGGATCCATCGCCGCGGCAGCACGGAGACGCACGGCGGGAGCTTTTGGGTCGACGGTGACGGGCATTAAATGCCTTTGTCCCCACCGCACAAAGTAGGTAGAAGCCACCGCTCGCTAATCGTAGCTGCACTGCTCCTCGCACTGCTCCAACTACCACCTCTTTTTCCATTTTTACCCCTTTCTCCCCACGCTGACACCCGTTGGTGACCCCTTGGCACTATAAAAGGAGGCCCATGCACAACGAGAAGGGGTTCGACTCATTTGCAACTCGCCACCGTAGCCACATCGTAGCTTCCAAGCTCCCGAGCCCAATACAAACACAAAGCAGCAGTAGGTTTTACGCGGCCCATCGCGCCCGGTTGGGTAAAACTCCGCCGCATCGCCTTGATCTGCTCTCTGCCTCCTCCGCCTCGCATCAAGACTTCACGGCGGCCCTGCCCCATAGGTGTGCCGCGGGGCGGGCCAGCCTATCGCCCCGCCCCGACATCTTTGGCGCGCAGTAGGGGGCGCCGAGGTTGTGCGACCTGATCCGCTTCAAGGCGCGCCGTTTTTCATCAACCTTCCGCCATCTTTGGCAACTTCATCGACAATCGCCATGGCCTCAAGACTAGGGCTTCGAGGGTCGCAGACCCGCTCAGCCCACCCGCCGCCACCGAACCAACGGTGGGCGGAGGAGACGCCAGCCGAAAGGTGGACACCGGCGAGGGCACTAGCGCGCCACCAGCATCCAGTGGATGTATGGATGACCGCGCTCGGTCTCCGTGGATCCACGCCCATCTCAGCAAGACGACGACTCCAAGAGCGCCATACCACGGAGGTGGTATCCGCCGCCGGAGCAAGAACATGCCGGAGGCTCGGGATGTTCCGGACCCCGCCCGGACACGGGCAAAGCGGCGGCGCCGGGCAGGACCCCGCCTTCTAACACTGTTAGAGTCCGAGCGCCCCGCCTCGCACCGCCGCTTCCCGCCCTCCACTTCGCAGAAGCGCCATAAGAGCGCAAATGCCTCGACTTCCTCCAGCCGACAAGGTCAAGATCGAGGGCTACCATCCGGAGCCTGGTCGCTTTCGCCAACAACGACTTCCACGGCAGCCGGTGGCTCACGGGCCGCGCAAGCCGAGAAGACGAAGGTCGGCGGCGGATAAGACCGCCGGGTGCACCCACTGGCACTCCCCGCCGCTGAAGCGAAGACGCCGCTTCGCCGAATAACGCCGACGACGGCTCCACGGCATCGCCGGATCCGCTGGCTCGCCGAGATCAACGCCAGTCCTCGACGATCGGCGATAAGAGGACGCCGACCACGATCGAGCGCCGCCGAGACTCGGGCGATAATCGACCAGAGCTGGAAGCACTGCCGACGCGCTGCGCTACCGGCGAAGCCAGCGACTTTGTCAGACGCTGCAGGCTGCCCCGCTGCTCACCCGTGAGCGCGGCGCGCCCAAAGGCTCCAGATGAAGAATTTCAAGCCCGACGATCGGAGAAGTACGACGGCAAGACGCACCCTCGGAATTCCTCGGTTCTACACCATCGCTGCAGCAAAGCTGCCGGGGTCACGACGAAGATTCTCGCGAACTATTTCACAGCGAGGCTTAGGCCGAACGCTCGTTTGGCTTATGCACTTGCCGAAGGCTCCATCTCTTCTTATGGACTTTGCCATCAGCTTGTCGGGCGCCTTTCATCGGCGGCCACAAACCTCACGGCCAGGAGAGCGACTTCCACATTTTGGCCCGTGAGGGAAGGAGAATCCTACGCAAGTATATCCAACGCTTCAGCTGCAGCAAAGATAACATCCTCGATGTCCACTTTCGCCATGTTATCAGCGCTGCTCCACCGAACGCATGCGAATCCGCCGCCGATGCGGAAGAGATGGCGATGACCAAGATTCGGATGTCATCAGCTCTATGCTCTGGCTGATAAATGCAAGACGAGCGTAAGAGGGAGGAGGCTCCTCGGGAGGATGCTGGCGCAGGAGGAAGCGACTGACGATGCCGCCTGAAAGAAGGAAGCGCCAAGCGAACAATCAAAAAGAACAAGGAAGAGGTGCTTGCCGTCGAAAAAGTCCGCAAGGAGGCTCCCGCCAAGCAGGCATGTGCTGGCGACCGCAAGGAGCCTGCCTCAGAAGCGGGCGGCCGACTAAGCTGGACGGCCCAAGCAAGCATCATCGCAAAAATCCACCGCACTAAGGGCCACGATCTCTATAATCGCAAGCTGCCGACTATCTCGCCGAGCAGCAAAAGCTGAGTACGAGAGGCGCGACAAGGAGAGGGCCCAAGGTGGCGGGGAGAGCCGAGAAGAAGCGGCCGCTCAACGGCCAGGAGGGCGCTCGCAAGGCTAAGCGGGCGACAAGGTGATCGACTTCCCGAGCCGCGGCAAAGATGAAGACGACGACGAAGACATGGAGGATGAGGATGACAGCGAGCAGGAGTTCCGTAGGCCACGGAGGTCCCAGGCCGACGGTGGCGCCATCAAGACACCTCCCACCGCCAGCTAAAGCAGCATGCGCAGAAGTGAATGCAGCGGAGCCACCCATAGAGTCACAAGCAGTTCTCAAATGGTCCAGACGCCCATCATTTTTGATCTTGAGGATCACCTGACCGCACCACCGCGTCGGGTGCTTGCCGATGCTGGTCTCGCCCACCATCCGCAATCCTCAAGGTCACCAAATGTTGGTTGACGGCGGGCCGGGCTGAACTTGATCTCCTCTCGCCAGATCAAGAAACTCCAAATCCCGATGGCGAGCTCAAAGAGACCGGACCTTCCAAGGAATCAACCCGGACGAGCAAGCCCAAGGGAAAGATCACTCGCCAAAGGACCTTTGGCGGGAGCTCAATTTCAGTGATCGAGCGAAGCATTTTCGACGTCAGCCGATATTCCGCTACCATACAACGGAATACTCGCCGCCCCGCCTCGCCAAGTTCATGACAGCTTCCCATTATGCTTACAATGTACTAAGATGCCGGGCCGATAAGCGCCATCACCGCCCACGGCGACAAGAAAGATGCGCTTATCTCGCACCGACAAGATCTACCGATGCGGCAGCAGCGTCGATTAAGAATACACTTGTCGCTGAAGCTCCCAAGGGAAGAAGACGACCAAGTCCGCAGTGCTCCGGGCCCACTCCGCAACCGCACTCTTCGGAGTGTTGCGCTGTTGTCGAGGATGTCCCGCCGAGCTCCGCCGCAAGAGTAAAGGGAATGGCCGCCCGCCGCAACCAAGAAGGTGTCCGCTAAGGAGGACGGCACCGTGGAACTTTTACCATCGCTGCCACGCTGACAAAGAATAGGAAAGCGCCCATTGCCTTCCTCATGGGCGAACGCCGATGTGTTTGCATGGCAACCATCCGACATCCCCGTGTTCCTGTGAAGGTATTGAGCACAAGCTTGCCGCTTGCCCTCGCGCGCGCCCATCAAGCAAAAAGTAAGGAAGCAAGCCGTGAGCGCCAAGAATTCATCAATGGAGAGATCAAGAAGCTAGAGGCAGCAGGCCTCGTTAGAGGCGTGATCCATCCGACGTGGTTAGCAAACCCAGCTTGTCGCGCAAGGCTAACGGGAAATGGAGGCTGTGTATAGACTTCACCGATGTAAATAAAGCATGTCCTAAGGATCCATTCCCTTGCCGCCATTGACCAGATCGTTGACTCCATCGCCGGATGTGAGCTACTCGCTTGATGCATACTCAAAGCTATCACCGATCTTTATGGCCAAAGAGGATGAAGAGAAGATCATTATCACTCCATGTGGCACCTATTGCTTCATATGCATGCCATTTGGACTCAAGAATGCAGGATCAACATTTGCAAGGGTAGTGTACACTGCTTTTGAGCCACAGATCCACAGAATGTAGAGGCTTACATGGATGACATCGTGGTGAAGAGCAAGAGCAAGGATACGCTGATTCAAGATTTGGAAGAGACATTTCAGAACCTCGCGAAGATACAGCTTTGTTGAACCCCGAGAAGTGCGCCTTGGAGTTCCTTCCGCAAGCTTCTCGGTTCTTCGTGTCACAAAGGGGATTGAAGCCAACCCCGACAAGATTAAAGCCATCGAGCAGATCAAGCCCCGGCGAGTCAAGGATGTCAAGGCTCGCAGGTTGTGTGGCTGCCCTCGTGAGGTTCATTTCAAAGTTGCAGAGCGCTGCCCTACCTTTCTTCAAAATCTTGAAGAAGGCAGGCCCCATGAAGTGGACTCCTGAAGCGGAGGCAGCACGCAAGATTTGAAACGATACCTGTCCTCCACCCCAATACTTGTCGCACCTAGACCACAGAGAAGTTGTTGCTGTACCTAGCGGCAACCAACCAAGTGGTTAGTGCTGCGCTAGTAGCGAGAGGGAGCCCGACGAGGAGGCTGCACCACCGCAAGCGAGTCCAACATGACAAGGGGCTGTCCGACAAGCTCCGCCCCGACAAGGACAACTCAGCAAGAGGGATGTGATGAGGTGCGGAAGAAGATGGTGCAGCCCAAAGGTATTTTGTAAGCTCCTTCTCCGTGGGGCTAGATCAAGATACTCGTGTGCAAAGCTACTTTTCGCCTCCTCATGGCCTCGAGAAAGCTGCGCCATTACTTCCGTGCACACGAGATAACAAGTGGTCACTCGCTCTCATCAAGAGGATATTGCACAACCCAGAAGCAACAGGTAGAATCGTTGAGTGGGCACTGGAGCTGTCAAGCTTTGGACTCAAGTTTGAAAGTACTTCCACCATACAGAGCCGGGCTTTGGCAGAATTTATAGCAGAATGGACCCCAACACCGATGAAGAAGTCCAAGAAACAAGTGCACCTGCATAAGAAGCAACAAGTGAATGGGTAATGTACTTTGATGGTGCCTTCTCAGTAGGCGCTGTGCCAAGGTGGTACTCATCGCGCCCACCGAGAGCACCTCAAGTATGTTATCCAGATGCACTTCCCAAGGGAGCAAGCGACAAACAACACCGCTGAATACGAGGTTTGCTCGCTGCCCGTGATTGCGCCAACTTGGGATCGTGAAGTTGGTTAGTGGGAGATTCTCGCTGGTGGTCCGCAAGTTAACAAGAGCTATCAGAGCCCTTTGATGGAAGCTTATGTAGATGAAGTGAGGAAGCTTGAGGAGCGCTCTGAAGGTTTGCAGATGGAGCATGTCCCGAGAGCTCAGAATGAAATCGCAGATGGCCTTTCAAAGTGTGCTTCGATGAAGTTACCTGTGGAACCAGGGACCTTCTTGCTCAAGCTGACTCAACCATCCGTCACGCCATCAATTGGGCAATCCAAGAAGAGAAAGTTGGTCTCCGCGACTACTTGTCCGGGCGGGTCTCCCGAGGCCGCCGCCAAAGTCCCCAAGATCAACGGCCGTAACGCCGAGGAACAAGATGCTCCTCGCAGATCCTCGGATCTGCGTAATTGAAGCAAGTGTTCCCGACAAGCCTTGCCCCGCAAGCTTGCCGGGGACCTTCAGCCCGCAGCTGAGACCCTTGCCGAGAAGCCGAGGTTCCCGCAGCTGCCCTCATGCTCTTAGTCCTGCCGCTGAGCCCCGAAAGCCCGCAGATGGGCACAGCAGACGTCCGCTTGCAAACTGAGAACTTCCCGACGCACCTGTAAGAAATAGAAAAGATAACCAGCAGTAAGTATGTACCACTGTGGATAACGAGCTGCATGTAAGAAGGCTCAATGGTATCGATCAAGTGCATCTCCGTGGAAGATGGATGTAAGTTGTTAAGGCAGAGGTACACGGAGGCATATGTGGCCACCACATTGGCGCAAGGGCACTTGCCGAAAGCTCCGCAAGGGTTCTTTGGCAAGAAGCCCTCCAAGATGCAGCTGCATTAGTAACCGCGTGAAGCGCGCTGGCCCATGCAAAGCAGATCCATCAGCCAGCTCAAGTTTCCAAACAATCCCTTTATCCTCGCCCTTCTCGCCCTCAGGCTCGATATCTCGCCCCTTCCCCGCGGTATTGCCGGGGCTTTGAGTACTTATACGTAGCAATCGACAAGTTCACAAAGTGGCCGAAGCGGAGCCAGTGAGAAAGGTGACAAAGACAGCCACGGTCAAGTTTTTCAGTCGATTGTGTGTTGCTTCGATCCCTAACAGATCATCACCGACAACGGTACACATTCACTAGTCGCACCTTCATGCAAGACGCCCAAGACCTTGGCGCTGTCTCTTTCGCTTCGCTGCTCACCCAAGGAGCAACGGTCAAGGTGAGAGGGCCACGCTGAAGTGCTGCGCGACTCAAACAAGAACTTTCGGCAGCAGCAAGCGGAAGAAATTGATAGAAGAGCTGCCGCGGCTCTTGGTCAATCGAACGACACCAAATCGAGCCACCGGACGTACACCCTTTGCTCTAGTCTATGGAGCAGTAAGTTCTCCCCACGGAACTCGTGATACGGATCTCCTCGAGCGCGCGCGCTTATGATGAGTTGAGAAGAGCAATTGCGCCAAGATGACGATTGCTCCTGAGGAGGGACGCCTCTGTGTTGTCAGACGAGCTGCTCGATACCAAAGAAGCCTTTGCGCCGCTACCATAGCCGCAAGGTCAAAGCCAGAGTCTCGAGAAGGCGACTTTGTTCTTCGGGCGTGTTCAGTCCGCCAAGAATTCCAACAAGTCGACGCCGAGTGGAAGGCCCTTATCGGTGAAACAAGTCACGAGGCCCGCGCCTGTCCTACCGAGACCAAGAAGGCTTACCAAAGGAGCAACTCCCGAACATAGAGCATCTTCGCAAGTTTTACCCATAAGGCGCTGGTTGCGGATCCGGCCCGCAACCAATTTTTGTACAAAGCTTTGTCAGCGCTGTATATAACCCTTTGTACAAAGCCGGCGCAGCACCTGCAAAGAATAAAGTTTCTGTTTTGGCGCTTATTTGCCTTTTCCCATGCTTTTCTTTTACTATTTGCATGAGTTATTTGGCATCTTTCAGGCGACACACATTTCCGCAAGCAGTAGCACCGAAGGCCATATGCTTTGTTTCCTCTTCTTTTTCCTTGTCTCTAAGCAGAGGAAACATTCCACAAGACAAGTTTGCCGGGGAAGGAAATGGAGGATGAACCAAGTGCCGCTTCAAGAAAGAGAAGCTTGCCGAGAACGCATGTATCACGAAAGCTAAGTTATCAAGTTATCGTAATTTGAGCAGCTCAAAATTTTAAATTTTAAGTTGCTTTCCTTGAACGACCACACTTTGTATGGAAAACTTGTGCTCGGAGGAACTTACCCGTGGATAGCCGCACCTTATTTTGTTTCGAGCACACTCAACGAAGTAAAGTGAGCTGCTGATAAGCTTCGCGCTTCTTGTTTCGCTTTTCGAGTCTGGCTCAACAAACTAAGTGCAAGCAGACTAGTCATGGTAAGGTTGCTTGCGGCAAGGCCTTGGCCAGCAGGGTTGCTTTCGAGTTCAGCACTACGCCAAGGCAAGGGCCCCTTGCCGCAAATCTCCTAGAAGTGCAAGGTTGAAGCATACAAAGTTGAGGATCAAAACAAGGAGATAACATTGCATCTATCGACCAAAATAAAGATAGTGTTTGGCAAGAAATAACTTGTCGCAGGGCTAACGGTTTATAACAACCTATGCAGCAACAAAAGAAAAGGATAAAGATAAAGGAGGCCTAGTCTACGCGGGTCGCCTCCATCCCGAGATCTTGTTCACCTTGGCGATGATGTGGGCGACCTGCTCCTTCAGAGCCTCCATGTTTGCGCTGGCCAAGCAAGCTGCGAAGAACGCTACGGAGGTTTATGCCGGATTGCGGTATACGATCTCACAAGACACGCCCCATGGTTCCTCGCACACACCAAGCGGGGTCTCCCTAAGCAGTTGCGGGATCTTCTTCCGCAGACGGTAAGGGCGGCGCGATCCTCTCAAGAAGAGGCTGAGCTTGGCGCTTGGAGCAAGGTTTGATCCGGGAGTAGATGAGGTGCTCCAGCCAAATCACCAGAGCTCCTCGGTCAATGGCGGACGCAGAAGATACCAAGTCCTCGGTCCATATCTCGACGACACGGCGGAAGTCCTCGCTGCTTTGTTGGCTACGACCACTCAAGGTTCGCCTCGCTGAGCTCCTCCTTCAGCTTGGTTTCCGATCCCGGCAAGGCTAAGCGAAGTCCTCAACAGAGACTTGAAGCTCAAGACCTCGATGGAGTCCTTGGCGGCCTTCAGCCTCGCCGCCTTCTTGGAAAGGCACCTCGAGTTCTCGAGTTGGTGTGAGCATCCTTCGCCCTGCGACGAGCGCCGCGACCTTCTCCTCGCCGCCTTCAAGAACTCCTCCAGCCTGCGCGACCTTGGCGGCAAGCTCCTCCTTGGCGGTTTCCGCAGCAGCCGCGCGGCCTTTCGCCTCTTTTCTGGGCCTTCGCCAAGGGCCTGTTCCCGGCGGCAAGGTCTTCTTCGTACGCCGAGGGTGACCTTCCGCTGATGAGTTCTCCTTTTCGCCGACAGCTTCCACCTCGCGAGCCGTTGCTGCTTCTTCGCCTCGCCTTCTCCAAAGAACCACTCTTCATACTCTCCGGCGAAGTCGCCGCTTCTCCGCCACTCGCTGGAGAGCAGCTCGACACCGGCGCTTGAGCTCCGCCGCTTCTCCATCTCCTCGGCGTCTTGGCGGCGTAGGGCCTCCCGGAAGCGAAGCTACCGTCTGCCCGGGTAGGGCCAGGAGCTGGTGGAGCAGCTCGCCGGGCCCGCCGCTTCCCGCCGCCTGGCCCTCGACGACCTTCAAGCCATGGAGGCAAGGATCTCCCCATCAAAGGCCTCGCCCGCTGGAGCTCACGACGAAGAACCCCACGGGCATTCCGGATGAAGACGCCGCTAGGGGGCTTCTGTAGTAGCCGACCGCCTCCTCCCGCGGAGGGGTCGGGTGACCGGGCGCAAAGCACTTGATGCTTCCCGCCGCCCGGCCGGTGGTGCGGTCGCCATCTCTTCGCCACAAGGCTCGCGGCCGGGCGGCTCGCATGCGGGTCTGGCGGCTCCCCGCCGCTGGCCTCAACGACGGGACGCCGCCGCCGCTTCTGCCCTCCTCCTCCTCAATGACAACTCCGCTCCATCTGCTCTGGGAGGAGGAGGATCTAGAAGAAGAAGAAAAGCGAAGAAGATCAAGCAAATATCCAAAAAGAGACAACGCCAAGAAGACAAAGTTGCAGAACTTACCTTGGCGGACGCCGCCGGGCCGCGGGCTCTCCTTACCAAGGAACTAGCCTTGGCGAGAGTGGCCACCGCCGGCTGCTCGCTTCAAGGGGTACCGCCTTGGCGGAGTATCCGCCTAAGGCGGACGCCTCCCGTCCGGGAGTCCAACCTGGCGGGATGGAGGGATCGGCGGCCTCAAGGGCGCACCTCCGAATGCTCCCGCCGCAAGGCTCCATCTCGCACAAGCCAAGACAAACACGCCAAGATATTGGAACAAGACGAATTTCTGACGCTCCCGGCAAGCGAGGTGCGGGGGCCCAGACTTACGCTGGGTCTGGCTGGGCTGCTCTCAGACAGCGCTGGTCCGCAAGCTCGGCTCGACGCCCAGTGTCGCCTTTTTCGGGCGAAGCCGTCCGCGACTCACCACGGCACCTTTTGGCTTTCGCCCGCCGGCCAAGGTCCCGCGATCAACACAAAAACAAGATTAGCTCTCAAACAATAATCAAGGCTAGATTTAAGAAGACGAAGATCTCGGCACTTACTCCTGTTCGCCGCTTTCGCCAAGGCGGCGAAATCATACTCCACTGGGTCGCTGGGCGCGAGGAGCAGAGGCGGCGGCCCTCTCGGCGCTTTGTGTCTCGGGCTGGGGGCTGGCGACCCAGCCTCTGCGGCCGGGACCCCAGAAGCTGGCGGAGCCGCCGCCTCCGCCCCGAGAAGACTTCGTCCGCCGGGCGCCGACTGGGCGAGGCGCTTTGCTGTGGCTGCGCTGCTGGTCGCTTCCGCTGCGGGCTGATGCGCCTGCCGCTTCGGCGCTTTGACTCCCTGGAAGCAGGCCTGCTCGGGCGAGCCGGTAGTTGCCGGGAGCCTGCAGATTGCTCTGCTGCCGCTTATGGAGGCGCTCAGCCGAGGACGCTTGGCTCGCCTGGGCGGGAGGTCTCCGACGAGGAGAGGTCGCCTGCCAGAAGGTCCGTGGACTCCCGCCTGGCATCCCCTGCAGAGCCGCTGCATCCTCCTCCTCCGCCGTCGGTTGCCTGCACTCAAGCCGCCTGGCCATGCGACCCTTTTTCCTTCCTCGGGCGCTCCGCCTCCTCCGCCGCGCCTGGCGCTCTGGCGCCCTCCTCAAGGCAGCGCGCACCTCTTGCCGCAGCCTCGCCACGATTCTGGGATCCCGGAGTGTCTCGTGAGAGGGAACCCCGGCGAGCGGCCGGGAGGAAGTTGCAGCACCGCAGATCTCCGCCATTCGCTTGGCCGGACTCTCCGAGCCTTCTGCCTCGGGCGCATAGCCGTGGCCTGCCGCCGGTTGCAGCGCCTTCGCCCGAGAAGCAGTATACGCTGAAGCCTCGTCCGTGGTGTCCCGTGGTCGCCGTCTGGGTTCTGTTCTTCGCCACCTCGGTGCTGTCGGGCCAGTTGAGGACGCCTATTGCTCGAAAGCGGAATCCATGAACGCCGACATCTGCAAGGCGAAGTCGACGCGGGCATCATGGCGAGGAGGCGATCCCGAAGCTGTGTCATGCAGAGGGGCACGACTCTCGGAGGGTCTCGAACCACTCGATGGTCCGGTCAGACGGAAGAGTTCCCACCATCCCTCCCGCCTTCCAAATACAGAAATTGAAGTTCAGCCCGGGCGCAGCCTCATTATATCCCCCGCGCCGCATCCCAGGCCGCCTTTTTCCTATCTTGGAGAGGGGCACGCGGGCGGGCGGAGGAAGTCCGCGCTTACCTCCGCGAACGGCCAGATTTGCTGCTCAAGACGATGAACCTGATGAGGGCAGCGCCGAGCTTGATATCGTCCGAGTCGAAGCTCGCCTCAGCCTCCTCGCCAAGACGATGGCTACCAGCGCGGGCGCGTGAAGGCTTGCGGTTCGCCTTCAACGACTCCAGCACCATGTAAGACGCCACTCCTCCCACTTCTGCTGAGCTCCCTGCAAGCACGACTCCTTCAAGTTCAAAGGAAACCCAAGAAATTCCTCCCTAGGGGGAGCTGCCTGCCTAGGGTAAAGAAATGCCCGAACAGAGCTACGCTTTGGGTATATCTTATGAAGTTTTCGCATAAAAGGAAAACCGCCATTGTGAGGACGGCATTGGGGTGAAGTCAAGAAGGTGAAAGCCGAGGTGTGCATGATGTCGCAGAAGAAATTGGTGGGGACAAAGACCGCAGTGGAAGAAGGCTGAAGAAATAGTACCCACCAGGATAGTTGTCCATGGTGGCGTCGGATGAGCTCTGGTCCGAGGATGCGCCTGTCTTCTTGGCCTGTAATTGTAATATTTGCTCCAGAGTTCCTCAGACGCCGAGCCGCAAGGGAAGATCACGCTCGCTCGAGATTAGGGCGAAGCCACGCCTTTCCTGACTTCTCTCCTCTTGGTCTTCTCCGCTTTCCCTTTCCCCTTCCTGCCTCGGGCCATGGCGGAGGCGGCGAGGAAAGGAGGACTTAAGGGTCCGCGCGCCATGGACGCAAGAGACGACGGAGGAGATGCGGAGGCGGAGCGCAAAGGGGATCTCTGGAGGAGGAAGAAGATGCAATGAAAGCGAAGGAGGAATCGCGCCCGCTTCTCTCGCTTTTATGGGGAAGTGGGGGCTCTCCTTCTTCATTGAAAGACGGGCACGCCCCATCCCACGACGCCAAGAATCGACGCTGGGTTGCTGCAGCACGGGAGCCGGCAGAGGCGGAAGTGGATTCGGCACGCCAGGCCCGTGGTGCCTCGCAGACTGCTTTTGGCCCCGCCCAACAGCGCAAGACTGTGGTGGCCCAGCCCGGGCTCCTGCCGGTGTGAGCCAAGGTAGGGGTACCTCAAGACTTCAACTTGTGCACGGGCAGTTGCTGCCCCTCGCGCTGGATCTACCACATGCTTGCCGGAGACCATTCCTGCTCCATGTCAAGCCATTCAAGAACAAAGTGTACAAGATGAAGACCAAGACCCCGCAAGAGGAGCTTGCCGAAGGCCGCCCTGTGCTCAAGACTACCTCACTATCAAAGATAGCCCGCGAGAGGAGCTCGCCGGGAAGACTAGAAGATTACATCAGAAGACACGCTGGCGCTTATACGCCTCCGGCGAGGGCCCGGAAGCGGCAGTTACAGAGTTCGGCTAAGCTTCCGGGTCCGCAAGATTAAGACCTTGCAAGGTACTTGCCGGAGAGCTGTGGCTGCAGTTCCCTAGACTCCAGCTCATCTGCCCACGCCGCCTCAAGCTCTTCCAGAGACGCTGGCGGATGGTCAGGCAGCCCGAGGGTGCGTGGCACTCCACGGTGGTGGATCCATCGCCGCGCATTTGAGACGCACGGGCGGGAGCTTTGGGGTCGATCGCGACGGGCATTAAATGCCTTGTCCCCCATCTGCAAAGTAGGTAGAAGCCACTTGTTCGCTAATCGTAGCTGCACCGCTCCCCGTGACTGCTCCAACTACCACCTCTTTTACATTTTTACCCCTTTCTCCCACGCTGACACCTGTTGGTGACCCTTGGCACTATAAAAGGAGGCCCATGCACAACGAGAAGGTTCGACCATTTGCAACTCTCAAGCTACGGGTAGCCATTATCAGTAGCTTCCAAGCTCCCGAGCCCAATACAAACACAAAGCAGCAGAGGGTTTTACGGCCCATCGCGGCCTCGGCTGGGTAAAACTCCGCCTGCATCATCGCCTCGATCCGCTCCTCTCAGGCCTCCTCCGCCTCGCATCAAGACTTCACGAAGGCCCCGCCCCATAGGTGTGTCATGGGCGCGCGGCCAGCCTCCGTCCCGTCCCCGACAATAACAAGATGGGGTTTTATCATATTGCATGAATTTATCCTCTACATCATGTCATCTTGCTTACAAGCCTCTGCTTTTTAACTTAATACTCTAGATGAATGCTGGATAGCGGTCGATGAGTGGAGTAATAGTAGTAGATGCAGAATCATTTCGATCTACTTGTCTCGGACGTGATGCCTATATACATGATCATACCTAGATATACTCATAACTATGCTCAATTCTATCAATTGCTCAACAGTAATTTGTTCACCCACCGTAGAATATCTATGCTCTTGAGAGAAGCCACTAGTGAAACCTATGGCCCTCGGGTCTATTCTCATCATATAAATCTCTATCACTTTATTACTTGCTTTGTTTTTACTTTGCCGTTTACTTTTTACTTTGCATCTATATACTAAAAATAGAAAAAATATTATTTATCATCTCTATCAGATCTCACTCTCGTAAGTGACTGTGAAGGGATTGACAACCCCTAATCGCGTTGGTTGCGAGGAGCTATCGTTTTGTGTAGGTACGAGGGACTTGTGCGTGGTCTCCTACTGGATTGATACCTTGGTTCTCAAAAACTGAGGGAAATACTTACGCTACATTGATGCATCATCCTCTCCTCTTCGGGGAAATCCAACGCAGTGCTCAAGAGGTAACAATAGCCTATTACAAGGGTCCTTTCAAACTCTTTGTTGTTGTGCACAAAGAGCCCCCAAGTAACATTGTGAGCTGTGCTCAATGGGTACCTATGTGTGAGCTGTGCGTGACAACAGACTCTCTTTGGTCCCCTGGGTGTGAAGCTCCCAAGCTTTTTTTATGACTTTATAAGTCGGTTTAATGGGTAATTAGAGCTCCTATTTATAAGTAGAAGCCCCCATGTAACCAAGAAGACATATAAGGCGAAACGGCAGAGGCCCCGCTTTAGCAAGGATGCCGGTTAATTTATTGATCATAATATGTACATTGTCAAAAATATATACATAGTAGGAGCCTATGGCTCAGGTGTAGTAAGGCCGAAGATGAGCTATATTCCACGTTCGGCGAGTCTCCCCCTCCGATTTGCGTGAGTCTTTGTGCTCTCAAATATCAATAAGGTAGTATGACCCGTTGTTCGGATTCTTGCTGACCACAAAGGGCCCTTCCCAAGGTGGGGATAACTTGTGCATATCTGTCTGATCCTGGATAAGCCGGAGCACTAAGTCGCCTTCCTGAAAAGCTCTGGTTTTAACCCGGCGGTTGTGATAATGCCGCAGGTCTTGCTGATAAATCGTTGAATGAGCTGCCACAATATCCCGTTGTTCATCTAACAGGTCCAATGCATCTTGGCGTGCTCTTTCATTGTCCGCTTCAACATAAGCTGCCACTCGGGGCGAGTCATGACGAATATCACTTGGGGGAACTGCTTTTGCTCCATAAACCATGAAGAAGGTGTGTAACCCGTAGATCTATTGGGGGTGTTAATGTTCCATAAAATGTAAGGCAAACTCCTCCACCCAATAACCCGGCGTCCCATCAGAAGGGACCATAAGCCGGGCTTGATACCCTTTAGGATTTCGATTAGCCTTCCGCTCCGACCATTAGATTGGGGTCAGGGCCAATCGATGACACATCAATCCGGATGTGCTCACATTGACAGAACTCTTCCATAGCTCCCTTGGAGAGATTCGTGCCATTATTTTTATAATGTTGTGTGGAAAACCAAAGCGGAAGATCAGCTTTTTCATGAATTGAACCGCCATGGCCGCATCACAATTGCTCACTGGCTCTGCCTCTACCCACCTTGTAAATTTATCAACCGCCACCAGAAGGTGGGTCTTCTTATCCTTGGACCTCTTAAAAGGCCCAACCATATCCAGCCCCCAAGTTGCAAACGGCCAGGTGATTGGAATCATCCTCAATTCCTGGGCCGGAACATGAGCTCGGCGTGAAAACTTCTAACAGCCATCACACTTTCTGACCAGATCCTCCGCATCAGCATGAGCTGTTAACCAGTAAAAACCATGCCGGAAAGCCTTAGCCACCAAGGATTTTGAACCGGCATGATGACCACAATCTCCTTCGTGGATTTCACGCAAGATCTCACAACCTACCTCAGGGGAAACACAACGCTGAAACGCCCCTGAAACACTGGAATGATGCAACTCGCCATTGACAATAGTCATGGACTTGGAACGTCGGATTATCTGCCTGGCCAGAACTTCGTCCTCTGGTAACTCGCCCCGGGTCATATACGCCAGGTATGGCACTATCGAATCAGGGATAGCATGAAGAACCGCCACCAATTGAGCCTCTGGGTCAGGAATAGCCAAATCTTCCTCCGTTGGTATCTTGATCGACGGATTATGCAGAACATCAAGAAAAACATTAGGCGGCACCGGTTTACGCTGGGATCCAAGCCGGCTTAGAGTGTCCACCGCTTCATTCTTGCACCGATCAATGTGCTCGACCTGGTAACCCTTGAAGTGACCAGCAATGATATCCACCTCACACCGCTAAGCCGCCATAAGTGGATCCTTGGAATCCCATGTACCAGATACTTGCTGAGCCACTAAATCAGAGTCGCCAAAGCAACGTACCCGGATTAAATTATCTCCTTAGCCATCCGAAGACCGTGGAGCCGAGCCTCATACTCAGCTGCATTGTTAGTACAGGGAAACATTAAGCGGAGAACGTAACAAAATTTGTCACCTCAAGGGGAAGTAAGAACCACTCCAGCCCCTGAGCCCTCCAATTGTCTGGATCCATCGAAGTGAATAGTCCAGTATGTGTTATCCGGTTTATCTTTCGGTGCCTGCAACTCTGACAGGTCGCTGATGAAATCCATGAGCGCTCGAGACTTGATAGCCGTGCGAGGCATATATTTTAACCCGTGAGGTCCAAGCTCAATAGCCCACTTAGCAACCCGGCCAGTTGCCTCTCTGTTCTGGATGATATCTCCCAATGGAGCAGAACTGACCAGAGTAATGGGATGGCCCTGAGAGTATTGCTTAAGCTTCCGGCTCGCCATAAACACTCCATACACCAGCTTCTGCCAATACAGATATCTCTGTTTAGACTCAATAAGCACCTCACTGATATAATAAACCGGCCGTTGAACCGGATACTCCTTGCCAGCCTCTTTGCGCCCATCGCAATAGCCACTACGACAAAAGGGCATTAGCAAGCCACGTGATAACAGCAATGGTTCCTTATCAATGGGGCGCAAAATGGGCGGTTCGCTAACTCGCTTCTTCAAATCCTCAAACGCCAGATAGCAAAGATCACCCTGCATAAATTTGTCTCGTTTTCTTCATCATCCGATAAAGAGGGATCACCTTTTCCCCCAACCGGCTGATAAACCGGCTTAGCGCTGCAATACGACCCGCCAGTCGTTGAACGTCATTGATACACGCCGGTTTAGCCAGGGACGTAATAGCCTTGATCTTTTCCGGATTAGCTTCAATGCCCCTGTTAGACACCAGAAAACCCAAGAGCTTGCCAGCTGGTACACCAAAAACACACTTGGCCAGATTAAGCATCATCCTATAAACCCTCAGATTATCAAAAGTTTCCTGCAAGTCATCTATAAGTGTCTCTGCTTTCCTGGACTTCACCACTAGATCATCCACATAAGCATGAACATTGCGCCCAATCTGAGTATGAAGGCAATTCTGCACGCACCACTGATAAGTCACCTGCGCACTCTTGAGCCCAAAAGGCATAGATACATAGTAGGAGGCTCCAAAAGGAGTTATAAAAGTCGTCTTCTCCTGGTCCTTAACCACCATCTTGATCTGATGATAACCCGAATAAGCATCTAGAAAACTCAACCGCTCACAACCCGCCATAGCATCAATGATTTGATCAATATGGGGGAGGTCAAAGGGATCAGCTGGACAAGCCTTGTTCAAATCCGTGTAATCTACACACATACGCAAAGTATCATTCTTCTTAGTACTGTAACCGGTTAGCTCAACCACTGTGGTGAAAGACTTCACAATGAACCCTACTGCCAAGAGCCGCTACTTCCTCACCGATGGCCTTGGCGCTTCTCTTCATTAAAGCGTGAAGAAACCTGCTTGACCGGGTTTAAACTTGGGATGAATATTAAGAGTGTGCATTAAAATGAAGTTCCCCTTGGTACACCCGGCATGTCGGGTTCGTTGGGGATAGATATTACCACTTGTGTAAACCGCCAAGATTGGGCCGTTAGCTCTCATTAGTGGTGTAGTTATGAAAAGGCCCAAGGCCTATAGTCGGTTTAGAGCTTGTAGCCGTGAACCGCCTGATGTATGACTTGTATTGTAAGTTAGAATAGAGAGATACCAACCGGGATACGAGTATGAACCGTTGGGACTCGCAAACCGGACGGGCGCCACTGTATATAAGGGACGACACCCGGCGGCGATTCAGACAGATGAACCACAACTCGAGCCTAGGCGAAGCTTGTTTGTTCCCTAGCCATCGAGACTACATCAATTCCATCACAACTAGACGAGAGGCTTTTACCTTCATCAAGCAATGAACTAGTATAAAACCCTGCGTGTCTTTGTGTCCGCTTTAACCCCTACAAGTAAACCCAGAAGCGATGGCTCCACGACTAAGTCCTCATGTTAGGACATCCGCCGTGACAAATCCATCGATAGCTTGGCGCCCACCGGGGCTATCGCGACGATGGTTTGCCCAAAAAGGTCCCCCACCCGGAAAGAAGAGGGGAAAGCCCCCAAAGGAAGCAGGTCGGGTTTTTGGGTTTTAAAGAGCACCCCCAAACCCATGCCCATTGCTTCCCAAAAACCCCAATCTCCCCCTCTCCCCCAAAACCGACCCCGGGAAAAAAACCCGAAAATTTTAAATTTGACCCCCGGGTTTTGGCCCCAAAACGGGACCCAAAGAAAAGGGGTTAAAAAAACCCCGCTTCCCAAAAGGGGCTAAAAAAGGGGGCCTTTAATTGGGGGCCTTTTCCCCCAAAATCAAAACGGCCCGGGGTTCAAAAGCTAAAACCCCCTTTTAAAAGTTTTCTGGTTAAGGGAAATAAAGGGGAAAATTTTGGTTTTGAAAATTTAAAAAGACTGGAAAAAGGGGCTAATTAAAAGGGTTTTAAATGAAATGTTTAAAATTCCCGTGTTTTGGATTTTTTAAAATTGCCGGGTAAAGGCCCGGAAAAAGTCATTTTAAAAAGGTCCCTGGCCCCGGGAAAAAAAAGGGATTTTTAAAAGTTTTCTTTGGGCCCCCAATGGTTTTTTTTTGCCCTTTTAAAAACACTGGGAAATAAAAAGGCCCAAAACAAACAAATTCAAAGACCGGGTTTGGAAAAAACGGGTTTGGTTGAGGGGACCCGGCCCGCAAAAAATTTTAATTTTGGGGCCCGAGGGGGAGCGCCCAAACCCGGGGGCCCCTTTCCGGGCGGGCCCCGGTTTTGCAATCCGGGGGAAGGGGATGCAATACCCGCCGGCCCCCAAACCCATCCAAAGGAATTTGGGCCAAAATTAAAATTTGGTTAAAATCCCAAATGACCGGGATCCCCAAATTTTCTTTTGGGGAGAACCGCCCCATTTTCCCAAAACCCGGGGAAAAATTCAAAAAGGGATGGCCCCGTTCGACGCCAAACCACTGGAATTTATCAAAAATGACGGGGTCCCTGCTCCTTAACCCAACCCCGGGGGGGAAGGGAAAAAAATTTTTCTTTTGGTTTTGGGCAACGGGAAACCCAAATTGCCAAACCCAAAAAGGTAAAAAATCGCCCAAAAAGGGAAAATCTCCCAAAAATTTGGGAAAGAAAAGGGAAAAACAAAAAAGGGAAACCCAAAACGGGGGGGAAAAAAAGAAACAAAAGGAAGTTTTGGGTTTAAAAAAAGGGCCTAGTTCCCCCATCTTTTTTGCAAGGGGTTATAAAAATCCTTTTCAAAAACCCCCCCTTTTGGGGGAAAAAACCGGGTAAGCCCAAAAGGGAAAAAATTTAGGGAAAAAAAAAGAAAAAAAGGGTTAAAAACCCTAACAATAGGGGAAAACCCCCAAATGGAAAGGAAAGCCAAAAGGCCAAACCTTTCAAAAGGAGGAACCAAAAAAAGAAACCCAGGCCCAAATTTTCCCCCTGGTTTTAAAAAAAACCCCCTTTGTTCAAAAGTTAATTTGCCCTTAAATGAAAAATTCCTTTGAAAATTTCCCGCCTGGCATTTAAGTGGGGCCTTTTTAAAAAGGGGCCCGAAACCCCTTCCCCCTTCGAATTTTGGAATTTTTAAAAAGTTAAAAAATTTAAAGGACAAAATTTAGAGGGCAAGTCTTTTAAAATTTATTTCCCAGGCCATTTACCCGTGGTTCCCCAAAAGGGGGAAATTGGTTTTTAGCAAAGGAAAGCCCCCCTGGGTGGGATTTCTCCCTAGACCCACCCCTTTGTTTTATCCCCCCCCGGGGCCCAAAAAAAAGGTTTTTAAAAGGAAAAAAAATAAACGGGAAAGGAAAAATTTTTAGAATTTGAAAAACCAGGGTTTTCGCCGAAGGCCCACGCCAATGGGACCATTTCCCCGGCCTAATTTGGGAAAAGGCCGGGGGAAAGGCGGGGGCCCCCCCAAAAAGGTTTTTAAACCCAAACGCCCCCCCGGGGCAAGAAGGTAAAAAATACCGGAAACGAAAGGGGAATTCCGAGGAAAAACCCCCGGGGCCCCCGAAAAGGGGAACCGGGGGCTTGGGGGTACCCCCAAATCCCAAATACAAAACCCCTAAGTTTTTTTTTCCCGTTTAACCCAAAAAATTTCCTTTAAGGGGAAAATTTTTTCCCCCCCGGCAAAACTAAACCCCAAACAAACACCCGGGCCCATTTTTTGAAACCCCCCGCGCCCCCCCAAAAAGGAAAACCCCTTTTTGGGTTGCGCCAAATGGGTTGTTTGGAAATAAACAAAAGGGGATTTTTGTTTCCCCCTAAATTTTAAAAAAAAAATTTCCTTTTTGTTTCGGTAAAAATTCAAGGTTCCGAAAGAAAGGGCCCAAAGCCCAAAAACCTTTACCCCCCGGGGCCCAAAAATAAGGGACGAATTAAACCTAACCCCTGGGTTTTAAAAAAAAGGGAAAGGGGGGAAACCTAAAAAGGGAGGGACGCCAAAGGGCCAAAGTTGGCCCCTTTACCCGGGTTTAAAGGGAAGAACTTCGGACCCCGGGGAAAGAACCCAATCCCCAAAAAAAGAAAAACCCAACCCCTAAAAAAATTTCCCCCGGGTTTAGGCCCCGGAAAAGGGGGAAAAACTAAGGGCGTTTTTTAAAATCCCAAGGGGGATAAAAAAAAACCCAACCAGGGGAATCAAAACAAACCCAAAACCCAATGGTTTAAAACCCAAAAGGAAGGGCGTGAGGGAAAAATTTGGGGGAATTAAACCCCTTTTCCCATAAACCCTGGGCACGGGGAAAGGGAAAAAACGGCGCAGGGGAAAATTTGCCCCGGGAAAACCTTCCCGTTAAAAGGGGCCCCTTGGCCCAAAAAAAGGGAGGGAAGGGGCAAAGGTTGGGCCCCCGAAGGGGCCCAAAGGGAAAACCCCCCCAAGAAGCGAAAAAGGTTTAGGGGGCCAAAGGGAAGCGCCGGCGGAAAAAAGAGGCCAAGGGAAAAAAGGGCACAAAAATAAACCCGAAGCAAAATATTTTAAAACGGTTACACATCCCTTTGCAAAGGGAAAATTGCCCAAAGGGCCCAGCTCCCCTTTCCAAAACCCTGAAAAACCCCAACCCCTTGGGCCCCCGCCCCGGCCCCCTCCCGCCTTAAGGGGCCTTAGGCCAGGGGCCCGGGTTTTGCACCAATTTTTAAATTAAAATTTTATTTTTTTAAATCCATTTTGGGGTAAAAACCCGGAAATTTTTCCCGGGGGAAAAAAAGGGGAGTGGACCCCCAAAAATTAAACTTCCTTCCCCCCGGGGAATAAAGGGCCCTTTGAAAAAGGGGGCCCCCCAAATTTCCGGGGGGGCCCCGCGGTTTTAAAATTTTTCCAGGCCCAGAAAAATAACCCCCAAAAAAAAACCCCCCAACACTTAAACCCCCTAAAAAAAACCCCAAGTGGGTGAAAAACCTGATAATTTCCCAAAAAAGGGGATTAACTCCCAAGGGGATTCTTCAACCGGATTACCCAATAGAATTAGGAAAATATGATTAAACAAAAGGGGCTAAAAAGGAAAGATATACCCAAGGGGAACCTGAAAATTTTTTGAAACCTCCCAAAAAGCCCCATAAAGGGGAGTCACACCCCGGGGCCCATTTAGGGGGAAAGGGAGGGTTGGAAAAGGGGGAAGGCCCAAAAGGGGGGAAAAAAAGCCAAAAGGGCCCCGAAAAAGGGAGTGAAACCCTTGGGTTTTGGGACCCCCAAAGGAGTAGGCCCTGGAGAAAATTGGCGAGAAACTTGGGCCCAAAAGGTCCCTTTCCCAATTTTCGTTGTAGGGGAATGAAACCCCTGGGGGAATTTGTTTTTAAACAATTTTTTTTGGGGTTTTTCCTATTGTTTTTTGGGAATTTGGTGGGTTTTAAATGAAAAGGTTTTTAAATCTTTGGGCAAAAACTTTTGGGGTCCCAAAATTTGGGTAAAAACAAATTTGGGTTTTCCAAAAATTTCCCCCAAAATTAAAGCAAAAAATTTTTGAAAATTTTATTCCCCCAAAAGGGGTTTTGTTTTTCCCCCCAAGGGGTTTCCCCCCTACCAAAGGAACCCCCCAATTTTGGTTTAAGGAACTTTTAAGGGCAGTATTTCAGGGAAAGGATTTTTGGAAACAAAAAATTTTTTAAAAAGAATTTAAAAACAGTTTTCATTTATTCTTTTGGTCCCCCAAAAAATTTTTTTAAAAAAGGAAATTTAAAGGCTAAAACTTTAAAAGCTTTTAAAACAAAAATTCCAAAAAAAATTTTGGGGGGGTTCCCCCCAAGGGGCCCCAAGTAGGGCCAACCCCTAGCTGCCAAAGAGGGTTCCCCTAAAGGGAAAAGGAAATTTGGGGGCTGTTTAATTTTTGGTGAAACGAATTTTAGGGTTTTTGAGTTTTGGAACCTAAGGGTTTTTAAATTTCAAAATTTCCTAAAATTTTTTCTTGTTTTCTTAGGTTTTTTTGGGTTTGCTTAAAATTTTTTTAATTTGGTCATCCTTTTTGAAATCAAGGATTTATTTCGGGGAAAAGGAAAACCGGGGACAAAAGGTTCCCGTATTTCAACCCAAAAAGGGGTTCCCGGGGAAAAAGGCAACTGGGAAAAAATTTTTTCGACTAAAGGGATGAGCCCCCCTTCTAGGCCCTATCTTTTGTGAACTTTTGTTTTAAAACGGTTTTGTTTGATTGCTACTTTTTTTAAAAATTCCTTTTGGGGATATTTTGGGGAAATGTAAATTTACGGGCCCGATTTGGTTTTTGAGAAATTTGGGCTTTAAAACCCAAAACCCAAATCAAAAAAAAACTTTTTTGAGATTGGTAAAAAAAGGGCTCCCCCAAAAGGCCCCAAAGGGGGAAAAAACCCCGTTTTTGTGGCGAGGCCGGGCCCCCCCTTTGGATTTACCCAATGGCGGGCCCCAAACCATTAAAAGGGTGGGGCCCCTGGGCTTTAATTTGCCCCTAACCCCTAAACCGGTTAAACAACTTTCCAATCCCGCTCCCCCTCTGGGGTTTTGCACCGCCGCTTCCCCCGTTCCCCCATTAAATTTCAACCCCGAAACCTTTGGGGAAAGGCCCTTAAACCCTTGGGCCTTGAGGGGGACCGAATTGGCTGGGGCCGGCCCTCTAAAGCCCCGTCTGTTTTCCGGCGGGGTTTGGTGGCCCAATTTTTAATCCCCCCCGGCTTCCATTTTACCATTTTTAAACCCCTCCGGATTACCCTGGGGGAATAGGGCGCCCTTTCCAACCGGAACCAGGGTTTAAAGCCGGAGCCTTTCGGGGGTGGGGTTTTATTTCCTGCTTTAAGATTTGGGGTCCTCCCGGGTTCTTTTTTCCCCCACCTTTAAATTAAATCCCCCCTATTTTAAAGGGGGGAAAACCAAAATTTTTGGCCCTTCTCCAAAACCCCCCGGGGCCCGGTTTTTTTTTCGTTTAATTTATCCCCATTCAGGTTTCCCTTTTTGGAAATTTTTTAAACCGGGGAAATAAAGACCCCTTAAATTTGGGCCCGACCAAAGAGGAAAGGCCGGCCGGGGGTTAAAGCGCCCTTTTTGCCCCTTTTCGGTTTCCTCCTTCCATTATAGCCCCTCGGCTTTAATCCCCTTTGGAACCGGGTTAATTTCCCCGTGCCTCCCAAAACCCCCCGGGGCCTTTCCCCTTTCCCCGGAAGATTTTCCGGGGTTAAAATTCGGAAAATCAAATTTTTATTTGATTTTTACCCCTTTGATTTTTGGGTTTTTTAAATGGATCATCACCCCGATCGGAAATAATTGAGAATTGCAAGTATGAAAGTAATGGTAAAATTAATGATGGCACAACAGAGGCTTACCGCAGGAGGTGCGCTGAAGCAGAAGGAGCCAAGTCGTTTGGGCGCAGAGGTGCTCCGGTTCGCTCAAAGATCTTCCTCATCAATCTGCGACTTCATCTTCGTAATAATTCTAATTTGGTGTGTCGAGTGGGTCATCGACACTACCGGTGTATCGCACATCAAACCGAACGCCGCTCAGAGGCAGATGCCCCAAGATAACCAAGCAGCGCATGATCGATTCCAATAAACCGCTGCTATAAAGGCCCGGAGCTTGATAGTTGGGGAGCGACGGCTTCTCTTTCGGGTCATTGCTAGGAAAGGGATGTGTTACCGAGCCGCCTGGGCGGAAACCGTAAAGGATTTTCACCTTCGTGGAGGTGTCTCGGCAGTAGAACCAAGTTATGCTCCATTCTTTGGGATGAGAGGAGCTTCACGGGGATAAGTGATCTTTCTTCGATAGCCATACCGCCAATTCAAAGATTAGCCATCGGTGAATTCGGCACGGCGGTTTAGATGGAAGAGATCCCTAACAGCTCAACGGAAGGCTCTTCTTGCGATAAGCTTCGACAGCACTTGAAAATGACACAAGTTGGTAATGTAATTGGGGCCGATATCTTGGGGGCGGAGTTGAAAGTTGGCCATTACGCCCCGGTAAAACTTTGACCGGCGGTTTGAAACCCCTAACAAGTGATCTCATAAAATCGCGATTTCACTTTCCCGGGAGGAGGACATTCTCACCAGAACCCTCCAATGGATGGTGTTTTGTTATCCAAAGCGCCAATGGACACTAGCTCATTCAGTTGTGTCTCGTAGACGCGGAAGGGACCCAGCTTGTATTCATACACCTGTTTGGCCATCATGAGGTCTACAAGGAGAAGAATCCGTTTAAGAAAATACTCATTACAGAGTAATCGATCCAAGATATGACAAACCGAGGATGATCCGGCGAATCAGCCCGACACGGTATGGTGTCGATATATGTTGGCGGTTCAACACAGGGACTAATGGTGTGCCGATGCCGGTTTAGCAATTTTGTTTCTATGGTGAGTTAAACCGCCTAATCTTGGCTTCATAGGAAATCGATGTAAACAAGTTTCACAAGAGTTCATGTTTATCATGGATCAAACGCGGTTTTCGTAAAACAGTGAAGGCGCGCGAAGTAAAGAAGAAGCAGGAAATGCACTATGAGGTATACGATATATATGCGAAGAGCTATGGATTTAGATGAGAAAGCTTAATGACACGCATCTAATCTTCGCTTGGTACAAAACAGAGATCATAATATCGCTCAGAGGCTAGAAAAGTGAAAGCATATGAAGAACACGGATGAAGCTTGAACCCTAGAACAGATCTAAAGATGATGAACAGATTAAAAAAGGATAAGAGACTTACCGGAAACAGAGGAGTTGATGCGAAAGGCCGCAGTATTCTGGTCCGAACAGGTTGATGCAGCGGCCACTGACGAAGCAGATGTCGATCGCGACGACGGAGCTCCAGAGGCAGCGGCGCAAGGAAGAAGACGAAGAGGAAGCGAAGGGAGAAAACCGAATGACCCTTCGGTCTTATTTATAAGGCAGAAAAACTAGGTCAAGCGCGCGGAATCCAGGACGGTCATTAAAGAAGGCGCTTATAAAGGATAAGCTTCAAGATGACATCATGCCGGTTTACAGTGACCGGAAGCAATGATGTCATGCCGGTTTACAGTGATAACAAGGTGACGACTTATTACGCAAAGAAGATATCCAAGATGCAGGTTTTACAAAGGATTGACATGAACCAGTTCAAATCAATCTGGGGCCTAATGTTAGATATTACCACTAGGTGTAAACCGCCAAGATTGGGCCGGGTTAGCT
This sequence comes from Aegilops speltoides, assembly GCA_021437245.1. NCBI lineage: Eukaryota > Viridiplantae > Streptophyta > Magnoliopsida > Poales > Poaceae > Aegilops > Aegilops speltoides. The sequence goes on from CM038144.1 coordinate 478,391,167, forward strand.
CATAGTGGTGTAGTTATGAAAAGCCCAAGGCCTATAGTCGGTTTAGAGCTTGTAGCCGGAACCGCCTGATGTATGACTTGTATTGTAAGTTAGAATAGAGAGATACCAACCGATACGAGTATGAACCGCTGGGACTCGCAAACCGACGGGCGCCACTGTATATAAGGGGACGACCCGGGCGCGATTCAGACAGATAACCACAACTCGAGCCTAGGCGGCTTGTTTGCTCCCTAGCCATCGAGACTACATCAATTCCATCACAACTAGACGAGGCTTTACCTTCATCGGCAATAACTAGTATAAAACCCCGTGTCTTTGTGTCCGTTTTAACCCCTACAAGTAAACCCGTAGCGATGGCTCCACGACTAAGTCCTCATGCTAGGACATCTGCCGTGACAAATCCACGACAGTTTCCATGCAAAGATGTCCTGGTTCTCACGGATGAACTCGATGAGCGCGCTTTCCTATTTTGGATCCAAGTTAATGCTGATGCTAAACTGCTTGGATGAATCGCCAGGAACAAAATCAACCAACTTAGTCTCATCACTGATTTAAACTTCAAAGCCGGATCATGCTCTGTAGTGGGTTTCTTTAGAGAAGTCATATCCGCCGGATCAATATTGTCTTTGTAGAATTTTAATCCTCTGTCGCACAAACCGACTCAGCATAAGCCGCATCACCTTCCTCGCACTCCAAAGCAATCTTACGGCTGCCATGAACCGTGATGGTTCCCTTATGACCCGGCATCTTGAACTGCAGATAAACATAACACGGCCTTGCCATGAACTTGGCATAAACCAGCCGTCCAAACAGGGCATGGTACGGACTTCTGATTTTGACCACTACAAAGGTCAATGTCTCGAACCTTGAATGATGATCATCTCCAAAAACCACCTCCAGAGCTATCTTACCTACCGGGTAGGCTTATTTACCAGGCACCACGCCGTGAAAAATGGTGTTCAACAGTTTAAGATTCTTATCCGTTAACCCCATACGCCGGAAGGTTTCATAGTACAAGATGTTGATACTGCTTCCTCCATCCTTGAGCACCTTGGTGAACTTATAACCTCCAACCTGCGGTGCGACCACCAATGCTAAATGACCCGGATTATCAACCCGGGGTGGATGATCTTCACGACTCCACACAATGGGCCATTCAGACCAGCGCAAATAACGTGGTACTGCTGGTTCAACGGAGTTCACTACCCTCTTATGAAGCTTCTGATCACGCTTGCACAGACTAGTAGTGAAAACATGATACTTTCCACCGTTTAACTGCTTCGGGTTACTTTGACAACCCAACTGCTGCTGCTTCTAATTCCCCTGCTGATTATAACCACCTTGGTTGCCCTGATTGGCTTGATTGCCCTGTCCACCTTGGTTACCCTGAAAACCTGAACCGGAGTTACCTCCACCATAACCTGGTCCGCGAAACCCGGGTCCTGAACCGCTGGACGGTCCATGATCATACCGGAAGGGATTTGAATTTTTGAACTCTCGCATAATGAAGCAATCCTTCCATAGGTGCGTAGGCGGTTTGTCTTGCGTCCCGTGCTTTGGGCAAGGCCGGTTCAACAGACGCTCCAGATTCATACCTGATCCTCCGCCCCGTGGGGGCAGTTTACCCTTACGGTGCTGATTATTACCCTATACATTGGTGTTAGCCACAAAGCCAGAATTATTATCCGCCTTGCGCTTACCGTTATTCCCATGGGTCACCTGGTTATGTTGTCGCTTTGGCCGACATTCTTCTTCCTTTCCGACTTCGCCGCCGCATCGGATCCTTGGAATTATCAGAATCGGCATACTTAACCAAAGCTGCCATAAGTGTTCTCATGTCATTGCAGTGACGCTTGAGCCGTCCCAACTTCAACTTCAACGGCTTAAACCGGCAATTGCCCTCCAATGCTATGATTGCCGAATTAGCATTGATGCGGTCCGACGAATGCAGAATTTCCGAAACTCGGCGCACCCAATGAGTCATTGATTTGCCTTCCCCTTGAACACAAGCGGCCACTTCCACGATTGACATTGGTTGCTTGCATGTGTCTTCACTACTAGGGAAAAGCCTATACACAGAATCTTAGCAGCAGCGCGGTTCAAAATAGAGCGCTGCTGCTAAGTAGTTGTAGCGCGGGTTACGTAAACTCGCTGATGATAAAGATTTAGCAGTAGCACGCTCGACAAGAAACGCTGCTGCTACAAATATAGACCGCGTGTTCCCAACTCTAAGTAGCAGTAGCGCTGTCGCAATAACAGCGCCATCGCTAAGTACGTAGTAGTAGCGTTTCGAGATCGCTGCTGGTAAGTTTCAAATTGCCACAATTTTTGTCCCAGCTTAGCGAGCGCTCATCAAGAAGCGCGCTGTCAAGAGCTCTTAGCAGCAGCGCTGCTTTATCTCCCCGCCATCGCTAAACCCACCAACCCCCAACCCGCCCCTCCCTTCCCTTCCTTTTTTCCCTTCCCTACCTCCCTCTCCTCTCTTCCTCCACCACATGCTCCCACTCACTCTTCTTCTTCTCAATACTTCTCCCCATTACTCTCTCTCTCTATCCACCTCTCTCTTCATTACTCCTACATAACTACACCACCTCCATTAATTAATGCATCTCCTTTCTTTTCCTCCGCCTCCACTAGTTGAAGTTGTCTCCTTCCAAATTAGGTAGCTAGGTAGATGTAGGATTTAGTTAAGGACCTATTTGCCCCTAACTAGATCTATCTTTGTCAAGAAGAGCTTTGTGCACTTTTGATCTCCCTACAACATCATCTCCGCCATCGAGATAGAGGTGATGAAAATTTCATGCTTTTGCAAAATGGAAATGTGTTTATGTGTATGTGTGATATGTTTGTGGAAATTGTGTGTGTGGCATGAGTTGACGCCGCCAAATTGTGCTTTTGAGTTGTTTATGTTTTGCCAAATGTCGATTTATTTCGCTTCGCTAATTTCGCAAACTCTAGATCCATATATGTCCTATTTTAGGAAGCTCATGCCAAATTTTTTATGACTTTGATGCATGCATGCATTTTACAATCAATTTTTTATTATTACTGCGTGAGTTGACGATGGTCAAGGAACAATGGTGGACAGTGGTTATGTCGGCGGTGCAAGACATGAAAGAAAATAACCGGACAGAGGTTTTATGTCCGTGTTTAAAATGCAAAGGAATAGTTTGGCTCGATTTCATGACGATGGTCATGTCGAAGCGCACTCGCTCATGACTGGTTTCATGGATGGCTATACTGTGGATAATTGAAGATGAGGATGACGATGTTGAGGATGCCGACGGGCAGGCAATGATGACACGGGCAAGACGAAGAGATGATCGATAATGGCGGCGGGAAGAGGCCGGACATGGCGGCGGAGAAGTGGCCGGACATGGCGGAGGAGAAGGGCCGACATGGCGGCGGAGAGAACGACATGGACTCCACGCAGCAGAGTTCGCTTGCATTAAGTTCAATTAAAGGGACCCTCATGTTCAAGCATTGCTTCGCAAGGAGACGAAAATCGAGAGAGCTGCTTCTAGAGAGGAGGCTAAGCCGAGCAACTAGTGGTAGACTTAACACTCCATTGTATGATGGTTGCAACTGAGGTGACCCGCTGAGTTTCACACTCCAACCTCAAGACGAAGGCTAAAAACAAATGGACCGACACTAGCCTCGATGAGCATCTCAAGTACCTAAAGGATGTTCTTCCCGCGGGTAATCTATGTCCTACTAGTGTTGATGAGGCCAAGAAGATCGTGGTGCCTCTTGATCTGCCACACGTTAGATACCATGCATGCATCAACGCTTGCATAATTTATCGGAAGGAGCACGCGAAAAACAAGCTGTCCGTGTGCAATGCTTCGATACAAGAATGCCCGGAAGAAATGTCCCCTAAAGTTGTATGGTACTTACCGATCACTCCGCCTTCGAGGTATTTTGTAGATCCCAAGGAAGAAAGCTAATGCGCCGGCACGCGGAGAGGAAGAAGCCCGACGATGGAGATGATCCGGTCGAGACACGGAAGGATGGAAGCCAGTGGAGAGCGCTGAACAGCTTCTATCGGTATTTTGAATGTGATGCAAGGAACATCGTGGTCGGCGCTGTACCGATGGCATGAACTGCTTGGCAACCGTAACACCAACCATAGTACATGGCCCGTGTTTGTATGGATGTACAACCTCCCCCGGTTGTGCATGAAATCAAGTACATTCACATGAGCATGCTTATTCAAGGGTCAAACAACCAGCAAATAATATTAATTTGTATCCGGCTACTTCAAGAGGAGTTAGACACGTTATGGAAAACACCGCCAAGACATGGGACGCCAAAGAAAGGTGAGTATTTCAACATGAGAGCCGCACTGATCACGACATAAAGGTAGGACTATCTCGCTTACGGATATGTGGCAGGCCAGTGCTATGGATATTGCGATGCACGCGTGCATGGATGATACAACGCCTCAGCAGCTAACGCCAAGGAAAGATGGCGGTCCGGGAAAATCGGTACATGGGGCATCAAGATGGCTTGAACAGACGCACCCGTGGAGAAACCGTGGAGATCTATTCAATGGTCACGCTGAGCATCGAGGACCTCCACGTAAGCGGAGCGGTGCCAAATCGATGAGCTGTTGAAAAACTCGGAATGAGTGCCCTGCACCGGAAAGACGATGAGAAAGGCGCCGAGCCGCCGTCAAGGTATGGAAGACGAGGTCTGTGTTCGGGACTTGAGTATCGCACAAACTCGATACACCCTCATTGCCTTGATCAAATGCATATCTGTAAGAATGTCCTTGAGAGCTTGCTCGCAACACCGATGAACATGCCGGATAAGACCAAGGATGGGCCAAGGCAAGAAAAGACTTGCAAGATTTGAAAATCAGGAAGATCTCGCACATGCCGCCCGTAAAATGTCGACGAGACAGAGACGGAGACAGAGGCACGGGAGAAGAAGGGTAAGAAATTAAAGAAAGAAGATTATTGCTCTCTCTGCTTCACCTTAAGTCGCTGAGATCAATCAATTCTTAAGTGCCTTACTAGAGTGAAAGTTAGTTCCGCATCGTGGCAAGATAAGCGATATCTAGACACGGACAAGAAAAGGTTCAGCGATGAAGTCTCATGATCGCTATGTGATGATGACGCAGATACTACCTGCTGCTTTAGAGGGATAATGGACAAGCACGTCTGCGACACGCTTATTGGTCTCGCAACTTTTTCGACGCCATCTCTCAAAGTCGATCAGTGTGAAGCAGCTCCAAAGGCTACAGAAGAGATCGTTATGATATCGAATGAGCTTGAGATGTACTTCCCGCCTTCTTTCGACGTGATGGTGCATCTGTGTGTCCATATTGTGGATGACATAATAGACCGGGGCCGCTATTCCCGCACAACATGATGCCGCTTGAGAGGATGAATGGGATCATCAAAGGATTCGTTTCAGAATATGTCCCGTCCGGATGGAAGCATCGCCTGTGGCTATTTGGCACAAGAGTGCATCTCTTCGTGAGAATTTTCTATATGGCGCAGACCAGCCGCCTGGTGTTAGTGTTGGTTTGCCCGCTAACAAGCACGATGGGAGGCTCAAGGAGATGGTCACTACAACGGTCGCATGGAACTACACGGAATACTCAGATCGACGCAGCGACTCGACAGAGCAAACTTGGTAGTGCTACAACACCTAGACGAGGTAGATCCTTTCGTGGCAATCGCACAAAGAAATTATCGCAAAGAAGTATCGTGGACCGAGGGTATGCAGGACGGACGCCGGTTACAAGAGAGCACAACTCCACTTTCCTCGCATTGGTTCAAAGAGCATATTATTGCTAATCTCTGAGGAGGGCTCTAAGGACGGATTGCTCATATACGCCTTTAGCACATGGCCCTCGCCCAACCTCAGAACCTATCGTGCATATGATATCAAGGGATACACATTCTACACGGAGGCAAAAGATATGGATGGATGATTAGAACTCAAGGGTGACGATGGAATGCATAACCAGCAGCCGCATAACGCACAATTGAACGATTTTATGGAAGGGTCAAGGAGATCCGGGAGCTTGACTACTCGATCGCACAACACGACGATGTTCCGTAAGATGGGCTAAGAATGTCGAAAGAGAAAGCCGGATGTTCACTACCATGACTATACCCGACGCCAAGAGCGCCACCGTGAACGCTATCGCAAAAAACGAGCCATGGGTACACGCTAAGCACGTGACACAATGCTTCTTCATAATCGACCCGCGCAATCCCAGCCGTGTTGTCGGAGGAGAGGCAAAGGAACATCATTGAATGGATGGAGTCGCCAACGAGGAAGACTATGATCAAAGGGCAACCCATTGAGGGAAGATGATGATGATGATGAAGAATACGCCAAAAGAAGAATCAATACTACATTACCTAAGAAAATCAGACTCCATGGAAAAGGCAAAGTCACAATGAGGGGCTCAATTATTCTTCGATTTAACAAGAAGGAAAAAAGCTGACTCAAAAACGAAAACGTCAAGACTCGAGGAAACGATGTTATGGGTCCAATGATGTAATATATATATATGTTCCTATTTTGTATACACACTTAGTCATTATTATGCATGGGTCCAATGACGGTAATATATATGTTCCTATTTTGCATACATATTTAACCGCCAAATGATGCAATATATATCGCCTCCTTCGCTCACCGCCTCGGAAATAAAAGTGGATAAAATAAAGGAAAAGAAAAAGGAAAACCGACAAGAGCGACGGCAGTAGTGCTGTTTCACAAAAACCGCTGCTAGATCTTAGTAGTAGCGTTTTCATAAACCGCTGCCGCCACGCATCATAGTAGTAGCGCTGCTCCAAACCGCCAAGAGTTACAGAATATAGTAGCAGCGCTGCTTGACATAACGCGCCATCAGCTACGACCACTTAACCCAAAATTCGTGACTTGCCCAGCTTCATCCTGCCATTTCAAATCCCCACTCTCTCTCCGCCTGCTCACTTCCCACTACTCGACCTGCCCCCGGCTTGCTCGACTGACTGGCGCTGGCGCTTAGCCCCGACGCCACTTCGTCTCCGCCTCGACCTCGACCAAGATCTCGCCTCAACCCAGCTTGGCCGACCTGGCAAGGCTTCGCCTCGACTCAAGGCTGTCGATCTGCCGGGCTCGCCCTCCCTCCTCACGCCATCACGAGCCTGCCTCGCCTGCACTTCAGAACCCCCTCTCGCTAGGGTTCTTCATGTTAATTAATTAGGTTATCTATTTAGTTATGAATTAGCTGAATTTATATGGAAATTTGAACTAGACATGTGATATGTGCATATGTCATGTTTTGGACATGTCATGTTTGGAAAATGATCCGAGTGGCCTATGTTACGCCGGAATGTTGATTCATTTCGCTTCAGTGATTTCAGCGCCGATATGTCCATTTTTAGCAAAGGTCATGCCGAAATTTCCCGTGAATAAAGGCATGATTTGTGCTACATAGTTGGTATATCGAAAGTGCCGGCACATAGATTTCTTTTTTATGTCATTTCTCATTTATTCATACTTTTAGAAATAAATGAGGCCACTTAATCATAGGAAACATGTCGAACAACGAAGAAACCGGGCCTTCACCAAGATGAAGACGAGATGGATTATGAGGGTGAACAAGAGTACCGACTATTTGATCGCTAAGGGTTTGCAGGTCGGCCTCGATGATGGTATCGACGCCGACATCAACACCGACGGCACCGATGGCGCGCCGAGGCCCGTGGGAAGGTACCGGGAAGGTACCGCGGGAAGGTATCGGGGAAGGTACCGCCCCGATGCCAATACCGTCAGATCTCAACGCACGCCCATCCTTCCGCTCTAATGATATTTGGTACTATACCGGGGAAATCTGTTTACCGCCGATCGACTACTACAAATTCTTCTTCCGAGACGCCAACGCCCACCCAGCCTTCTCCTTGCTCTAGCGCCTGCTGCATAATGCGATCAAAGTCTTCGGATGGCTGCTGATGGTCGACCGCCTAAACACACGTGACATGCTCCAATACGAAATTTTGACATAGGCGACGACCACAACTGCCGCTCATGGGCAATCATGACGTATGAACTGTGGATCATATGTTTTTACTTGCACATTCACCAAGCTTGCTGGCATAAACTTGGGATCATCCGCCACCTTTCACCGCCGACTACAACTACTTCAACAAAGCTAAACACTCGGGGCGCCCATTATTTTTGAAATCTTCCGTGGCAGCCTCGAGTCTTTGGAAAGAAAGAAACAACAAACATTTCAGAGGATTGCGCCAATCTGTAGGTGGGTGGCTGAATAGATTCAAGGAAGATTTTGGTCTCCTCCAAAGATAGGACTAGGGGAGTCACCCTGCTTATCTCTTTTTTGTTTCAATTGAGCTAATAACAACACTTCCCGACCGCCGCCTTCTCAAGGGCAGCATGGCAAATAGGGCAGCAGATATGTACCAACTCTTGTAACACCCTTTCCTACTGTTTACCCTAAAAAAAGAGTAAGCATAAGAAGCAGAGGATATGAAAACCTAACAAACTAGGGATTGGACGACTTCAGATCACAAAGATGGCACTCGCAAGTTTGAGCCGTTAGAGCCTAAGAACTCGCAAGTGCTATGGGAACCAAGTAGGATGCATCCTACGGAATGCGCGAGCATCAACGACGATGACTTAAGGAGTAAAGAACATTTGACGCAGCTTGCTCCTAACGGTTGCACAAGAGATTCAAGTTCCCGACCGGATGATAACATAGAACAACCGTGGATGATCCAAGATGAAAAAGATTAACAATCACGCCATGGGCATGTTCAAGAATGATTTGGCCTCCGGAAAGGGAGGGTGAAACGAGCTATTGAGGCCGATGAACCCCGCCCAAGATTCTCGAGGAAAATCCGACACTTACGGAAGAGGAGTTCAAAAGTTCAAGGACACTTATGCTACCGAGGCAGCCAAGGCTAAGGCTGCGAAATTCAAAAGCCTTCAGCTCCGAACACGGAAGCATCGCCGAAGCCGCTACCTCGGTAAAAGACCCATATGGTATAAGGAGGATGCGAATGAAGCCGCTGGTCTCCTGCACTCTTCGCTAAGTTCACCAACCCTTGGAGCATGATTTCATCAGGCCCGCTACAAGTGGGACAAGGAGAAAAGGTTTTTACACGGACAAGATCACGAGGAAATTGATTAGACTATCGAGAAGCAACACGGCTTGCAGCCAAAGCCCCATTCGATGAGGCCCAAGGGGACACCCTCTCAACCGGCCTCGAACAAACTTAAGGGACTCCTGCTGGACCAGCGGCCGCAATATGGTCGTGTGCACGGCGCCGAGACGGCGCCACGCGGAAGGTGTTTACAACGACGCCCGGAGGCCAAGAAGCAGTAAAAGAAGTTTAGTCAGCGGACATCGACGCAAAGGTGAAGCTTGCGGTCGAGAAAAAGCAGCCGAGGACGCGAAAAAGAAGCCAAGGACAAATATGAGTTGCTACAAGCAAATCAATGCAAGCCAGAATCGCTCGCAGTAAATGATTTTGCTACTAACTTGGTTCCAGCTTATCATCAATCGGGCGAAGGAAAATCTGCATAAGATGGTACATGATTTCGATGCCCGCTTTTGTCGCGAGAAACTCCATGAACAACAACACCATCGCACCATCACTTGCTCAAGCAACCGGCCTCTCGCAGCCTCCCGCCATAGCAGCCCGCCCCGCCTCAGCGCTTAGGTGGGCCTTCGCTTTGGCTGAGCTCGACGCCACGGTAATTACATGTCGCACCAACATATATATATATATATATATATAAGATTCCATTTTTGTTGCTTTCGTTGTTTTACACCACGCATATATGTGTTTGCAGCGAAAGAAACGCCATGCACCATACTCTACTTGATCAAAGGCCGAAGGTGGACGTGAAAGGGATGATAATGGACCCTCTCAACGCACATTCCACAACTAGCCGATCTCACTGGCACTTCAGGTTAGCTTGACCAGCAGAAATCGGGCACGAGGATTTGCCTCCTCCAAGATAGCAGGTGGAGCGACGACGAGGCCCCGCCGCGGATTGACACTACAAGGGTTGGGTGCTGCTATGGTCAAGAATCTTATTCGCCCGAGCCGCCGAGAGCACACCAATAACTACCACACATCAACAAGCATGTGCGGAGACCACCACCCCACCTACACAATTACCAGCCTCGTAGTAGTGCCGGTGAGAGCGGCGACGACATGATGAAGGGGGCAATAGTATCGGCTGATGTAATTTCTCCAGAGAATGAGAATGGATGATGAGACGGAGGTCGCACCGTATGGATTACCTCAATACAAACGCAGATGACCGTGACATAGATATGATGAGTCAACCATATGACTAATCGGGCTATCAGCTTGCTAATGAGGATATAGATGATATGCTCCGCAGGGCCGCACTATAAAATGCAAAAGTCTCTCTTCATGAAATCCTCACAGACACGCTCAAGATGCCGCCAACACAGCTCAACTAGCCGGGCGCGAGGGTCGCATAATACTTAGCCCGGGAACACTTGGGCAGGGGTTAAGGAAGGGTCCGAAGGTGCCCAAGAAAAGGAGGGGAAGAGATCGGGAAGGTAATCGCTTCCAAACAAGCCAAGCACACAGCAAATTGACGATGCATTCAAGAGCGTGTACCGTGAAAGGTGCGGTCATGTTCCATCTCACGGGCGAGCCGATGCTATCGCCAAACCGCTGGAGGCACTATCGGGATCTCGTGAGACTGCACCACCATGTGCCGCCGACCGAGAAAAGCATACTAGCCTCAAAGGATCCAGATATCCACATACGCTGCTCGTGTGCTCGAGGGAAGTGCTACGTCGACACACGGCCCGCGAAGGTGTTCTTCTGCGGTTTGACCATATCTTTGAGATGTTTCTAACAAGGTGGCTTGATTTTACTATCGTCCGCTTTTTGCGCTACATATGAGCTCCGGCCGTGAAGAGTGAAGAAGTCTCGCAAATCTGTGTGGCGGATGCGCATTACATGCACGAAGTCTTTCTTGAGTCTCGCGACTTTGAGCGTGAAACTGCTAGGGAGTACCTCCAAAACTTCATGGTACGTAAAAGGACCGAAATTGTCCTCGTGCCTTATCATCCAAAGTAAGTCAGTTCCGACAACCCTTTCAGACATTTCAATCATTCCTTCTCTCATATGGGGAATAATTTGAGGTGTCTTTTTCCTCAAGAGCAATGGGTGCGCCGTTCTTATCGTCTTTACCCGCAAGTCTCCCACGCCGTATTTTGACCCTTCCAGAGACTACGAGAAAAAGGACTACACCCACATAATGAATATTCTAGATGATGCTCTCCAAGGCTTCAGCTTTAGAGGTGGCCACGCATATCAGAAACAAAGGAACAAGAAGATGGGTTTTATGATAAAACTAACTTCCCCGCATCCATGTCCCAAAACCAAGCAAGAAGGATGGATTCTACATCGTCCATCTCATGATTCAGTTCAACACGGATCACCAAAGCTTCAGATTAACAAAGCAGAATGATGATCATATCCACAAGTGGCTAGAATCTCATGGAGAAGCGATTTATAAACATAGAGATGACTTTTTTCGTGATCCAAAGCGACATTGCGACGATCATCATGAAAGAAGTCGCCGATGAGAAGGGATGTTCCACCACGGCCCTATATCGCGAGCCGACGTCTCTAACTCGCATAGGCATGCAACGCCTAGACCTCACGCCGCTCAAGCAGCTAGGGTTCGCCTCGATGATATGGAAGGATGGAACTTCTAGTGATTTATGATGCCGATGATGATGATATGTGTCGTTGAACTTGTATACTTTTGTAGCGATGAAACTTTGTGATGTCCACGGTCCTCGCCAACTTGCGTAACGCCACTTTGTTAGTTTGCATAATGGCGACCATGCACTTCTAGTTAATTAATTTATGCATCGTATATGTTGCATCTAGTTGCTAACATTTTTTTTGGTGTTGCTCTAGTATGTATATTTTGTTGCATATATATGATTGTACATCCTCTTCATGAACATGCGCCTCTAATGTACCTAGTTTCTTGATGGCTAGATGGAAATGCTATGTCGGTACAAAGGAAGGTTCCGGGTGTACAACGAGTGGCATGAGTGTCAGCGTAAGTGAATGGGTTCACGAGCGCCAGCCATAAAGGCTTCAAAAGGCATAAGAAGGAGAAGCTAGTTACTTGAGGTTCACGCTAGCGCAAGAGAGGACTCAGAATCGCCACCTCATGTATCTGATGGTTCCGCCTCACTCATAGTGATAGCACTTCTTATGATACCTTTGTTTAGATGGATGACGTTGTTGTAGTTGCAAGTATTCGAGACTTGCATGTATTGCTATTTTCTAGATGATGACAAGATATCACTTTGTGTTGATGATGATTATGAAGAGACTATTTGTATGTACATGCTATGATTACATTTGTGGTCTCGCAGCCATTTGTATGTGTATCATGATGACATTTCTATGTGCTAAAGATTCTTCTACAAAGCCGGTTCAAATACAAAACAAATATGCCAAAAACTACTTAAATTAGCAGAGTAGTGTACAAAAGTTAGCAGCAGCGCCTCAATAGCAGTAGCGCGTCTGCCAAAGAGCGCTTAGCGCTACTAGCGTAGCGAAGCTTTTCATAACTGCGCTGTTGCTACATTTCAGTAGCAGTAGCTGGGTGCTCACGCCATCGCTATGAGTTAGTTGTAGCCAGATAGTAGCGGTACCCGCCATCGATACATCTAAAACCCCGCTGCTGCTAGCCTTTTCCTAGTAGTGCTTTGAAGTTTGCTATAAACCGGCCTTCAACTCGCCCATGAACCGATTGAATTAACAGCAGACTTTTTAACCAAGTGCGAGCCGCTCCATCCAACATCATGGTGAAGTACTTTGCACACGCCGCTTCATCCACATCCAAAGATCTCCATCGCCATCTCATAACTCTCAACCCATGACTCAGGTAAATCGGCGTGTAATTAGGCACCTTACGCTGGCCCTTGAAATCTTTGGGTGACCGCACATTACGTGAGCTGGCGTGAGACACGGCACTTCTCAAGAGCTGAATGCCGCCCTCGCTCGATCGACATTGTCGGTTGAACCAGAGCGGTTGGTGATTCGCAGATCGCGCTACCACTATGTGCTAACTCGCCTCCCGACGACTCTACCATTGTTCACCACATCGTGAGCATTCATACCACCGCTACCGGATTAGGCCCTCGAGGGGCATCACGGGCGCCGCGTTCACAGACCGCTTGACACAGCCGGTTCATCAATATGCCCGCTGTAGCTCTTGCTCGGGCGTGGGGTTGAATGGATTCTCTCGCTATATGAATAGGCCTCGCTGTTGTACCATGGCAGTTTGAAGGAGATCCTCGCCCTCCGCTGCCTCGACCGCTGGAGACTCGCCTCCATCGGAATAGCTGCCAATTGGGCGCCGCAGCAATCATATTATCCAAAGGGGTGGAGAAGTGAGCAGCGGGCCGCATGTATTGTGGCGGCTATCTGCTCATCAAGCGGTCTCACACCCGTGGCTGATCCGCCGCCTGCCCTGTGTGTTCAAACCGCTTATCGCTGCCGGATTACTAGGTCCTGCTCCTAGTGTGTTGAAGACATTCATTGCTTCAGAACCGTGGCAAGCGAGACCAGATTCTCCTCCTCAACACCTCATTCGAAGCGCTCGATCCAGCATGAGCCGGAATTTCAGGCTCGGATCTGTGGTGATCGGGCATCTAAAGCGCCCGCTTCTTTAGCCATCCCGTTTCTCGCTGCCATGTCCTCCTTGGCCTGAGTTATATGATCCCGCTGCTTTGTGATCTTTGCATTATACCGATCTTGAGTCTCCGGTAATCGCTGGTTAATAATGTCGCCCAGTGTCCAATAAACCGGACAGAACTTGAGCCGCGGCACAGAGGGCCTCCTTCCTGTGCTGCCGATCCGAAGTCATTGCTGCCGCTGTTGAAGATTGCATGTGGGCTTGATACGCCTCCAACGATCTATAATTTTTTATTCCATGCTATTATATTACCCCTTTTGGATGTTTATGGGCTTTATTTTACACATTTATATCATTTTTGAGACTAACCTACTAACCGGAGGCCCAACCTGATTGCTTTTTTTTTGTATTTCAGTATTTCAAAGAAAAGGAATATCAAACGGAGTCCAAACGGAATGAAACCTTTGGGAGCGTGATTTTGGAACTAACGTGATCCGAGGACTTGGAATGTAAGCTGCAGCAGCCGAGGCGGCCACGAGATAGGAGGGCACGCCCACCCCACAGTATGCCGCCTTTGTGGGCCCCTCGGTGACCACCGACGATTTCTTCCTCCTATATGCTTCACGCACTCAAAAACATCCATGGAACCAACGAAACTCAATTTCCACCGTCAGAACCTTCTCAGATCCGTGAGATCCCATCTTGGAGCCTTTGTCGGCGCCTCCACCGAGAGGGGAATCGACCACGGAGGGCTTCTACATCAACACCGTGAGCCCCTCCGATGAGTTTTGAGTAGTTTACTACAGACCTTCGGTCCATAGTTATTAGCTAGATGGCTTTTCTCTCCTTTTGGATCTCAAGACAATGTTCTCCCCTCTTGTAGAGATCTATTCGATGTAAACTCTTTTTATGTGTGTTTGTCGAGATCCGATAAATTGTGGGTTTATGATCAAGTTTATCTATGAGAAATATTTGAATCTCCTCTGAATTCTTTTTATGTATGATTGAGTTATCTTTGCTAGTCTCTTCAAGTATCAGTTTGGTTTGGCTCATTAGATTAATCTTTCTTGCCATGGGAGAACCGCTTAGCTTTGGGCTCAATCTTGTGGTGTCCTTACCAAAGGATGTAAAGGGTTGCAAGGCATGTATTGTATTGTTGTCATCGAGGATAAAAAGATGGGGTTTATATCATATTGCTTGAGTTTATCCTCTACATCATGTCATCTTTCTTAATGTGTTACTCGTTCTTTATGAACTTAATACTCTAGATGCAGCAGAGTCGGTCGATGTGGAGTAATAGTAGTAGATGCAGAGTCGGTCTAGTTGTTATGGATGTGATGCCTATATACATGATCATGCCTAGATAATCTCATAATTATTTGCTTTTCTATCAATTGCTCAACAGAATTTGTTCACCCACCGTAATACTTATGCTATCTTGAGAGAAGCCTCTAGTGAAACCTATGGCCCCGGGTCTATCTTTGATCATATAAGCTTTCAATCTACTTTTATTTGCATCTTTACTTTTCTTATCTATATTATCAAATACCAAAAATATATTTATCTTATCATACTATCTCGATCGATCTCACTTTCGCAAGTGGTCGTGAAGGGATTGACAACCCTTTATTATGTTGGTTGCAAGTTCTTTGTTTGTTTGTGTAGGTGCGTGGACTTTGAGGAGCCTCCTATTGATTGATACCTTGGTTCTCAAAACTGAGGGAAATACTTACGCTACTATTGCTGCATCACCCTTTCCTCTTCAAGGAAAACCAACACAAACTCAAGACGAGTAGGCTGCGCATCGCCATGAAGATTGCAACCCGGTTTTGCGGTTCAAGGGGTCTCGAATATTGTCGCCATCGTAACAGCCCGCTAACCAGCCATCTTGCAGCTGGTACAAAGGACTCGGTCTCGCCGGTGGATGAATCGCCACTTGAGTAAACGACCGCCTCACCATCGGACGCCGGTTCAGATTCTCGCACCATGGATGAATCCTCACAAACGCACGCTTCATGGCGCTGAACCGGGGTGGCTCGTGACGCTGAGCCATCTCGATGAGGTCAGGCAGTATGTCAGCTCGGTCCCGGTTCACCGATTTTGCCGATGAAAACGTGAATTCCGCCAAAGGATCAATCTAGATGGTTATTCGTTTCTCTCAAATACCTGTCAATCAAGGATCAATCTAAAACTACTTTTACTTGCCCTTTTGGTACTTTTTCTTATAGATGTATGCCTTTTGGTTTATGTAATGCACCTGCTACCTTTCAAAGATGCATGATGGCTATATTCTCCGATTTTTGTGAAAAGATTTGTGAGGAATTCATTGATGATTTCTCCGCTTATAGATCCTCTTTGATGATTGTTTAAGCAACCTTGATTGAGTTTTGCAGAGATGCTAAGACACTAGTCTCGTCTCCTAATTGGGAAAAGTGTCACTTTATGGTTAATGAAGGCATTGTCTTGGGGCATAAGATCTCCGAGAAAGGTATTGAAGTTGACAAAGCTAAAGTTGATGCTATTGAAAGATGCCATGTCCCAAGGACATAAAAGGTATAAGAAGTTTCCTTGGTCATGCCGGTTTTATAGGAGGTTCATTAAGGACTTTTCTAAAATCTCTAGGCCTCTGACTAATTTATTGCAAAAGATGTTCCTTTTGTCTTTGATGATGATTGTGTAGAAGCATTTGAAATACTTAAGAAAGCTTTGATCATCGCACCTATTGTTCAACCACCTAATTGAATTTACCTTTTGAAATTATGTGTGATGCTAGTGATTATGTCAGTAGGTGCTGTTCTAGGCAAAGAGTCGATAAGAAATCGAATGTTATCCAAAGACGCTAGCAAGACTCTTGATATCGCTTAGAGAAATTATGCTACTACTGAAAAGAGTTCTTAGTAGTTGTGTTTGCATGTGATAAGTTTAGACCTTATATTGTTGATTCCAAAGTTACTATTCACACTAATCATGCTGCTGTTAAATATCTTATGGAAAAGAAAGATGCTCAGTTAGACTCATTAGATGGGTTCTCCGCTCCAAGAATTTGATTACATATTATTGATAGAAAGGAGCTGAGAACCCCGCTGCGCATAACTTATCTAGGTTAGAGAATGTTCTTGATGACCCAACGCCTATTGATGATAGCTTTCCGATGAACAATTAGCGGTCACAATGCTTCTCGATCGCTTCCTTGGTATGCTAATTATGCTAATTACATTGTTGACAAATTTATACCTCCTAGTTTCACATACCAGAAAAAGAAAAGTTCTTTATGATTTAAGACATTACTGGGATGACCCACACCTTTCTAAGGAAGGAGTATATGGTGTTATTAGATGTTGTGTGCCCGAGCATTAACAGAACAGGTCCTACGCAAGTGTCACTCAATCTTATGGAGGACACCACGCCGAGATAGAACTGCACACAAGGTACTACAATCTGGTTTTTATTGGCCTACTCTCATCAAAGATGCTCATAAGTTTGTCTTATCTTGTGATGCATGTCAAAGAATAGGTAACATTAGTAGACGTCAAGAAATTCCTATGAATTATTCTCTTGTTATTGAACCATTTGATGTTTGGGGCTTTGATTATATGGGACCTTTTCCTGCCTCTAATGGTTATACACATATTTTAGTTATTGTTGATTATGTTACTAAGTGGGTAGAAGCTATTCCAACTAGTAGTGCTGATCATAACACTTCTATTAAAATTTTAAGGAAGTTATTTTTCCGAGGTTTGGAGTCCCTAGATATCTTATGACCGATGGTGGTTCACATTTTATTCATGGTGCTTCGAAGATGCTTGCTAAGTATGATGTTAATCATAGAATCGCATCTCCTTATCATCCGTAGTCTAGTGGTCAAGTAGAGTTGAGCAATAGAGAGCTCAAATTAATTTTGCCAAAGACTATGAATAGATCTAGAAAGAATTGGTCCAAAAACTAGATGACGATTATGGGCCTATAGAACTGCATACAAAATCCTATGGGTATGTCGCAATATAAGATGGTTTATGGAAAGGCGGTCATTTACCTCTTGAACTTGAACATAAAGCGACTATTAAAGAGCTCAACTATGACTTCAAACTTGTGGTGAGAAGAGGTTATTTGATATTAGCTCACTTGATGAATGGAGAACCCAAGCATATGAGAATGCCAAGCTATTCAAAGAAAAGTCAAACGCGGCATGATAAGAGGATACAAAAGCGTGAGTTTAATGTAGGAGATTATGTGTTATTATTCAACACTCGCTCAAGATTTTTGCAGAAAACTTCTCTCAAAATGGGAAGGTCCTTACGTTATCGAGGAGGTCTATCGCTCGTGCCATAAAAATCAACAACTTCAAGGCACAAGTCCGAGGGTGGTAAACGTTAAAGAATTAAACATTATATTTCTGTAATCTTATCAATGTTGAAACTAATATTTTGAAACCGTGAACCCGGAGGAATACATAAGGGACACATTCCAACGCCTGCATCTCAAAAGGAATAGGTATGTGGTATGGTAGTAAACCGACTCCAAAACAACTCCAATGGCAATTTTTATCAGTTTTGGAATATTTAAGAATTTTCGAAGAAAGAAGTAGTCCGAAGGGACACGAGGCTCCCACGAGAGTGGAGGCCGCTACCACCCTTATTGGGCGCTACTGCCTCGTGGGCACCTCGTGCCTCCCTGACCTGCTTTGCACATTACATATTTTGGTCAAAAATTCATTATATATACTCCTCGAAGTTTTGACCATCGTGATCACGAAATATCCTCTCGCTTTTTGTTTCGAGCTGTTCCTGCATGCGTATAAAAGCAAGATGTCATCTCAGAGTCGGCCGGGAGAGTCGGGTGTCTCACCCAACACCAGGTCCTCGGAGAAAATAGCGATGCCTATCACTTTGGACCATCAACGGAGGATGAGATGGAGGCTGATTTGAAAAGGATAGATGCCATGGAGGAAGATCAAGAAGTCACCTCGCCTCCAAGCAGAATTCATGATGGGGAACTACTAGCATGGCTATTCCAACTTCGGTCATCCCTTCCAACTCTAGTTTCTTTTCTTATGAAAATATGAAAAGAACTTCACTTGTTCTCCGTGGCTATGCAGATCCTTGGGTAAAGGGAGTTTAGCCACGGCAAGCTCTGAAAGAAATTATGGACCTCAAACAACAAGTCAATAAGCTCGAGGAGGAGAACCAGATCTTGAGGGGCATCATCGCCAAGAAGATCATAACACCAACCGTGAAGAAGCGTATATAATCACATGGGTATGGGCACTCGCCTTGGCAATCGCTAAGCTTATGGAGGTGCCCGATATCGTATCACCATCACACTTATCTTTATCATTTTATTTAGTTCGATCCTTTTAGTAGTATCTTGATCTAGTAGATTGAAGTTTTGATATCAAGTAGTTTTAAGCTTTACATTGTTATCTCTTTTGTAATCCAATCCATGAGCTATCTATAATAAAGATTAGTGTTGAGTCAAGGGCTTTGCTATGGTGCTATGATCTTGAGAAAGTAGAAAGAACAAAAGGGTTCATATTGATCTTATGAATAGTGACGACTTCACACATAGAAAGTATGAGGCATAAAAATTGTTGAGAGTTGATAAACTTAGCCTTGGTCATCATTGCAATTAATAGGAAGTGATAAGGAAAGAGGGGTTCACATATAAATATATTATCTTGGACACCTTTATAATTGGGAACACTCATTAAGTATGACATTCTAAAAGAGTTGACGTTGGACAAGGAAGACAACGAATGGTTTATGTTTTTCGACATCTCGCTTAAAGTATATTGTCATTGACCTTCCAAATATGTTGAGCTTGCCTTTCCCTCTCATGCTAGCTAAATTACTTGCACCAAGTAGAGATACTACTTGTGCTTCCAAATATCCTTGAACCCGCTTTTGCCATGAGAGTCCACCATACCTACCTATGGATTGAGTAAGATCCTTTTTTGTTGTCATGTTGCAAGCAATAAAAATTGCTATCTAAATATGTATGACTTATTAGTGCAGAAAATAAGCTTTGTACGATCTTGTTGTGGAAGTAATAAAAGCGACGGACCCATAATAAAGGTCCACATACAAGGCAATATAAAGTGACGTTTTTTTGCATTAAGATTTTGTACATCAACCCTAAACGCATATGGAAACCTCTAGTTCCTCTCGTAATGGCCTATCTTTTACATTATGTTTTTACTTTATGCTTGAGTCAAGCTGATCCACTCCTTTCCTTTTTCATTTGTATCCTTTGGCAAGCTCCTCATGTTTGAAAGATCATGATATATATATCCAATCGATGTAAGTTAGCATGGGCTATTATTGTTGACATCACCTAAAGGTGAATACGTTGGGAGGCAACACAATAAGCCCCTATCTTTCTCAAAGGTCCGCTGAAACTCCATAACCACAAGTATTGCGTGAGTGTTAGCAATTATAGAAGACTACAAGATAGTTGAGTATGTGCACTTGCTGAAAAGCTCTATTGTTGACTCTTTCTGATGTTATGATAAATTGCAATTGCTTCAATGACTGAGATTATAATTTGTTAGTTCCCAATGAAGTTTTTGAACCATACTTGACATTGTGAATTGATTGTCACTTGAGAATAGGAAATCATATGATAAATCTATATATGTTGCTATTATAAGAATGGTCACGATGCCCTCATGTCCAGATTTAATTTTTATTGACACCTCTATCTCTAAACATGTGGACATATTTTTGATTTTCGCTGCCAGGACAAGCGAGGTCTAAGCTTGGGGAGTTGATGCGCCCATTTTGCATCATGCTTTTATATCAATATTTATTGCATTATGGGCTGTTATTACACATTATATCTCAATACTTATGGCTATTCTCTTATTTTACAAGGTTTACCAGAAGAGGGGGAATGTTGGTCACTGAATTCTCGCCGAAAAGGAGCAAACATTGAAACTTATTCTCAGACTGCTCCAAAATCCTCCCAAACTCCACGAACATGTTTTTGGAATTTATAAGAATTATTGAGCTAAATAATACACCAGGGGGCCCACACCCTGCCCAGAGAGTGGAGGGTCCCCCCACGGGCGCCCCCTATCTCCCGGTACTGGTGGGCCTCCATGTCCATCTTCGCTATATCGAGCTTTTACCCCGAAAATTGTGGGCAAGCTTACGGACTAAACTCCGCCGCCACAAGGGGGAACCTTGGCTGAATCAATCTAGGCTCAAGAGCTGTTCGCTGGGACACTTCCTTCGGGAGGGGGAAATCATCACCAACGCCATCACCAATGATCCTCTCATCAGGAGGGGATCAATCTCCATCAACATCTTCACCAGCACCATCTCCTCTCAAAACCCTAGTTCATCTCTTGTATCCAATCGTGTATCAAAACCACAAATTGGTACCTATGGGTTGCTAGTAGTGTTGATTACTCTTTATAGTTGATGCTAATTGGTTTACTTGGTGGAAGATCATATGTTTAGATCCTTTATGCATATTATTACTCCTCTGATTATGAACATGAATATGCTTTGTGAGTATGTTTGTTCCTGAGGACATGGGTGAAGTCTTGCTATTAGTAGTCATGTGAATTTGGTATCCGCTCGATATTTTGATGAGATGTCTGTTGTCTTTTCCTCTAGTGGTGTTATGTGAATGTCTACTACATGACACTTCACCATTATTTGGGCCTAGAGGAAGGCATTGGGAAGTAACCAGATCTTCATGACGAAAGAAGACAAGGAGAAGACAGCATTCATCACCCCATGTGGTACGATTTGAAAGCACATTTGCTCCCGGTGGTTTTGGTAATTAATGACAACATACTTTGTGCTTGGACTAATGCTTTTATCAAGTATGTTTCAGAAATTCAATCACATTGGCATGGCAAAAGGACTAAAGAAGTGGACCCCTCAAAATGCTAAGGCAAGCATTGGCAAAAGCTCAAGACTCCATTTTTGGTTTAGTGATCCAAGATCACATTGAGTCCATAGGAAAAGCCAATACTATTAAAAGGATGAGGTTATGATGATGATCTGTTTGCTCAAGTGCTTAGTGATACATCTCCTAAACTATCAGCAACTTTCACCGCCATATACACTCATAAGTAATCTCGGTCCCACCGATATTCCAAACTCTGGTCACACCGAGATGAACCACCTCAGCCATAAGCCAAACCCTAGTAAACTCGGATTTTCCGATTCAACTCGGCCTCACCAAACATGAGTTGCCAAGCCTCTATAACCTTCACATCAAATCGGTGTCACCGAGATGATGAAGTCGGTCCCACCAACCGGCATGCTCTTGTCATTGCACGAATCGGACTAACCGAGATTGTATATTCGGTCCCATCAAAAATCCCAACGCTCACATTATTTGAACTATCGGTCTCACCGAAGTTGTCCACTTCGTCCCACCGAGATTGCTCAAATGTGTGTAACGGTTGATTTTGTGTGGAGGCTATTTATACCCCTCCACCCCTCTTCATTCGTGGAGAGAGCCATCGAAAGAACTACCACTCCTACCTTACATTTCTCGAGAAGAGAACTACCTACCCTTGTGTTGAGATCAAGTTGCTCCACTCCCACCATATGAAGCTTGATCTCTAGCCTTCCCAAGTTGCTTTCCACTCAATCCTTTCTTCCACCACAGCCAAATCAAGGAGGAGAGTAGAGTGTTGGGGAGATTATCATTTGAAGCACAAGAGCAAGGAGTTCATCATCATCTACAACATCTATTACCTTTTGGAGGGTGGTGCCTCCTAGATTGGTTAGGTGTCGCTTGGGAGCCTCCGCCATCGAGATGTGGAGTTGAACCAAGAAGTTTGTAAGGGCAAGGAGATCGCTTACTTCGTGAAGATCTACCCCGAGTAAGGCTAGCCTCCGCATGAGGCCATGATGGAATAGACAAGGTTGCTTCTTCGTGGACCCTTCGTGGGTGGAGCCTCCGTGGACTCTCGCAGCTGCTACTTCCCGTGGGTTGAAGTTCTCCATCAACGTGAAGTACGATAGCACCACCCATCTGAACCACGAGAATAATCACCGCTGCTCCAAATTGTGTTTGATCTTCCCACTTTCTTTACTACTTGTGCAATTTACTTTCCGCTGCCCATTCTCTAGAATTGCATGTAGTGTGCTACTTGACTTGTGTGTTATGCAAAATCTGCCAAAATCTGTTCTTGATAAAAGACAGAATTTTTATCTTGTCGAGTAGTCTAATCACCCCTCTAGACACTCTCACCTTCTTCGATCCCTCAATTGGTATCGAGCTTTGTCTCCATTCCTTTGGTTTACACACCATTGGAGGAAGATGGACGGCTACGCTTGGGAGTGTTAGCCATAGAGTGCCTATTCTAATGGAGTGTCCTATAACTCGTGGAGGATTGAAATGCTTATTATCTTTAAGACTTACAACTTGCAGAAATATGTTGAGACCCCTATGTGCCTCCATTTGACCCCTTGCACCCTACCATGGATGAAGAGCTTGATTTGCTTCATAACCTTAGGATTGTAAATCTTATCATTAGAGGGTTACCCGACAACTTGCTTAAGCTCATACAAACTTTGAGTGCGCTTATGTTATGTGGAAGTTCTTGAAGAACTTTATCCGGACTACTTTTGAGAGGTCTTGATAAAATTCTATACAAGACTATTGAATTTGATATGATGCTACCTAATGATCCCAACTTTGATAAATGCTTCTTTGAGCTTCGTGATCTTATGAAAAGAAGGGTGATCCGGGCCTTATCAATGTTCTAATTAGAAATGCTCTTGTATTGCATTCCGATGATTATTGTCACATTGACAAAACTAATGTAAGAAGTTATCAAATTGACCTAGGTGTTGATGATGAACAATCTATAGGTCAATATGATGATGAGCATGAGCATGATGATGATTACTCTCGA
This sequence comes from Aegilops speltoides, assembly GCA_021437245.1. NCBI lineage: Eukaryota > Viridiplantae > Streptophyta > Magnoliopsida > Poales > Poaceae > Aegilops > Aegilops speltoides. Next base: position 478,414,739 of record CM038144.1, read on the forward strand.
TTCGACACCGAGCTAGACAAGATCATGAAGAGTCTCAATCTTATGGCAAACTGAGAGACTACATATCCGCGGAAAAGAGTGGATTCTTGATAGTGGATGCACCCACACATGACCGGAGACAAAGACATGTTTCGAGAGCTTGCAAAGAACGATGGTCCCCGTAAGTATGTGACTTTGGAGACAACTCCAAGGGTAAGGTATTTGGCCTTGGTAAGGTGGCCATATCTCATGATAGCTCTATTCAAAATGTCATGCTTGTAGAATCTCTTGGATACAATTTATTTTCCGTGTCTAGATTAGCTGACTTTGGATTCAATGTGCTATTCATCGAAGTAGATTGCCAAGTCTTTCATCGTATCAATCATAACATGGCGCTATCTGTATCCGTAGAGGTGATCTATATATTGTTGATTTCACTAAGAAGCCCAACATAGAGCTTGCTTCATTGCTAAACCGCTAAAGGTTGGTTATGGCATAGAAGGCTTGGACATGTTGGGTATGCGAATCTAGACAAGCTGATCAAAGGTGATCATATTTCTTGGCGAAGATGTTTTTGACAAAGATAGACTTTGTAGTGCTTGTCAAGCAGAAAACAAGTAGGTGGAAGTCATCCTTGAAGAACATCATGACTACAAGGAGACCGCTTGAGCTTCTTCATATGGATCTTTCGTCCCAATGCTTACAAAAGCCTTGGTGGTAACCTTTGGTCTAGTTATAGTTGATGATTATTCCAGATTTACGTGGGTATTTTTTCCTTGATGACAAATCGCAGGTTCGAGAATCTTCAAAACTCTTGCCGTAAAGGCCCAAAATCAATTTGAGGTGAAGATCAAGAAAGTTCGGAGTGACAATGGAACGGAGTTCAAGAACGCCTAATGTAGACTCTTTTTCTCGATGAGGAAGGGATTCTACATGAGTTCTCGGTTACCGACATCCTCAACAAAATGGAGTTGTTGAGAGGAAGAACCGAACGCTCATAGAGATGGCGAGAACGAAGCTTGATGAATACAAGACAATCAAGCATTTTGGGGGAAGCTGTCGAGACAGCTTGTCATGCTATCAACAAAAGCTTTATCTTCATAAGCTCCTCTGCAAGACATCATACGAGCTCCTCACCGTAACAAACCCCAAGTGGGATACTTTCGTGTCTTTGGTTCAAATGCTATATCCTTGATAAGCATCGCGGTCTAAATTTGCCCTAAAACTCATGAAGGCTTTTTTTTGTTATGGATCAAACTCCCACACCTACCGTGTTCTACAATAATTTCACCCAAAGGTTGAAGAGATGGTAGACGGAAGTTTGATGAATCTAATGGCTTGCAAGTAGAGCAAATGCCTATTGATGTAGGAGACAAGGACCCATCGAAGCTATCCAAGATTTATCTATTGGAAAGATCCGCCCCATGGAAGTGAAGGAGAGTACCTCATCTACATGTGGAGCCCTACCTCACCAAGCAAGATGAACCTCAAGGCAACATGGAGGCCTCCACAAGTGAAACTCACCAAGATGAGGAAGTGCAACAAGAAGATCCACCACAACCTCCTTCTCCACCGCCAAGACAACACCAACAACAATGAAGAAGAAGAAGAGGAAGATGAAGATGATGAGGAAGCTCAGCCACAACCTCAACAAAAGCTATCCCGAGTCCGAGCAAGAGTCAAGAAAATCATCCCGAGAACAAATGATGAACGACATCAACTCCGGAGAATTACTCGCCTAAAACTCGCTTAGCTAACTTTTGTGAGCATTACTCATTTATCTCTAGTATTGAACCTATGAAGGTAGAAGAAGCACTTGAAGACCCGGATTGGGTGAACGCTATGCCAAGAACTTCACAACTTCGAGAGGAACAAGGTATGGACTTTGGTAGAGAAGCCCAAGGATGATCAAAACGCATTGGAACCAAATGGGTGTTTGAACAAGCAAGATGAAGATGGACAAGTCATCCAACAAGGTCGCCTCAGAGCTCAAGGTTACACACAAGTCGAAGGTATGGACTATGGTGAGACCTATCCCCCTTAGACTTGAGTCCATTCGGATTCTTCTTGCTTATGCCAATCACCATGATATTACTCTCATCAAATGGATATCAAAAGTGCTTTCCTAAATGGTGAAATTGAGGAGGAAGTATTTGTGAAACAACCTCCCGGATTTGTGAATCCCAAAAAGCCTAATCATGTTTACAAGTTGCACAAAGCTCTTTATGGTCTTAAACAAGCTCCTAGAGCTTGGTACAAATGCTTGACTAGCTTTCTTCTTGAAAAGGCTTTGAGATTGGAAAGATAGACTCAACGCTGTTCATTTAAAAAGGGTTGATGGTGAACTATTTGTGTGCCAAATATATGTTGATGATATTATCTTTGGTTCAACTAACCCTCATTTTAGCGAGAAGTTTGGAAAGCTCTGTCGAGAAGTATGAGATGTCCATGATGAGTGAACTCAAATTCTTCCTTTTGCAAATCAAAATCTAAGGAGGGTACTTTTGTCTCACAAACAAAGTACACACTACTAGAAAAGGGCTATAGATAGGATTGATTCTAATGGCGACCGTGGATGCAAGGCCACTATTATATACTAATGGCGCCGCCTTCATAATTGAGGGAAGACACAACATCGCGAGTAAAGGCGCCATTAGTATGAATTTTTTTTCATTTTCCCATACATACTAATGGCGATGAAAAACCAATGCGCCATGATATAACTTCTAATGGCGCAGCCAGGATTGGCGCCATTATCAGATCCCTCCATCTCGATCTCGATCCTCCATCTGATCGACCAAACCTCCCGCTTAGCTCACCCATCGCAACCCCCCCCCACCGCCGAGCACCGCCTGCCCCCACAAAAGACATTTTGAAATATTTTTATTTTTTTTTTACTATTTTTATAAAAAATATTACACTATTATAATTTAAACAAGTTTGATAAACACAAATAAATATAAAAAAGCATTTAAAATGCATAAAAATATTATCTATGATTTAAACAAGTTTGAACATATTTAAACACAAGTTTGAACATATTTAAAATGATAAGATCCCTCCATCTCGATCTCGATCCCCATCTCGATCTCGATCCTCCATCTCGATCGACTCGACCTCCCCGCTTAGCTCTACCCATCGAACCTCCTCCCTCCACCCGAGCACCCCGCCCCAAGACCGACATTTTGAAATATTTTTATTTTTTTTTTTTATAAAATATTAATGTTATAATTTAAAACAAGTTTTAAACAAAAAAATATAAACACAAATAAACAAGTTTGAAAATTTAAACACAATTTAACATATTTAAAATGATAATCAGATTTCCATTGACTGTTCCCCATTAACCCCATTACAAAAGACCGGAGTCACCCAGAACCTCCCGTGGAGACCGCCCCCCGGCCCGAGCTTTTGAACATGAATTTTTTCATTTTTTAAAAAATATTAACTTTTCTCGGAAAACAAAATAAAATTAAAAACGATTTAAAATGCATTAAAAAATTATTATATTTAAAAGGAAACTGTTTCCAAATAAATATCCCTTTAAAATCATAAAAATAGGGGTCCTCGGCGCCCAACCTCCCTTCGCCTCGTCCCCTTGGGGGCTTTGGATCTTTCGGGAAAACCTGGGCTGGAAATCCCCTCCTCGAGCCCAATTGGGAAATTTTGGCGACCCTTGGCCCTTGAGTGTCCTCCTCCTGCCTCCCCGGACCTCTCCTGCCGCCTTCCCTCCCGCCGCCTTACGCCTGCCCAATTTTAGCCCGCTCATTTGTTCCCCCCCACCCTGGCCGGGTTGCCCCGCCCCCCTAGCCGCCTCCCCCCCGCTGCCCCTGGCCGCGGGGGCCCGGGCCCGCCCCCCCTCTCCCCCCCGCCCTTTTGAGATCCCCGGGTTTTTTTTGCCGACGGGCCCCCACCGGAATTAAAAACGAAGGAATTTAATTTTTTTAATTTAAAATAAAACCAGTTACAAAAATTTTTAAAATTTTTTTTTTTAGGTTTTGATGAAGCGCAATGTTTGCATCCGAGGGTGATGGGCTGATGGAGCTTTGTGTTTGAGAAGTCTCATGGCTCCAACCGCCTTGATGGACCTTGGGAGCTTTTTTCCTCGTTGTTTTCAGGGTAAATATTATTTGTGTTGTTCTCATTGTGGCTCTAAATGTTCATCATCGGACAAAAATCAACTTCTTCAATGGTCTCTTCGAGACTTTTGGCAAGGTTGTTGGATTGATCTAGTTATATAGCTAGCATGACTAGATGCCTAGACCGGGGATGTCATCAATATGTTTACCCATTGTCAATTTTGTTGCACGCAATGATTCACTATTACAATGATTCAAGATGTTCGATCCCCTAAAACCTTTTGTATGTAGTACTTGGTAGTTGGATTTTCTGATCCATATCATTTGGGAGAGCTACTAGAAACAACCCAAGTTCAATGATGGCTTTTAATAATTTTGAAGCTTATAGTCGATTTTAAATCTCCATTTGTGTAGTATCAGTTAATCAAACAAATACAATTTGCTTATTGTTGCATATTTTGGAACTATATTTATCATTACCATTTCAAGGAATTTCCCTTATTTTTGAACTATATTTGGAACTATATTCACTATTACAAGGAATTTGCATAATACAGTTCAATGATGACTCATGTTGAAGATTGTGCACCTCGGTTGAAAGCAGATTGCCTCAAGCAGGAAATCACTAGGAATTGTGCTTCTGGATGCATTATGTGCCATTGGTCTTTTTTATAAGCAAAAACAATTGTTAGCTTTTAGATGTTGTGGTGGTTCACTTGGTGGTATATTGTTTTGAATTACACTTGTTAGCTTTTTTATAAGCAAAAACATGCCAATGTATTTTCCATGCTATGATGGAGGCCTTTTTTGCCTTTCCACCCGAGAGGTTTTGAGTTTGAATGTCGATTAACTTCCCTAAGAATTTTTTATATGTCCTATTTTCACAAAGGTCATGCTGAAATTTTCCGTGAATTTTAGCATGACTTTCTAAAAATAGGACATATGGGGTACTTTGACAATGCATGTTTTATGATCTGTTGGGGTATAATTGGTCTCTTTCCGCTTATCGAGATGGCGGAAGCAGCCATCCGATTCATGTAACGCAGAGAGTTGGATGATTCCAGTTCTTCACTATCATACTTGAGGCTTCGCTTGGATCCATGACGGTATATAAAAAAGAGATCTCCTTCACCCATCTCATTATGATATCTCTGTTTGCTACATCACCATTTTCCCAAACCGCAGAGGCTGCCCGAAGGTTTATGAACATGCCGATGGGTGAAGATCCGCCAATAATGTGAAGTGCGACAGCCGCAGGGGTTTCGCAGCGGGTGCAAACATCAAGAAGGGCCACATGTCTTGTCTCTGGGTGGGAGAACTTCACCGGTTTACGACCGCCTGGGGGTACTTCCTTTCCACGAAGACGCCAACATGCTCATCGTGAAGGTGTACAACAAGACTATGTGCGACGCGATACGCCGCCGATGATGATGCGATGTTCTCGCCTTCTTATTCCTCTACATTTGGCTTTGTCTCACATCATTGTTAACGGTCATTGTTGATTTGGAAGGTAGGGAGCAAAGAGGGAATCAAGCACCAAAGAACGACTATGGCTGTAGCAAAAGCAAAAATTCGGCGAGCGAAGCAAAGGCCGCACCAGATAGACAACAAGAAGGATGATCCACAGAGGCAGGAGAAGAGGAGCAGGGAGGAGAGGAGCTACATCATGACGATGGGCATCGCCGAGGATGACCTAGGCTGGTGGTGGGACCAAGGGCAAGAGATGGTGGTGGTAATGGGCAAGAGATGGAGGTGGCTGAGGATGACCTAGCGATGGTCGTGCCCGGGGCCTCCAATGGTGGTGGTTGACAACCACGGACCTGGTGGCGCCGGCGATCCCACGCCTTGGGCAACCACGCCAATTGTGGTAGAAGACTACATCCCACACCTCCATTGCCCCAACCCCGCCCCTAAAGATCGTGAGATGAAGGAGAAGAAGGAGAAGAATACCCTTTGTCGGTATGTCGACTCCTATAGGTTAGCTATCCAAAATGATATATATATACTTAGTTACCTATGTTATCTCTAATATGCTTAGTTTCCTAGGTTAGCCTTTTACCTAAGTTCTTAATATACTAACTTAGAGCTTATATGCTTAGTTTCCTATAGGTTAGCTCCAAAATAACTTATGTTAGCACAAATGATCAAGTTTAATAATAAGTTATACTTTTTTTTAATTTCTTTTTCCAAAATGACATAGGTTAGCTTCATTTTACCTAAGTTGGCTCTAATATACTAACTTAGACCTTATATGCTTAGTTTCCTATAGGTTCCCAAAATAACTTATGTTAGCACAAAATGATCAAGTTTACATAATGTTATAGTCTTTTTTCTTAATCTTCTTCTTTTCCAAAACTCTTCTTATTCTTCTTCTAGTGTTCTTCCTCTTCTAGTATTCTTCTAGTCTTCTTTTTTCTTTTCTAACTTTTTTTATCATTTTGCGATTTGATTTAATTGACTAAGCTAGGGATGGGGTGCTTTTTTCCATTTGTGTTTTTATTTTGTATGAATGTGAAACTTTTGTGAATTGATGGATAACGGTGTTGGATGAACAATGTGAAACTTTTGTAACAGAACTATGTGTTGGCTATGTAGTATGTATATATGATGAAACTTGGTGTTGGATATGATTGCTATATGGATGCTTGTTGTATATATATATGTGTTGAATATCTCATATTGAAATAGTGACATGAGATTAAGTAGAAAAGAATTAAAAAGTTGTTACTAATGGCGACTACAATGTGTCTAAGTATAGCAGATAATAGTGGGATGGAGCAAATTTAAGGGATCGTCGCGCCATTAGAATACCATTCTAATGGGAATTGGTGCGCCATTAGAAAGAAATTTAATGGGGATGGGGGACCAAAGAATGCGCCATTAGAAGGCAAAACCCGGCGCCACTAGCATGCCTTTTCCTAGTAGTGACACCAAGGATCTCTTCAAGAAGTTCAACATGCAAGAAAGAAAGAGAACCCCATGCCTACAAGTGGACATAATGACTTGAAAAAGATGGAGAACCCCTGATCAAAAGATTTACCGTTAGTTGGCCTCAATCTTTGTGTTCCCCCGTTGGGTTGAGGGGAGTTTGTTGGGTCAATCGGGGAAAAAAATTAAATTTTAAAATTTAATTTTTATCCCAAAAAATTTGGGTTTTTAACTAAACTTAGTTTCCCTCTTTTTTTTAAAAATGAAATTTGGGTGATTTGTTTATTTAGAAAAAAAATTTTGCTTTTTTTCATTTCCAAATTTTCAAGTTTTCCTTTTTTGCTTATAACCTAAAGGGGTTACCCATTTTGTATTTGGGATCCCCCTTTTTTTTTAAAAATTTTTTATCTTTATTACATTCCCCCTTTAAAATTAAATTATTTTTTCCCTTTTTTTTTTGGTCCGTTTTTGGGAACCCCTTTAACCTTTTTTAAATTTGGGGCCCTAGAAAATTTTCCCCCTTTTTTTTTCAAAAAACCCCAAAATCCCCTAAAAATTAACCCTTTTTTAATCTAATATTTATAAAAAACCCCAATTTATTTTAAATTTCCTTAAATTTGAAACGCCCTTTAAAGGGGCCCCTTGGAGGGCCCAACCCTAAATGGGGTGAATCCCCGGGGGGGTTCTCCAAAGGAGCCGGAATTTGGTTACGGGTTTCTTCCAAATTTGGATCCCTTTTCCCCAAAAACCCCAAAACTTTAAAACCGTGAAGGGTTCCCTAAAAATTTCAACCCCTTTTTTGTAAATTTTTTTTGTGATCCCTTTTAAAATCCCCACCTTGGGTTTAATGCTTTTTCCTTTTTGGGTTTTGGTTTGAAGATTTTGGGTAAACCCGGGTTTTTCCCAAAAGGGTTGATTTTGAAACCCCCAAAAAAGGTTAAAAATTTTTTGGGCTTGTCTTGGGGCTAAAATCCAGGGTTTTACGGGTTTTTTTGCGATGAAAGAATTGGAAACGATTTTTTGGTTTTCCTTTAAAATTCAAACCACTAAATTTTTTTGGTTTTGGTTCTTTTTTTGTGATGTTTTGGGGTTTTTGAATTTTCACCACCTTTTTAAAAAGGGAATTTTTTTTGAAAAATTTTTGGGAGGAAATTTTGTTTTGTTAAAATTCCCGGAAATTTCCAAAACCGTTTAAAATCTTTAAAAAGGTTTGCTAATTAAAAAAGGTTTTGGTTTTGGGCATTTTTGGGGTAAACCCTAAAATTTTGAAAAGTTCAAAACCCCAAATTGTTGCTTTTTTAAAAAGGGAAACTTTCGGACCTTTTGGTTTTTAAAATTTTTTTTTAATTTTTAAAAGGGAAAAGGCTTTTTTTAAAATTTGGTCCCCCTTTAAAATTTGGGAAAGATTTCCTTTGCTTTATGATGAATTTTAAAGGGCAATTTAATCCCAAAAAACCCTTTTTAAAGGGCCCCTTTATTTAAATTTAAATTTTTTCTGGGATTAAGGGTTTTTGGCCAAAGATTAAAGAAATTTTTACCAAAGGGGTTTTTAAAGGGCCCCCCTTAAAAAAAGTATTTAAAAGGTTTTATGGGGTTTTTCATAAAGTTTAAAATTTATTTTATTAAAGTTATTTTTAAATCCCAAAATCATGCCTTGTTTTAAAATTTTTTAAAAATTTGTTTCGAGGCTAAATTTTGTTTCAAGAAGATTCCAATTTTTAATAAAAAAAAGGAATTATTTTCCAAAACCCTAAATTTAGGTTGGTTCCCTTTTACCCAAGGGCCTTGAATGTTTCAAAAATGGGTTTAAAAATTTTTTAAACGTTTTTATTTGTAAATAAAATTTTAAAAATAATAACCCGCAAAATTAGAAAAGTCTTTAAAATTTAAAAAATTTATGGAAAGCCAATTTTTAAAAAAAGGGAAATTTAAAAGGTAAAAGATTAAAAATTTGGGTTTAAAGAAGTTTTTTTTCAAAATGGGAACCACTTTGGGCCCAAAAGGTTCAAAAAAATTTTTAAAGGCAAATAGGGTGTTTTAATTTTTTTCAAACTTTAAGGAAAAATTTTAAACAAGAGGACAAAGGTTCCAAAAAACCCAAAAGGAAAGGGTGGTTTGGGTTTGATTTAAAAAATTTCCCCAAAATTTATAAATATTTTAAAATTTTTTAAAGGAAAGGGGGGAAATTTTTTAGGTAAACCCCCTTTTCCCCCAATTTTTTTCATTTTTGGGTTAAAATTTTAAAAAAGGTTTTAAAACAACTTTTTCCCGAAGTTTGGGGAATTATTAGGGCCCCGGGACTCTTTCCCCCACCCCGGGGAAAATAATTTCTAACTTTAAAATCCAAAGGGTTTGAAAGGGATTTAGAAAAATTGGAAAATTTGAGTTTGCCCAAAATTAAAAATAATTTTCCAAAAAATTTTAAAACTTTTTCTTTGAAAAAAGGGAAATGGTAAATTTTAAAAAGAGAAAGAAATTTAAAAATTTCCCCCAAAAAGGAAAAAAAAACTTGGGATTAAAAACCCTTTTTAAAGGAAAATTTTTTGGGGTTTAAACAAATTTGGGGTAAAAATAAAAACCCAAATTTTGGATTTAAAAATTTATAAAAAGGGCCAAGATTTTTGGGGTTCCAAAATAACCAACCTTTAAAAGGGAATTAAAGGGTTTCTTTAAATCAAAATTAAAGGAAAAGGGCCGTTTAAATTAATTAAACATTAAATTTTATTTTTAATTTTGAAATTTTTTTTGAAAAATAAATAAAAAGGGAATTTTAAAATTTTGACAAAGGGAATAAAATTGGGTTTAAAAGGGCTTTAAAAAAATTTTTTAAGGAAAAAAAGTTTTGATTTAAAATTTTGAATTTTTTTAAAAGAGTTTATTTAAAAAAAAGGGGTAAAAAGGGGGCCAATTAAATAATTTTTGGGGAAACCTTTTTTTGGGTCCTTGAACTTTTTAAAAAATTTTGGGGGGAAAAAAACAATAATAAAGGTTTTCCCCAAAAAAAACCCTTTTTTTTTTTTTACCCCGGGAAAAACATTTTTCCAATACCAAATTTTTCTAACACAAATTTCCTTTTAAAAATTTTTTTTTTAAAACAAAAAATTTAAAATGGAGGGCTTTATTTGAAAAAAGGTAATTTGGGAGGAAAAAAAGGGCCCCCTTAAAAGGCCCAATAAAATAAAAATTGGGTTTTGCATTAAAATTTCTAATTTTCCACTTTAAACTTAAATTTTTTTGGAAAAATTTTTTCTTTGGTTTTTTGGTTTCCCGGGTAAAATTCCCTTTTTAAATTTTCGGGTTAAAAATTTTTATTTTAATTTAAACAACAGTAATTTTTTTAAAGGGAACCAAACCCAAAAGGGCTTTTTTGGCCGGAAATTAAAAATTTGGGGAGGAAAATTTACAGTATTATTTTGCAATTTGGCTTTTTAAATTTTCCATATTATCATTCCTTTTTAAATTTTTTCCCAAAAATTTTTGAACCCCAAAAAAGATTTAAGGATGAAAAATTAAAACAAAGTTTTTAATTTAAAATTTTACCCCCCAAAAATTTTCCCCAAATTCTTAAAAGGGGAAATTTTGGGCGCCCGGGGCCCGAAATTTTGGGAAAGGGAAAAACAAAAGGGGTTTAATTTTTATGAATTTGGGGCCCAAATTTCCAAAATGATTTTTAATTAAAAAAATTTTTTCCCAAAACCCTTAAATTATTTTTAAAAAAAAAAAAGGGTTAATTTTAAAATTTATTAAATTTTGGGGCAATTTTTAAATTTGGGGCCCCCCCCTTTTTTTTTTGGGCCCTTTAAAATTGTTTTCCCGAAAAGAAGGGATTTTAGTTTGAATTTTTGGGGTTTTTTGGGGCATTCCTTTTTTTAGTTTTTCCCTCTAAATTAATTATTTCCCTTTAAAAGAAAAACCCGATTTTGAAAAAAAGGCCAGGGAAGGCCATTTTCCCCATGGTTTGGTAAGTTTTTTTCCTTTCCCTTTTTTAATTTAAAATAAATTGTTTTGATTTTTTTCAAGAAATTTAAGTTTTTAAAAAAAGGGGTGTGGAATAAATAAGCCCCCTTTTAAGCCCTTTTTTGGGGCCAAAAAAAGGGACCTTTTGAAAAGGGAAAAACATAATTTAAAGATGAAAATTTTCCCTTTTTTAATGATCTTTTTCTAAATTTTTACTATTTTAAAAATTTTCCCACCCTTTTCCCCCAAAATGACCCCCAAGCTCCCAAAAATCATTTTGTTTTTAATCCCAAAACATGGTTTTTAAAACCCTAAAGGGTTTAATGTTGGGGGCCCAAAATGCTTTTTCCAATCCCCAAAATTTATAACCCCAAACCCCAATTTTAAGAAATGGCCAATTGATTGTCCTTCAAAAGGGCCCTATTTTGCCCCCTAAATTTTTAAAATTGAAGGGAAACCCAAAAATTTTTCCCGAAGAAACCAATTGTTTTGGAGATTCCCACTTAAATTTAAAATTCAGCCCTTTAGTTGCTTTAAATTTTTAACGGGTTTTGGGGTAATTTTTAATTTCTTTAAAAAGGGAAAATTTTAATTTCCCCAACCCAAAATTCTATTGGGGGGTTGGGCCCCATTTTCCATTTTAAAAATTTTTTTCCCCCAAGGGGTTTTCCAATTTTCTTTAAATTTATTTTAATTTTTTAAAAAAGGAAACAAAAAACCCAAAATTCCCAAAACCTTAATTTTTTTCCGGCCCCAAAATTAAAAATTTTTTAAAATGTTTTTAAAATTTGTTTTAAAGGAAAATAATCGGGCTTTCCCCCCTTTGGGGTCCCCTCTACCGCCTTTGGCCCATCCCCCCCGGAAAACCCGGGCCCTTTGTTTTTCCTTTATTTTAAGGAAATTTTCCCCCTTTTAAATTAAATGGGCCAAACTTTTTCAATTGCCAAAATTGTTTTGGGGAAAAATTTTTTTTAAACCCCCACCCCCAGATTTTATTCTTCAAACCCTAAGACACTTTTTCCCAAACCTTTTAAACCCATTTTGGGTTTTGAAAATTTCATGCTTTTGCAAAATGGAAATGTGTTTATGTGTATGTGTGATATGTTTGTGGAAATTGTGTGTGTGGCATGAGTTGACGCCGCCAAATTGTGCTTTTGAGTTGCCTATGTTTTGTCGAAATGTCGATTTATTTCCGCTTTGCTAATTTCGAACAAACTCTAGATCCATATATGTCCTATTTTTAGGAAGCTCATGCCAAATTTTTTATGACTTTGATGCATGCATGCATTTTACAATCAATTTTTTATTATTATGTGCAGAGTTGATTTATGGTCAAGGGAACAATGGTGGACAGGTGGTTGCGGTCGGCGGTGCAAGACATGAAAGAAAATAACCGGACAGAGGTTTTATGTCCGTGTCGAAAATGCAAAGGAATAGTTTGGCTCGACCCCCATGACGATGGTCATGTCGGCGCACCTGCTCATGACTGGTTTCATGGATGGCTATACTGTGGATAATTGAAGATGAGGATGACGATGTTGAGGATGCCGACGGGCAGGCAATGATGACACGGGGCAAGACGAAGAGATGATCGATAATGGCGGCGGGGAAGAGGCCGGACATGGCGGCGGAGAAGTGGCCGGACATGGCGGAGGAGAAGGGGCCGGACATGGCGGCGGAGAGAACGACATGGACTCCACGCAGCAGAGTTCGTCGGTACTAAGTTCAATTGTGCGGGACCCTCATGTTCAAGCATTGCTTCGCAAGGAGACGAGTACTGAGAGAGCTGCTTCTAGAGAGGAGGCTAAGCTGGAGCAACTAGTGGTAGACTCGAACACTCCATTGTATGATGGTTGCAATCCTGAGGTGACCCGGTTGAGTTTCACACTCCAACTCCTGAAGACGAAGGCTAAAAACAAATGGACCGACACTAGCCTCGATGAGCATCTCAAGTACCTAAAGGATGTTCTTCCCGCGGGTAATCTATGTCCTACTAGTGTTGATGAGGCCAAGAAGATCGTGTGCCCTCTTGATCTGCCACACGTTAGATACCATGCATGCATCAACGTTTGCATAATTTATCGGAAGGAGCACGCGGAAAAACAAGCTGTCCGTGTGCAATGCTTCGATACAAGAATGCCCGGAAGAAATGTCCCCGTAAAGTTGTATGGTACTTACCGATCACTCCCGCCTCTCGAGGTATTTTGTAGATCCCAAGGAAGCAAAGCTAATGCGCTGCACGCGGAGAGGAAGAAGCCCGACGATGGAGATGATCCGGTCGAGACACGTGAAGGATGGAAGCCGGTGGAGAGCGTTGAACAGCTTCTATCGGTATTTTGAATGTGATGCAAGGAACATCGTGTCGTTCGGCGCGGTACCGATGGCATGAATGCGTTGGCAACCGAACACCAACCATAGTACATGGCCCGTGTTTGTATGGATGTACAACCTCCCCTGGTTGTGCATGAAATCAAGTACATTCACATGAGCATGCTTATTCAAGGGCGAAACAACCAGCAAATAATATTAATTTGTATCTGGGCTACTTCAAGAGGAGTTAGACACGTTATGGAAAACACCGCCAAGACATGGGACGCCAAAGAAGGTGAGTATTTCAACATGAGAGCCGCGCTGATCACGACAAAGGTAGGACTATCTCGATTACGGATATGTGGCAGGCCAGGTGTGCCATGGATATTGCGGATGCACGCGTGCATGGATGATACAACGCCTCAGCAGCTAACGCCAAGGAAAGATGGCGGTCCGGGAAAATCGTGTACATGGGGCATCAAGATGGCTTGAACAGACGACCCGTGGAGAAACCGTGGAGATCTATTCAATGGTCACGCTGAGCATCGAGGACCTCCACGTAAGCGGAGCGGTGCCAAATCGATGAGCTGTTGAAAAAGCGGAATGAGTGCCCGCACCGAAAGACGATGAGAAAGGCGCCGAGCCGCTGCTGAAGGTATGGAAGACGAGGTCTGTGTTCGGGACTTGAGTATCGCACAAACTCGATACACCTCATTGCCTTGATCAAATGCATATCTGTAAGAATGTCCTTGAGAGCTTGCTCGCAACACTGATGAACATGCCGGATAAGACCAAGGATGGGCCGAAGGCAAGAAAAGACTTGCAAGATTTGAAAATCAGGGAAGATCTGCACATGCCGCCCCGTAAAATGTCAGACGAGACAGAGACGGAGACAGAGGCACGGGAGAAGAAGGGTAAGAAATTAAAGAAAGAAGATTATTGCCCCCCCCCCCTGTTGCTTCACCTTAAGTCAGGCTGAGATCAATCAATTCTTTAAGTGCCTTACTAGAGTGAAAGTTAGTTCCGGTTACTGTGGCAAGATAAGCAGATATCTAGACACGGACAAGAAAAGGTTCAGCGGGATGAAGTCTCATGACTGCATGTGATGATGACGCAGATACTACCTGTTGCCCTTAGAGGGATAATGGACAAGCACGTCCGTGACACGCTTATTGGTCTCGCAACTTTTTCGACGCCATCTCTCGAAAGTCGATCGCTGTGAAGCAGCTCCAAAGGCTACAGGAAGAGATCGTTATGATACCGAATGAGCTTGAGATGTACTTCCCGCCTGCGTTCTTCGACGTGATGGTGCATCTGTGTGTCCATATTGTGGATGACATAATAGACTGGGGCCGCCATTCCTGCACAACATGATGCCGCTTTGAGAGGATGAATGGGATCATCAAAGGATTCGTTTCAGAACATGTCCCGTCCGGATGGAAGCATCGTCCAGGGCTATTTGGCACAAGAGTGCATCTCTTTCTGTGAGAATTTTCTATATGGCGCAGACCAGCCGCCTGGTGTTAGTGTTGGTTTGCCCGTTAACAAGCACGATGGGAGGCTCGAAGGAGATGGTCACTACAACGGTCGCATGGAACTACACGTGGAATACTCAGATCGACGCAGCGACTCTGACAGAGCAAACTTGGTAGTGCTACAACACCTAGACGAGGTAGATCCTTTCGTGGCACTGCACAAAGAAATTATCGCAAAGAAGTATCGTGACCGGAGGGTATGCAGGACGGACGCCGAAGTTACAAGAGAGCACAACTCCACTTTCCTGCATTGGTTCAAAGAGCATATTATTGCTAATCCCCCGGAGGAGGGCTCTAAGGACGGATTGCTCATATACGCCTTAGCACATGGCCCCTCGCCCAACCTCGTAACCTATCAGGCATATGATATCAAGGGATACACATTCTACACGGAGGCAAAAGATATGGACAGTGATGATTAGAACTCAAGGGTGACGATGGAATGCATAACCAGCAGCGACAACGGCACAATTGAACGATTTTATGGAAGGGTCAAGGAGATCTGGGAGCTTGACTACTCTGGACTGCACAACACGACGATGTTCCGTGTAAGATGGGCTAAGAATGTCGAAAGAGAAAGCCGGATGTTCACTACCATGACTATACCCGACGCCAAGAGCGCTACCGTGAACGCTATCGCAAAAAACGAGCCATGGGTACACGCTAAGCACGTGACACAATGCTTCTTCATAACTGACCCGCGCAATCCCAGCCGTGTTGTCGTGAGGAGAGGCAAAAGGAACATCATTGGAATGGATGGAGTCGCCAACGAGGAAGACTATGATCAGTGCGGCAACCCATTGAGGGAAGATGATGATGATGATGAAGAATACGTCAAAAGAAGAATCAATACTACATTACCTAAGAAAAATCGTACTCCATGGAAAAGGCAAAGTCACAATGAGGGGCTCAATTATTCTTCGACGAACAAGAAGGGAAAAAAGCTGACTCAAAAACGAAAACGTCAGCACTGAGGAAACGTATGTTATGGGTCCAATGATGTGTAATATATATATATGTTCCTATTTTGTATACACACTTAGTCATTATTATGCATGGGTCCAATGACGTGTAATATATATGTTCCTATTTTGCATACATATTTAACCGTCAAATGATGCAATATATATCGCCTCCTTCGCTCACTGCCTCGGAAATAAAAGTGGGATAAAATAAAGGAAAAGAAAAAGGAAAACCGACAAGAAGGACGGCAGCGAGCAGCGCTGCTTCCCACAAAACCGCCGCTAGATCTTAGTAGTAGCGTGTTTCTCATAAACCGCTGCCGCACGCATCATAGTAGTAGCGCGTTTCTCTGAAACCGCCGCAGCTACAGAATATAGTAGCAGCGCGTTTTGACATAACGCGCATCGCTACGACCACTTAACCCAAAATTCAGACTTGCCCAGCTTCATCCTGCCATTTCCCCAAATCCCCACTCTCTCTCCGCCCTCGCTCCTGCCGCCTCCGACCTGCCCCGCGCCTCTCGACTCACAAGGCCAAGGCTTAGCCCCGACGCCGCTTCGTCCTGCCCTCGACCCGACTCCGACTCGCCTCAACCCAGCTTCGCCGCCTCGACTCAAGGCCTTCGCCTGACCTCCGCCTCGCCCCGACCTCGGCCCTCGCCTCCTCCTCTCCTCTGCCGCCATCGCGAGCCTGCCTCCTCG
Organism: Aegilops speltoides; assembly: GCA_021437245.1. Lineage (NCBI taxonomy): Eukaryota > Viridiplantae > Streptophyta > Magnoliopsida > Poales > Poaceae > Aegilops > Aegilops speltoides. The sequence goes on from CM038144.1 coordinate 478,431,191, forward strand.
CCCTGCACTCTCTGAACCCCCCTCTCTGCTAGGGTTCTTCATGTTAATTAATTAGGTTATCTATTTAGTTATGAATTAGCTGAATTTATATGGAAATTTGAACTAGACATGTGATATGTGCATATGTCATGTTTTGGACATGTCATGTTTGGAAAATGATCCGAGTGGCCTATGTTACGCCGAATGTTGATTCATTTCCGCTTGGTGAATTTCAGCGCCGATATGTCCATTTTTAGCAAAGGTCATGCCAAATTTCCCGTGAATAAAGGCATGATTTGTGCTACATAGTTGGCATATCGAGTGCTGGCACATAGATTTCTTTTTATGTCATTTCTCATTTATTCATACTTTTAGAAATAAATGAGGCCACTTAATCATAGGAAACATGTCGAACAACGAAGAAACTGGGCCTTCTGACCAAGATGAAGACGAGATGGATTATGAGGGTGAACAAGAGTACCTCGACTATTTGACTGCTAAGCAAGGTTTGCAGGTCGGCCTCGATGATGGTACTGACGCCGACATCAACACCGACGGCACCGATGGCGGCGCCGAGGCCCGTGGGGAAGGTACCGGCGGGGAAGGTACCGGCGGGGAAGGTACCGGCGGGGAAGGTACCGGCCCCGATGCCAATACCGGTCAGATCTCAACGCACGTCCATCCTTCCGCGTCTGCTAATGATATTTGGTACTATACCTGGGGGAAATCTGTTTACCGGCCGACTGACTACTACAAATTCTTCTTCCGAGACGCCAACGCCCACCCAGCCTTCTCCTTGCTCTAGCGCTCTCGTTGCATAATGCGTATCAAAGTCTTCGGATGGCTGCTGATGGTCGACCGCCTAAACACACGTGACATGCTCCAGCGTCGAAATTTTGACATAGGCGACGACCACAGCTGCCTGCTCTGCGGCAATCATGACGAAGGAACTGTGGATCATATGTTTTTTACTTGCACATTCAGTCAAGCTTGCTGGCATAAACTTGGGATCATCTGGCCACCTTTCACCTGCCGACTACAACTACTTCAACAGGCTAAACACTCCTGGGGGCGTCCATTATTCTTTGAAATCTTCCTGGTGGCAGCCTGGAGTCTTTGGAAAGAAAGAAACAACAAACATTTCAGGAGGATTGCGCCAACTGTAGGTGGGTGGCTGAATAGATTCAAGGAAGATTTTGGTCTCCTCCAGCATAGGACTAGGGGGAGTCACCCTGCTTTTATCTCTTCTTTTGTTTCTGAATTGAGCTAATAACAACACTCCTCGACCGCCTGCCCCCTTCTCGAAGGGCAGCATGGCAAATAGGGCAGCTGCATATGTACCAACTCTTGTAACACCCTTTCCTACTGTTTACCCCTAAAAAAAAGAGTAAGCATAAGAAGCAGAGGATATGAAAACCTAACAAACTAGGGATTGGACGACTTGTGATCACAAAGATGGCACCTGGCAAGTTTGAGCCGTTAGAGCCGGAAGAACCTCGCAAGTGCTATGGGAACCAAGTAGGATGCATCCTACGGGAATGCGCGAGCATCAACGACGATGACTTAAGGAGTAAAGAACATTTGACGCAGCTTGCTCCTAACGGTTGCACAAGAGATTCAAGTTCCCCGACAGGGATGATAACATAGAACAACCGTGGGATGATCCGAAGATGAAAAAGATTAACAATCACGCCATGGGCATGTTCAGCAATGATTTGTCCTCCTGGAAAGGGGGGGGGTGAAACGAGCTATTGAGGCCGAGGAACCCCTGTCCAAGATTCTGGAGGAAAATCCGACACTTACGGAAGAGGAGTTCAAAATGTTAAAGGACACTTGTGCTACCGAGGCAGCCAAGGCTAAGGCTGCGAAATTCAAAAGCCTTCAGCTCCGGAACACGGGAAGCATCGCCGAAGCCGTGGCTACCTCGGTAAAAGACCCATATGGTATAAGGAGGATGCGGAATGTGAAGCCGCTGGTCTCCTGCACTTTCGCTGAAGTTCACCAACCCCTTGGAGCATGATTTCATCGGGGCCCGCTACAAGTGGGACAAGGAGAAAAAGGTTTTTACACGGACAAGATCACGAGGAAATTGATTAGACTATCGGAGAAGCAACACCGCTTGCAGCCGAAAGCCCTATTCTCGATGAGGCCCAAGTGGGACACCCTCTCAACCGGCCTCGAACAAACTTAAGGGACTCCCGCTGGACCAGCGGCCGCAATATGGTCGTGGTGCACGGCGCCGAGACGGCGCCACGTGGAAGGTGTTTTACAACGACGGCCCGGAGGCCAAGAAGCGAAAAGAAGTTTAGTCAGCGGACATCGACGCAAAGGTGAAGCTTGCGGTCGAGAAAAAGCAGCCGAGGACGCGAAAAAGAAGCCAAGGACAAATATGAGTTGCTACAAGAAAATCAATGCAGCAGAATCGCCGCAGAAATGATTTTGCTACTAACTTGGTTCCAGCTTATCATCAATCGGGCGAAGGAAAATCTGCATAAGATGGTACATGATTTCGATGCCCAGCTTTTGTCGCGAGAAACTCCATGAACAACAACACCATCGCACCATCACTTGCTCAAGCAACCGGGCCTCCTCTCGCAGCCGCTCCCGCTCATAGCAGCCCGTCCTCAGTCTCAGGCGCGCTAGGTGGGCCTTCGTCTTTGGCTGAGCTCGACGCCGTCACGGTAATTACATGTCGCACCAACATATATATATATATATATATAAGATTCCATTTTTGTTGCCTTTCGGTTGTTTTACACCACAGACATATGTGTTTGCAGGCGAAAGAAACGCCATGCACCATACTCTACTTGATCAAAGGCCAGAAGGTGGACGTGGGAAAGGGGATGATAATGGACCCCTCTCAACGCACATTCCACAACTAGCCGATCTCACTGGGCACTTCAGGTTAGCTTGACCAGTGTGAAATCGGGCACGAGGATTTGCCTCCTCCAAGATAAAGCAGTGGGAGCGACGACGAGGCCCCGCCATGATTGGACACTACAAGGGTTGGGTGCTGCTATGGTCAAGAATCTTATTCGCCCGAGCCGCCGAGAGCACACCAATAACTACCACACATCAACAAGCATGTGCGGAGACCACCACCCCACCTACACAATTACCAGCTCCTGTAGTAGTGCCGGGTGAGAGCGGCGGACGACATGATGAAGGGGGTGCAATAGTACTGGCTGATGTAATTTCTCCCAGAGAATGTAGAATGGATGATGAGACGGAGGTCGACCGTATGGATTACCTCAATACAAACGCGTATGACTGTGACATAGATATGATGAGTCAACCATATGACTAATCGGGCTATCAGCTTGCTAATGAGGATATAGATGATATGCCCGCAGGGCCGCACCATAAAATGCAAAAGTCTCTCTTCATGAAATCCTCACAGACACGCTCAAGATGCCGCCAACACAGCTCAACTAGCCGGGCGCGAGGGTCGTATAATACTTAGCCCGGGAACACTTGGGCAGGGGTTAAGGAAGGGTCTGAAGGTGTGCCCAAGAAAAGGAGGGGAAGAGATCGGGAAGGTAATCGCCTCCAAACAAGCCAAAGCACACAGCAGCCAGACGATGCATTCAAGAGCGTGTACCCGTGAAAGGTGCGGTCATGTTCCATCTCACGGGCGAGCCGATGCTACCGCCGAAACCGCTGGAGGCACTATCGAGGATCTCGGGAGACTGCACGACCATGTGCCGTCGATCGAGAAAAGCATACTAGCCTCAAAGGATCCAGATATCCGACATACGCGGCTCGTGTGCACGAGGGAAGTGCTACGTCGACACACGGCCCGCGAAGGTGTTCTTCCCGCGGTTTGACCATATCTTTGAGATGTTTCTAACAAGGTGGCTTGATTTTACTATCGTCCGCCTTTTGCGCTACATATGAGCTCCGTCGTGAAGAGTGAAGAAGTCTCGCAAATCTGTGTGGCGGATGCGCATTACATGCACGAAGTCTTTCTTGAGTCTCGCGACTTTGAGCGTGAAACTGCTAGGGAGTACCTCCAAAACTTCATGGTACGTAAAAGGACCGGAAATTGTCCTCGTGCCTTATCATCCAAAGTAAGTCAGTTCCGACAACCCTTTCAGACATTTCAATCATTCCTTCTCTCTCATATGGGGAATAATTTGAGGTGTCTTTTCCCCGCAGCAATGGGTGCGCCGTCCTTATCGTTCTTTACCCGCAAGTCTCCCACGCCGTATTTTGACCCTTCCGAGACTACGAGAAAAGGACTACACCCACATAATGAATATTCTAGATGATGCTCTCAAGGCTTCAGCTTTAGAGGTGGCCACGTGCATATCAGAAACAAAGGAACAAGAAGATGGGTTTTGCGATAAAACTAACTTCTCCTGCATCCATGTCCCAAAACCAAGCAAGAAGGATGGATTCTACATCGTCCATCTCATGATTCAGTTCAACACGGATCACCAAAGCTTCAGATTAACAGCAGAATGATGATCATATCCACAAGTGGCTAGAATCTCATGGAGAAGCGACTTATAAACATAGAGATGACTTCTTTCGCATCCAAAGCGACATTGCGACGATCATCATGAAAGAAGTCGCCGATGAAAGGGATGTTCCACCACGGCCCTATATCGCGAAATGACGTCCGAACTCGCATAGGCATGCAACGCCTAGACCTCACGCCGCTCAAGCAGCTAGGGTTCGTCCTCGATGATATGGAAGGATGGAACTTCTAGTGATTTATGATGCCGATGATGATGATATGTGTCGGTTGAACTTGTATACTTTTTGTAGCGATGAAACTTTGTGATGTCCACGGTCCCTGCCGAACTTGCGTAACGCTACTTTGTTAGTTTGCATACGATGACCTGCGTACCTCTAGTTAATTAATTTGCGTACTGTATATGTTGCATCTAGTTGCTAACATTTCTTTTTTGGTGTTGCTCTAGTATGTATATTTTGTTGCATATATATGATTGTACATCCTCTTCATGAACATGCGTCTCTAACAGGTACCTAGTTTCTTGATGGCGAGATGGAAATGCTATGTCGTGTACAAAGGGAAGGTTCCGGGGGTGTACAACGAGTGGCATGAGTGTCAGGCGCAAGTGAATGGGTTCACGAGCGCCAGCCATAAAGGCTTCAAAAGCGCATAAGAAGGAGAAGCTAGTTACTTGAGGTTCACGCTAGCGCAAGAGAGGACTCAGAATCGCCACCTCATGTATCTGATGGTTCCGCTCTCACTCATAGTGATAGCACTTCTTGCGTATACCTTTGTTTAGATGGATGACGTTGTTGTAGTTGCAAGTATTCGAGACTTGCATGTATTGCTATTTTCGAGATGATGACAAGATATCACTTTGTGTTGGATGATGATTATGAAGAGACTATTTGTATGTACATGCTATGATTACATTTGTGGTCTCGCAGCCATTTGTATGTGTATCATGATGACATTTCTATGTGCTAAAGATTCTTCTACAAAGCCGGTTCAAATACAAAACAAATATGCCAAAAAACTACTTAAATTAGCAGTGGCGAGTGTACAAAAGTTAGCAGCAGCGCTCAATAGCAGTAGCGTCCGCCAAAGAGCGCTTAGCGCTACTAGCGATAGCGAAGCTTTTCATAACCGCTGCTGCTGCTACACTTGTGTAGCAAGATGCGCCTGGTGCTCACGCCGCTCTCGCTATGAGTTAGTTGTAGCGCCAGATTAGTAGCGCGGTACCGCCATCGATACATCTAAAACCCGCGCTGCTGCTAGCCTTTTCCCTAGTAGTGCTTTGAAGTTTGCTATAAACCGGGCCTTCAACTCGCCCCATGAACCGATTGAATTAACAGGCAGACTTTTTAACCAAGTGCGAGCCGTTCCATCCAACATCATGGTGAAGTACTTTGCACACGCCGCTTCATCCACATCCAGCATCTCCATCGCCATCTCATAACTCTCAACCCATGACTCAGGGGGTAAATCGGCGGTGTAATTAGGCACCTTACGCGGGCCCTTGAAATCTTTGGGTGACCGCACATTACGTAGAGCTGGCGTGAGACACGGCACCCCCCAAGAGCTGAATGCCAGTCCTCGTTCGACTGACATTGTCGGTTGAACCAGAGCGGGTTGGTGATTCGCGTACTGTGCTACCAGCTATGCTGCTAACTCTGCCTCCCGACGCACTCTACCATTGTTCACCACATCGTGAGCATTCATACCACCGCGCGCCGGATTAGGCCCTCGAGGGGCATCACGGGCGTCGCGGTTCCGCGCACTGCTTGACACAGCCGGTTCATCAATATGCCTGTTGTAGCTCTTGCTCGGGCGTGGGGTTGAATGGATTCTCTCTCGGCTATATGAATAGGCCTGCTGTTGTACCATGGCAGTTTGAAGGAGATCCCTGGCCCTCCGCGTCTCGACCGCCGCTGGAGACTCGCCCTCCATCGGAATAGCTGCCAATTGGGGCGCCGCAGCAATCATATTATCCAAAGGGGTGGAGAAGTGACCCGGCGGGGCCGGCATGTATTGTGGCGGGCTATCTGTTCATCGAAGCGGGTCTGTCACCCGTGGCTGATCCGGCGCTCCTGTCCCAGGTGCTTCAATCCGGTTTACTGCTGCCGGATTACTAGGTCCTGCTCCTAGTGTGTTGAAGACATTCATTGCTTCGTAAACCGGTGGCAGGCGAGACCAGTACCTCCTCCTCAACACCTCATTCGAAGCGTTCTGATCCAGCATGAGCCGGAATTCTGTGCCTGGATCTGTGGTGACTGGGCATCTAAAGCGGCCCGTTCTTTAGCCATCCTGGTTTCCTCGGCTGCCATGTCCTCCTTGGCCTGAGTTATATGATCCCGCGGCTTTGTGATCTTTGCATTATACCGATCTTGAGTCTCCGGGGTAACTGCTGTGGTTAACAATGTCGTCCAGGTGTCCAATAAACCGGACAGAACTTGAGCCGGCCGGCGCGTAGGGCCTCCTTCCCAGGCTGCCGATCCGGAAGTCATTGCTGCTGCTGTTGAAGATTGCAATGTGGGCTTGATACGTCTCCAACGTATCTATAATTTTTTATTCCATGCTATTATATTACCCCTTTTGGATGTTTATGGGCTTTATTTTACACATTTATATCATTTTTGAGACTAACCTACTAACCGGAGGCCCAACCCGTATTGCTTTTTTTTGTATTTCAGTATTTCAAAGAAAAGGAATATCAAACGGAGTCCAAACGGAATGAAACCTTTGGGAGCGTGATTTTTGGAACGAACGTGATCCAGAGGACTTGGAATGTAAGCCAAGCAGCAGCCGAGGCGGCCACGAGATAGGAGGGCACGCCCACCCCTACAGGGCGCGCCCCCTGTCTTGTGGGCCCCTCGGGTGACCACCGACGTATTTCTTCCTCCTATATAAGCCTACGTACCCCGAAAACATCCATGGAACCAACGAAACTCAATTTCCACCGTCGTAACCTTCTGTATCCGTGAGATCCCATCTTGGAGCCTTTGTCGGCGCTCCACCGGAGGGGGAATCGACCACGGAGGGCTTCTACATCAACACCGTAGCCCCTCCGATGAGTTTTGAGTAGTTTACCACAGACCTTCGGGTCCATAGTTATTAGCTAGATGGCTTCTTCTCTCCTTTTGGATCTCAGTACAATGTTCTCCCCCTCTCTTGTAGAGATCTATTCGATGTAAACTCTTTTTGCGGTGTGTTTGTCGAGATCCGATAAATTGTGGGTTTATGATCAAGTTTATCTATGAGAAATATTTGAATCTCCTCTGAATTCTTTTATGTATGATTGAGTTATCTTTGCTAGTCTCTTCGAAGTATCAGTTTGGTTTGGCCTACTAGATTAATCTTTCTTGCCATGGGAGAACTGCTTAGCTTTGGGCTCAATCTTGTGGTGTCCTTACCCAGTGACAGAAAGGGTTGCAAGGCATGTATTGTATTGTTGTCATCGAGGATAAAAAGATGGGGTTTATATCATATTGCTTGAGTTTATCCCTCTACATCATGTCATCTTTCTTAATGTGTTACTCTGTTCTTTATGAACTTAATACTCTAGATGCAGGCAGGAGTCGGTCGATGTGTGGAGTAATAGTAGTAGATGCAGGCAGGAGTCGGTCTAGTTGTTGCGGATGTGATGCCTATATACATGATCATGCCTAGATAATCTCATAATTATTTGCTTTTCTATCAATTGCTCAACAGTAATTTGTTCACCCACCGTAATACTTATGCTATCTTGAGAGAAGCCTCTAGTGAAACCTATGGCCCCCGGGTCTATCTTTGATCATATAAGCTTTCAATCTACTTTTATTTGCATCTTTACTTTTCTTATCTATATTATCAAATACCAAAAATATATTTATCTTATCATACTATCTCGATCAGATCTCACTTTCGCAAGTGGCCGTGAAGGGATTGACAACCCCTTTATTGCGTTGGTTGCAAGTTCTTTGTTTGTTTGTGTAGGTGCGTGGGACTTTTGAGGAGCCTCCTATTGGATTGATACCTTGGTTCTCAAAAACTGAGGGAAATACTTACGCTACTATTGCTGCATCACCCTTTCCTCTTCAAGGAAAACCAACACAAACTCAAGACGTAGCAGGGCTGCGTACCGGCCATGAAGATTGCAACCCGGTTTTGCGGTTCAAGGGGGTCTGGAATATTGTCGCCATCAGAACAGCCCGCGAACCAGCCATCTTGCAGCTGGTACAGTGACTCGGTCTCGCCGGTGGATGAATCGCCACTTGAGTAAACGACCGTCTCACCATCGGACGCCGGTTCAGATTCTGCACCATGGATGAATCCCACAAACGCACGCTTCATGGCAGGCTGAACCGGGGCAGGGCTCGCACGCTGAGCCATCTCGATGAGGTCAGTGCAGATGTCAGGCTCGGGGCCCGGTTCGCCGATTTTGCCGATGAAAACGTGAATTCCGCCAAAGGATCAATCTAGATGGTTATTCTGGTTTCTCTCAAATACCTGTGTCAGCGAAGGATCAATCTAAAACTACTTTTACTTGCCCTTTTGGTACTTTTTCTTATAGATGTATGCCTTTTGGTTTATGTAATGCACCTGCTACCTTTCAAAGATGCATGATGGCTATATTCTCTGATTTTTGTGAAAAGATTTGTGAGGAATTCATTGATGATTTCTCCGTTTATAGATCCTCTTTTGATGATTGTTTAAGCAACCTTGATTGAGTTTTGCAGAGATGCGAAGACACTAGTCTCGTCCTGAATTGGGAAAAGTGTCACTTTATGGTTAATGAAGGCATTGTCTTGGGGCATAAGATCTCCGAGAAAGGTATTGAAGTTGACAAAGCTAAAGTTGATGCTATTGAAAAGATGCCATGTCCCAAGGACATAAAAGGTATAAGAAGTTTCCTTGGTCATGCCGGTTTTTATAGGAGGTTCATTAAGGACTTTTCTAAAATCTCTAGGCCTCTGACTAATTTATTGCAAAAAGATGTTCCTTTTGTCTTTGATGATGATTGTGTAGAAGCATTTGAAATACTTAAGAAAGCTTTGATCACTGCACCTATTGTTCAACCACCTAATTGGAATTTACCTTTTGAAATTATGTGTGATGCTAGTGATTATGCTGTAGGTGCTGTTCTAGGGCAAAGAGTCGATAAGAAACTGAATGTTATCCAGTACGCTAGCAAGACTCTTGATACTGCCTAGAGAAATTATGCTACTACTGAAAAAGAGTTCTTAGTAGTTGTGTTTGCATGTGATAAGTTTAGACCTTATATTGTTGATTCCAAAGTTACTATTCACACTAATCATGCTGCTGTTAAATATCTTATGGAAAAGAAAGATGCTCAGGCTAGACTCATTAGATGGGTTCTCCTGCTCCAAGAATTTGATTACATATTATTGATAGAAAGGGAGCTGAGAACCCCGTTGCAGACAACTTATCTAGGTTAGAGAATGTTCTTGATGACCCACTGCCTATTGATGATAGCTTTCCTGATGAACAATTAGCGGTCGTCAATGCTTCTCGTACTGCTCCTTGGTATGCTAATTATGCTAATTACATTGTTGACAAATTTATACCTCCTAGTTTCACATACCAGCAAAAGAAAAAGTTCTTTTATGATTTAAGACATTACTTCTGGGATGACCCACACCTTTCTAAGGAAGGAGTATATGGTGTTATTAGATGTTGTGTGCCTGAGCATTAACAGGAACAGGTCCTACGCAAGTGTCACTCTGAATCTTATGGAGGACACCACGCTGGAGATAGAACTGCACACAAGGTACTACAATCTGGTTTTTATTGGCCTACTCTCATCAAAGATGCTCATAAGTTTGTCTTATCTTGTGATGCATGTCAAAGAATAGGTAACATTAGTAGACGTCAAGAAATTCCTATGAATTATTCTCTTGTTATTGAACCATTTGATGTTTGGGGCTTTGATTATATGGGACCTTTTCCTGCCTCTAATGGTTATACACATATTTTAGTTATTGTTGATTATGTTACTAAGTGGGTAGAAGCTATTCCAACTAGTAGTGCTGATCATAACACTTCTATTAAAATTCTTAAGGAAGTTATTTTTCCGAGGTTTGGAGTCCCTAGATATCTTATGACTGATGGTGGTTCACATTTTATTCATGGTGCTTTCCGTAAGATGCTTGCTAAGTATGATGTTAATCATAGAATCGCATCTCCTTATCATCCGTAGTCTAGTGGTCAAGTAGAGTTGAGCAATAGAGAGCTCAAATTAATTTTGCCAAAGACTATGAATAGATCTAGAAAGAATTGGTCCAAAAAACTAGATGACGCATTATGGGCCTATAGAACTGCATACAAAAATCCTATGGGTATGTCGCAATATAAGATGGTTTATGGAAAGGCGTGTCATTTACCTCTTGAACTTGAACATAAAGCGTATTGGGCTATTAAAGAGCTCAACTATGACTTCAAACTTGCTGGTGAGAAGAGGTTATTTGATATTAGCTCACTTGATGAATGGAGAACCCCAAGCATATGAGAATGCCAAGCTATTCAAAGAAAAAGTCAAACGCTGGCATGATAAGAGGATACAAAAGCGTGAGTTTAATGTAGGAGATTATGTGTTATTATTCAACACTCGTTCAAGATTTTTTGCAGGAAAACTTCTCTCAAAATGGGAAGGTCCTTACGTTATCGAGGAGGTCTATCGTTCTGGTGCCATAAAAATCAACAACTTCGAAGGCACAAGTCCGAGGGTGGTAAACGGTTAAAGAATTAAACATTATATTTCAGGTAATCTTATCAATGTTGAAACTAATATTTTGAAACCGTAACCCCGGAGGAATACATAAGGGACACATTCCAGAACGTTCCAGACTCCGAAAAGGAATAGGTATGTGGTATGGTAAGTAAACCGACTCCAAAACAACTCCAATGGCAATTTTTATCAGTTTTGGAATATTTAAGAATTTTCGGAAGAAAGAAGTAGTCCGAAAGGGACACGAGGCTCCCACGAGAGTGGAGGCCGCGCCCACCCTTATTGGGCGCGCCCCTGTCTCGTGGGCACCTCGTGTGCCTCCCGGACTCCGTTTTCTTGCACATTACATATTTTGGTCGGTAAAAATTCATTATATATACTCCCGAAGGTTTTGACCACCGTATCACGTAAATATCCTCTGTTTTTGTTTCGAGCTGTTCCTGTTGCAGAATAAAAGCAAGATGTCATCTCAGGAGTCAGTCGGGGAGAGTCGGGTGTCTCACCCAACACCAGGTCCTGGAGAAAATAGCGATGCCTATCACTTTGGACCATCAACGGAGGATGAGATGGAGGCTGATTTGAAAAGGATAGATGCCATGGAGGAAGATCAAGAAGTCACCTCTCGTCTCCAAGCAGAATTCATGATGGGGGAACTACCTAGCATGGCTATTCCAACTTCGGTCATCCCTTCCAACTCTAGTTTTCTTTCTTATGAAAATATGAAAAAGAACTTCACTTGTTCTCCAGAAGCTATGCAGCATCCTTGGGTAAAGGGAGCTTTAGCCGTTACGGGCAAGCTCCGTAAAGAAATTATGGACCTCAAACAACAAGTCAATAAGCTCGAGGAGGAGAACCGTATCTTGAGGGGCATCATCGCCAAGAAGATCATAACACCAACCGTGAAGAAGCAGACATAATCACATGGGTATGGGCACTCGCCTTGGCAACTGCCAAGCTTGCGGGAGGTGCCCCGATATCGTATCACCATCACACTCCTATCTTTATCATTTTATTTAGTTCGATCCTTTTAGTAGTATCTTGATCTAGTAGATTGAAGTTTTGATATCAAGTAGTTTTAAGCTTTACATTGTTATCTCTTTTTGTAATCCAATCCATGAGCTATCTATAATAAAGATTAGTGTTGAGTCAAGGGCTTTGCTATGGTGCTATGATCTTGAGAAAGTAGAAAGAACAAAAGGGTTCATATTGATCTTATGAATAGTGACGACTTCACACATAGAAAGTATGAGGCATAAAAATTGTTGAGAGTTGATAAACTTAGCCTTGGTCATCATTGCAATTAATAGGAAGTGATAAGGAAAGAGGGGTTCACATATAAATATATTATCTTGGACACCTTTTATAATTGGGAACACTCATTAAGTATGACATTCTAAAAGAGTTGACGTTGGACAAGGAAGACAACGTAATGGTTTATGTTTTTCGACATCTCAGTTAAAGTATATTGTCATTGACCTTCCAAATATGTTGAGCTTGCCTTTCCCCTCTCATGCTAGCCAAATTACTTGCACCAAGTAGAGATACTACTTGTGCTTCCAAATATCCTTGAACCCAGTTTTGCCATGAGAGTCCACCATACCTACCTATGGATTGAGTAAGATCCTTCTTTTAAGTTGTCATGTTGCAAGCAATAAAAATTGCTATCTAAATATGTATGACTTATTAGTGCAGAGAAAATAAGCTTTGTACGATCTTGTTGTGGAAGTAATAAAAGCGACGGACTGCATAATAAAGGTCCACATACAAGGGGCAATATAAAGTGACGTTCTTTTGCATTAAGATTTTGTACATCAACCCTAAACGCACATGGAAACCTCTAGTTCCCTCTGCGAATGGCCTATCTTTTACATTATGTTTTTACTTTATGCTTGAGTCAAGCTGATCCACTCCTTTCCCTTTTTCATTTGTATCCTTTGGCAAGCTCCTCATGTTTGAAAGATCATGATATATATATCCAACTGGATGTAAGTTAGCATGGGCTATTATTGTTGACATCACCTAAAGGTGAATACGTTGGGAGGCAACACAATAAGCCCCTATCTTTCTCAGTGTCCGGCTGAAACTCCATAACCACAAGTATTGCGTGAGTGTTAGCAATTATAGAAGACTACAAGATAGTTGAGTATGTGCACTTGCTGAAAAGCTCTATTGTTGACTCTTTCTGATGTTATGATAAATTGCAATTGCTTCAATGACTGAGATTATAATTTGTTAGTTCCCAATGAAGTTTTTGAACCATACTTGACATTGTGAATTGATTGTCACTTGAGAATAGGAAATCATATGATAAATCTATATATGTTGCTATTATAAGAATGGTCACGATGCCCTCATGTCCGTATTTAATTTTTATTGACACCTCTATCTCTAAACATGTGGACATATTTTTGATTTTCGCTTTAAGCTTGGGACAAGCGAGGTCTAAGCTTGGGGAGTTGATCGTCCATTTTGCATCATGCTTTTATATCAATATTTATTGCATTATGGGCTGTTATTACACATTATATCTCAATACTTATGGCTATTCTCTCTTATTTTACAAGGTTTACCAGGAAGAGGGGGAATGTTGGCTGCTGGAATTCTGGCTGGAAAAGGAGCAAACATTGGAAACTTATTCTGCACTGCTCCAAAAATCCTGAAACTCCACGAAACATGTTTTTGGAATTTATAAGAATTATTGAGCGAAATAAATACACCAGGGGGCCCACACCCTGCCCAGGAGAGTGGAGGGTCCCCCCTACTGGGCGCGTCCCCTATCTCCTGGTACCCCTGGTGGGCCTCCAGTGTCCATCTTCTGCTATATCAGAGCTTTTACCCTGGAAAAATTCGTGGGCAAGCTTACGGGACGAAACTCCGCCGCCACAAGGGGGAACCTTGGCTGAATCAATCTAGGGCTCTGGCGGAGCTGTTCTGCCGGGGACACTTCCCTTCGGGAGGGGGAAATCATCACCAACGTCATCACCAATGATCCTCTCATCAGGAGGGGATCAATCTCCATCAACATCTTCACCAGCACCATCTCCTCTCAAAACCCTAGTTCATCTCTTGTATCCAATCGTGTATCAAAACCACAAATTGGTACCTATGGGTTGCTAGTAGTGTTGATTACTCTTTATAGTTGATGCTAATTGGTTTACTTGGTGGAAGATCATATGTTTAGATCCTTTATGCATATTATTACTCCTCTGATTATGAACATGAATATGCTTTGTGAGTATGTTTGTTCCTGAGGACATGGGTGAAGTCTTGCTATTAGTAGTCATGTGAATTTGGTATCCGTTCGATATTTTGATGAGATGTCTGTTGTCTTTTCCTCTAGTGGTGTTATGTGAATGTCGACTACATGACACTTCACCATTATTTGGGCCTAGAGGAAGGCATTGGGAAGTAACCAGATCTTCATGACGAAAGAAGACAAGGAGAAGACAGCATTCATCACCCCATGTGGTACGTATTTGAAAGCACATTTGCTCCCCGGGTGGTTTTGGTAATTAATGACAACATACTTTGTGCTTGGACTAATGCTTTTATCAAGTATGTTTCAGGAAATTCAATCACATTGGCATGGCAAAAGGACTAAAGAAGTGGACCCCTCAAAATGCTAAGGCAAGCATTGGCAAAAGCTCAAGACTCCATTTTTGGTTTAGTGATCCAAGATCACATTGAGTCCATAGGAAAAGCCAATACTATTAAAAGGGGATGAGGTTATGATGATGATCTGGTTGCTCAAGTGCTTAGTGATACATCTCCTAAACTATCAGCAACTTTCACTGCCATATACACTCATAAGTAATCTCGGTCCCACCGATATTCCAAACTCGGTCACACCGAGATGAACCACCTCAGCCATAAGCCAAACCCTAGTAAACTCGGATTTTCCGATTCTGAACTCGGCCTCACCGAAACATGAGTTGCCAAGCCTCTATAACCTTCTGTCATCAAATCGGTGTCACCGAGATGATGAAGTCGGTCCCACCGAAACTGGCATGCTCTTGTCATTGCACGAATCGGACTAACCGAGATTGTATATTCGGTCCCACTGAAAATCCCAACGTTCACATTATTTGAACTATCGGTCTCACCGAGTTGTCCACTTCGGTCCCACCGAGATTGCTCAAATGTGTGTAACGGTTGGATTTTGTGTGGAGGCTATTTATACCCCTCCACCCCCTCTTCATTCGTGGAGAGAGCCATCAGAAAGAACTACCACTCCTACCTTACATTTCTGAGAAGAGAACTACCTACCCTTGTGTTGAGATCAAGTTGCTCCACTCCCACCATATGAAGCTTGATCTCTAGCCTTCCCAAGTTGCTTTCCACTCAATCCTTTCTTCCACCACAGCCAAATCAGTGAGGAGAGTAGAGTGTTGGGGAGATTATCATTTGAAGCACAAGAGCAAGGAGTTCATCATCATCTACAACATCTATTACCTTTTGGAGGGTGGTGCCTCCTAGATTGGTTAGGTGTCGCTTGGGAGCCTCCGTCATCGAGATGTGGAGTTGAACCAAGAAGTTTGTAAGGGCAAGGAGATCGCCTACTTCGTGAAGATCTACCCCGAGTAAGGCTAGCCCTCCGTGGGCGTAGGCCATGATGGAATAGACAAGGTTGCTTCTTCGTGGACCCTTCGTGGGTGGAGCCCTCCGTGGACTCTCGCAGCCGTTACCCCCCGTGGGTTGAAGTCTCCATCAACGTGGAAGTACGATAGCACCACCTATCGGAACCACGAGAATAATCACCGCGTCTCCAAATTGTGTTTGATCTTCTCCACTTCTCTTTACTACTTGTGCAATTTACTTTCCGCTGCCCATTCTCTAGAATTGCATGTGTAGTGTGCTACTTGACTTGTGTGTTATGCAAAATCTGCCAAAATCTGTTCTTGATAAAAGACAGAATTTTTATCTTGTCGAGTAGTCTAATCACCCCCCCTCTAGACACTCTCACCTTCTTCGATCCCTCAATTGGTATCAGAGCTTTGGTCTCCATTCCTTTGGTTTACACACCATTGGAGGAAGATGGACGTGGCTACGTTTGGGAGTGTTAGCCATAGAGTGCCTATTCTTAATGGAGTGTCCTATAACTCGTGGAGGATTGAAATGCTTATTATCTTTAAGACTTACAACTTGCGCAAATATGTTGAGACCCCCTATGTGCCTCCATTTGACCCCTTGCACCCTACCATGGATGAAGAGCTTGATTTGCTTCATAACCTTAGGATTGTAAATCTTATCATTAGAGGGTTACCCGATAACTTGCTTAAGCTCGTTACAAACTTTGAGTGCGCCTATGCTATGTGGAAGTTCTTGGAAGAACTTTATCCGGACTACTCTTTGAGAGGTCTTGATAAAATTCTATACAAGACTATTGAATTTGATATGATGCGCCCCAATGATCCCAACTTTGATAAATGCTTCTTTGAGCTTCGTGATCTTATGAAAAAGAAGGGTGATCCCGGTCTTATCAATGTTCTAATTAGAAATGCTCTTGTATTGCATTCCGATGATTATTGTCACATTGACAAAACTAATGCAAGTAGTTATCAAATTGACCTAGGTGTTGATGATGAACAATCTATAGGTCAATATGATGATGAGCATGAGCATGATGATGATTACTCCGATTCGGACACCGAGCTAGACAAGATCATGAAGAGTCTCAATCTTATGGCAAATCTGAGAGACTACATATCCGGCGGAAAAGAGTGGATTCTTGATAGTGGATGCACCGACCACATGACCGGAGACAAAGACATGTTTCGAGAGCTTGCAAAGAACGATGGTCCCCGCAAGTATGTGACTTTTGGAGACAACTCCAAGGGTAAGGTACTTGGCCTTGGTAAGGTGGCCATATCTCATGATAGCTCTATTCAAAATGTCATGCTTGTAGAATCTCTTGGATACAATTTACTTTCCGTGTCTAGATTAGCTGACTTTGGATTCAATGTGCTATTCACCGAAGTAGATTGCCAAGTCTTTCATCGTAACAATCATAACATGGCGTTTACCGGTATCCGTAGAGGTGATCTATATATTGTTGATTTCACTAAGAAGCCCAACATAGAGCTTGCTTCATTGCTAAATCCGCTAAAGGTTGGTTATGGCATAGAAGGCTTGGACATGTTGGTATGCGTAATCTAGACAAGCTGATCAAAGGTGATCATATTCTTGGCGTTAAAGATGTTTTCTTTGACAAAGATAGACTTTGTAGTGCTTGTCAAGCAGGAAAACAAGTAGGTGGAAGTCATCCCGTGAAGAACATCATGACCACAAGGAGACCGCTTGAGCTTCTTCATATGGATCTCTTGGTCCCAATGCTTACAAAAGCCTTGGTGGTAACTCCTTTGGTCTAGTTATAGTTGATGATTATTCCAGATTTACGTGGGTATTTTTCCTTGATGACAAATCGCAGGTTCAGAGAATCTTCAAAACCTTTGCCAGAAAGGCCCAAAATCAATTTGAGGTGAAGATCAAGAAAGTTCGGAGTGACAATGGAACGGAGTTCAAGAACGCCAATGTAGACTCTTTTCTCGATGAGGAAGGATTCTACATGAGTTCTCGGCTACGTACACTCCTCAACAAAATGGAGTTGTTGAGAGGAAGAACCGAACGCTCATAGAGATGGCGAGAACGATGCTTGATGAATACAAGACACCGAAGCATTTTTGGGGGGAAGCGGTCGAGACAGCTTGTCATGCTATCAACAGGCTTTATCTTCATAAGCTCCTCGGCAAGACATCATACGAGCTCCTCACCGGTAACAAACCCCAAGTGGGATACTTTCGTGTCTTTGGTTCGAAATGCTATATCCTTGATAAGCATCGTCGGTCTAAATTTGCTCCTAAAACTCATGAAGGCTTTTTTCTTGGTTATGGATCAAACTCCCACACCTACCGTGTCTACAATAATTTCACCCGAAAGGTTGAAGAGATGGTAGACGTGAAGTTTGATGAATCTAATGGCTTGCAAGTAGAGCAAATGCCTATTGATGTAGGAGACAAGGACCCATCGGAAGCTATCCAAGATTTATCTATTGGAAAGATCCGTCCCATGGAAGTGAAGGAGAGTACCTCATCTACATATGTGGAGCCCCCTACCTCACGGCAAGATGAACCTCAAGGCAACATGGAGGCCTCCACAAGTGAAACTCACCAAGATGAGGAAGTGCAACAAGAAGATCCACCACAACCTCCTTCTCCACCGCCTCAAGACAACACCAACAACAATGAAGAAGAAGAAGAGGAAGATGAAGATGATGAGGAAGCTCAGCCACAACCTCAACAAAAGCTATCCCGAGTCCGAGCAAGAGTCAAGAAAAATCATCCCGTAGAACAAATGATGAACGACATCAACTCCGGGAGAATTACTCGCTCTAAAACTCGCTTAGCTAACTTTTGTGAGCATTACTCATTTATCTCTAGTATTGAACCTATGAAGGTAGAAGAAGCACTTGAAGACCCGGATTGGGTGAACGCTATGCACGAAGAACTTCACAACTTCGAGAGGAACAAGGTATGGACTTTGGTAGAGAAGCCCAAGGATGATCAAAACGTCATTGGAACCAAATGGGTGTTTCGGAACAAGCAAGATGAAGATGGACAAGTCATCCGCAACAAGGCTCGTCTCGTAGCTCAAGGTTACACACAAGTCGAAGGTATGGACTATGGTGAGACCTATGCCCCCGTTGCTAGACTTGAGTCCATTCGCATTCTTCTTGCTTATGCCAATCACCATGATATTACTCTCTATCAAATGGATATCAAAAGTGCTTTCCTAAATGGTGAAATTGAGGAGGAAGTATTTGTGAAACAACCTCCCGGATTTGTGAATCCCAAAAAGCCTAATCATGTTTACAAGTTGCACAAAGCTCTTTATGGTCTTAAACAAGCTCCTAGAGCTTGGTACAAATGCTTGACTAGCTTTCTTCTTGAAAAAGGCTTTGAGATTGGAAAGATAGACTCAACGCTGTTCACGAAAAGGGTTGATGGTGAACTATTTGTGTGCCAAATATATGTTGATGATATTATCTTTGGTTCAACTAACCCTCATTTTAGCGAGAAGTTTGGAAAGCTCATGTCGGAGAAGTATGAGATGTCCATGATGAGTGAACTCAAATTCTTCCTTGGGTTGCAAATCAAGCAATCTAAGGAGGGTACCTTTGTCTCACAAACAAAGTACACACTACTAGGAAAAGGGCTATAGATAGGATTGATTCTAATGGCGCACCGTGGATGCAGTGCGCCACTACTATATACTAATGGCGCACCTGTTCCTCATACGCCATTAGAGTGGAAGACACTAATGGCGCACGACAGAGTCGCCATTAGTATGAATTTCTTTTTTCATTTTCCCATACATACTAATGGCGCATGAAACAACCAATGCGCCGTTCAGATATAACTTCTAATGGCGCACCGCCAGGATGTGCGCCATTCTGTATCCCCTCCATCTCGATCTCGATCCTCCATCTCGATCGCACCAAGACCTCCCGCTAGCTCTACCCATCGCAACCTCCCCGCTCCACCGCCGAGCACTGCCCGCCCCCAGCACAAGCACCAAGACATTTTGAACATATTTTTATTTTTTTTACTATTTTTATAAAAAATATTACACTATTATAATTTAAACAAGTTTGATAAACACAAATAAATATAAAAAACAGCATTTAAAATGCATAAAAATATTATCATTATGATTTAAACAAGTTTGAACATATTTAAACACAAGTTTGAACATATTTAAAATGCATATTCAGATCCCCCCTCCATCTCGATCTCGATCCCCCATCTCGATCTCGATCCCCTCCATCTCGATCGCACCCAACCCTCCCCGCTTAGCTCTACCCATCGCAACCTCCCCGCTCCACCGCCGAGCACTGCCCGGCCCCAGCAAGACCAAGACATTTTGAACATATTTTTATTTTTTTTTACTATTTTTATAAAAAATATTACACTGTTATAATTTAAACAAGTTTGATAAACACAAATAAATATAAACACAAATAAACAAGTTTGAACATATTTAAACACAAGTTTGAACATATTTAAAATGCATATTACAGATCCCTCCATCTCGATCTCGATCCCCCATCTCGATCTCGATCCCCTCCATCTCGATCGCACCAAGACCTCCCCGCTAGCTCTACCCATCGCAACCTCCCCGCTCCACCGCCGAGCACCGGCCCGGCCCCCCGCGT
The DNA here is from genome assembly GCA_021437245.1 of Aegilops speltoides. Classification (NCBI taxonomy): domain Eukaryota; kingdom Viridiplantae; phylum Streptophyta; class Magnoliopsida; order Poales; family Poaceae; genus Aegilops; species Aegilops speltoides. The sequence continues at coordinate 478,451,573 of CM038144.1, forward strand.
GCAACCCGCACATTTTGAACATGTTTTTAATTTTTTTTTTACTATTTTTATAAAAAATATTACACTGTTATAATCTAAACAAGTTTGATAAACACAAATAAATATAAAAACAGTATTTAAAATGCATAAAAATATTATGTTATGATTTAAACAAGTTTGAACATGTTTAAACACAAATAAATATAAAAACACCATTTAAAATGCATAAAAAATATTGGGGATCACTGGAGTCGAACCCAGACCTCCCGGTGTGAGAACTGGCTGCTGACCACCGAGCTAGTAGAGGGACATGATGTGGATCATTTCGGTGGAATATAACCTGTTGGCTCGGCGAAATACTAATGGCGCACCATGGCGAGGTGCGCCATTAGTGTGGATGTACTTATGGCGCACCCGTGGTTGGTGCGCCATTAGTATTGTGCCTCCATCCATCCATAGTCCTCCCGGCGCCCACCTCTCCCTCGCCTCGATCCCTCTCTCCCCTCGCCCTCGCCTCGATCCCCTTCCCGACGCCTGCCCGCCGACTCGATCCCTTCCCGGCGCCGCTGCCCGCCGCCTTGACGCTGCCCGCCGCCTCGACGACGCCCAGCGACGCCACCACGCCGCTGCCCGCCGCCTCGCCGCCGAGCGCCGCTGCTCCCGCCGCCGACGCTGCCCCACCGCCTCGACGCCGCCCCGACGCCTGAGCAGCGGCGAGCGACTGTACTCCATTTGTCCCCAACCCCTCTCCCACCCTCGGCGGCGGGGTTTCGATCGGATCCTCTCTGCTTGCCTCTCGGCGGCGGCTGGGTTCCCAGGCCGCCCGCCGGCCTGGCCCCTCCTCTACCCGCTCCGGTCAATTAATTAAACAGGAGAGAATCGACCAGTTAATTTTTTTAATTAGCAGAAAATCGGGCGAAAACCGAGAATTACAACTGATGATTTAGGTGTGTTTGATATTTTTATAAGTCAGGCTTACAAATATTTAGGTTTTGATGAAGCGGCAATGTTTGCATCTGAGGGTGATGTGGGCTGATGGAGCTATTGTGTTTGACAGAAGTCTCATGGCTCCAATTCCGTCTTGATGGACCTTGGGAGCTTTTGTCCTCGTTGTTTTACATGGGCGACATACTGGTTATTTGTGTTGTCTCTCATTGTGGCTCTAAATGTTCATCATCAGTGACAAAATCAACTTCTTCAATGGTCTCTTCTTTTGAGACTTTGCGAGCAAGGTTGTTGGATTGATCTAGTTATACTAGCTAGCATGACTAGATGCCTAGACCGGGGGATGCTCATCAATATGTTTGGCGTCATTGTCAATCTTTGTTGCACGCAATGATTCACTATTACAATGATTCATAGATGTTCGATCCCTAAAACTCTTTGTATGTAGTACTTTGGTAGTTGGATTTCTCGATGATCCATATCATTGGTGAGAGCTACGGTAGCACAACAACCGCAAGTTCAATGATGGCTTGGCAATAATTTTGAAGCTTATAGTCGATTTATAATCTCCATTTGCTGTAGTACTCAGCTTAACTCAAACATAATACAATTCGCTTATGTGTTGCATATTTTGGAACTATATTTATCATTACCATTTCAAGGAATTCTGCTTATTTTTGGAACTATATTTTGGAACTATATTCACTATTACAAGGAATTTGCATAATACAGTTCAATGATGACTCATGTTGAAGATTGTGCACCCCGGTTGAAAGCAGATTGCCTCAAGCAGGAAATCACTAGGAATTGTGCTTCTAGATGCATTATGTGCCATTGGTCTTTTTTATAAGCAAAAACAATTGTTAGCTTTTAGATGTTGTGGTGGTTCACTTGGTGGTATATTGTTTTGACTTACACTTGTTAGCTTTTTTATAAGCAAAAACATGCCAATGTATTTTCCATGCTATGATGGAGGCCTTTTTTTGCCTTGTCCACCCGAGAGGCCCTTGAGTTTGCGGAATGTCGATTAACTTCCGTTCAAGCAAATTGGGTACTCCATATGTCCTATTTTCAGCAAAGGTCATGCTGAAATTTTCCGTGAATTTTAGCATGACTTTGCTAAAAATAGGACATATGGGGTACTTATGACTAATGCATGTTTTATGATCTGTTGTAAGGGTACTAATTGGTCTCTTCGCTGCTTATCGAGATGGCGGAAGCAGCCACCACCGATCTGCGACACCGCAGATCGAGTTGGATGATTCGAGTTCTTCACTATCATACTTGAGGCTTCAGCTTGGATCCATGACGCTGGTATATAAAACGAGAGAGATCTCCCTTCACCCATCTCATTATGATATCTTGTTTGCTACATCACTCATTTTCCCAAACCGCAGAGGCTGCCCGACAGGTTTATGAACATGCTTGATGGGTGAAGATCCGCCAATAATGTGAAGCTGCGACAGGGCGGCAGCGGGTTTCGCAGGCAATGGGATGTGCGTTGGCGATCAAGAAGGGCCACATGTACTTGTCTCGTGGGTGGGAGAACTTCTACCGTGCCTCGACCTGCAGCTGGGGTACTTCCTTGTCTTCAAGTACGACGACGACGCCAACATGCTCATCGTGAAGGTGTACAACAAGACTATGTGTCGCACGCGATCGCTGCCGATGATGATGCGGTATGTTCTGCCTCTTCTTATTCCTCTACATTTGGCTTTGTCTCACATCGATTGTTAACGGTCATTGTTGCATTTTGGACAGGTAGGAGCAGCGGAAGCGACATCGCTACAGACCAAAGCAAAGAACGACTATGGCTGTAGCAAAAGCAAGAGCGATTCGGTCAGAAGCGACAGCAGAGCAGCGATTCTGCACCAAAGATAGACAACAAGAAGGATGATCCGGACAGGAGTGCAGGAGAAGAGGAGCAGAGAGGATGAGGAGCTACATCATGACGATGGGCATCAGCCGAGGATGACCTAGCGCTGGTGGTGGTGACCAAGGGCAAGAGATGGTGGTGGTGACCATGGGCAAGAGATGGAGGTGGTGAGGATGACCTAGCGATGGTCGTGCTCAAGGTGGCCTCGCGATGGTGGTGGTGCTGACAATGACCACGCACCGGTGGTGGCGCCGGCGATCCCACAGCTTGGCGACATGACCACGCCAATTGTGGTAGAAGACTACATCCCACTACCTCCATTGCCTCCACCGCCGCCGCTCTAGGCGATCGAGGAGATGAAGGAGAAGAAGGAGAAGAACTACCTACTTTGTCGGTATGTCGATCTCCTATAGGTTAGCTATCCAAAATGATATATATATACTTAGTTACCTATGTTATCTCTAATATGCTTAGTTTCCTATAGGTTAGCTTCATTTTACCTAAGTTGGCTCTAATATACTAACTTAGAGCTTATATGCTTAGTTTCCTATAGGTTAGCTCCAAAATAACTTATGTTAGCACAAAATGATCAAGTTTACATAATAAGCTTATAGTCTTTTTCTTAATCTTCTTCTTTTCCAAAATGACATAGGTTAGCTTCATTTTACCTAAGTTGGCTCTAATATACTAACTTAGACCTTATATGCTTAGTTTCCTATAGGTTAGCTCCAAAATAACTTATGTTAGCACAAAATGATCAAGTTTACATAATAAGCTTATAGTCTTTTTCTTAATCTTCTTCTTTTCCAAAACTCTTCTTATTCTTCTTCTAGTGTTCTTCCTCTTCTAGTATTCTTCTAGTCTTCTTCTTTTCTTCTTCTAACTTCTTTTTATCATTTTGCAGATTTGATTTAATTGACGGAAGCTTGCGTGGATGGGGTGCTTCTTTTCCATTTGTGTTTTTATTTTGTATGAATGTGAAACTTTTGTGAATTGATGGATAACGGTGTTGGATGAACAATGTGAAACTTTTGTAACGACGGAACTATGTGTTGGCTATGTACGTATGTATATATGATGAAACTTGTGTGTTGGATATGATTGCTATATGGATGCTTGTTGTATATATATATGTGTTGAATATCTCATATGTGAAATAGTGACATGAGATTAAGTAGAAAAGAATTAAAAAAGTTGTTACTAATGGCGCACTACAATGTGCTGCGTTGTAAGTATAGCAGATAATAGTGGCGCACTGTGAGCAGTACTAATGGCGCCTTGCACAGTGCGCCATTAGAATACCAGATTCTAATGGCGCACATGTGGTGCGCCATTAGAAAGAAATTCTAATGGCGTGATGCCAGTGGCGCACCAGCAATGCGCCATTAGAAGGCAAAACCGGTGCGCCACTAGCATGCCTTTTCCTAGTAGTGACACCAAGGATCTCTTCAAGAAGTTCAACATGCAAGAAAGCAAAGGTATGAGAACCCCCATGCCTACAAGTGGACATAATGACTTGACAAAAGATGGAGAACCCGTTGATCAAAAGATTTACCGATCTATGATTGGTTCTCTACTATATCTTTGTGCTTCTCGTCCAGACATAATGTTGAGTGTATGCATGTGTGCTCGATATCAAGCAGCCCCTAAAGAATGTCATCTTAAAGCTGTTAAAAGGATTGTGAGATATTTGATACACACACCAAACTTTGGCATTTGGTATCCTAAGAGGGCCTCTTTCGACCTTGTTGGCTATTCCGACTCGGACTATGCGGTGACAGGTTGATAGAAAGTCAACTTCGGCGTGTCAATTCCTTGGTCGATCCCTTGTATCTTGGTCCTCCAAGAAACAAAATTGATATCATTATCCACCTTTGAAGCGGAATATATTGCTGCTGGTTCGTGTTGTGCTCAATTACTATGGATGACACAAGCGCTTAAGGATTATGGGATACATGTGAGACATGTTCCCTTGCTTTGTGACAATGAGAGTGCGATTAAAATTGGACACAATCCCGTGCAACACTCTCGAACGAAACATATTGAAGTTCGTCACCATTTCATTCGTGATCACATTGCCAAGGGTACATCAATCTTAAGCATGTTCGTACTGACAAACAACTCGCTGATATCTTTACAAAACCTCTTGATGAGAAAGTGTTTTGTCGCTTAAGGAGTGAGTTGAACATCATTGATGCTTCAAACTTGGAGTGAGAACTCCATTGATGCATGCAAGGCATGAGCCCACTTGACTAATCCTTGATATTTCTCTTATGATGGTGATCATATATCTTGGACACATTTGCCTCCTTGTATTGCATCTAACTCCTTGCAGGTACTTGGATGATCTACATTCCACAAGATTACCACACACTCAAATCATGAGTAATCTTGTCATTGACCAAGTATCTAGCCCTTTGGGATGTTGAGTTCAAGGAACAAAATTCCACATATCCTTTTTGACATCTTATACATCTAGTATTTCACTCTTGTCATCTTGGATATCCTTGAGTATTTCCTTGCTTGCCTAACCCATGTAGGAAGATGAACTACACAAGTGGAAATGGAGCTCCAACTTCACATTCAATGAGCACCTACATCAAGTTCACCTACATGAACAAAGCAACAACAAGCCCAAGGTATGTTCTTCACATCTTTAAGGAGCTTTGCTCAAAGTCATGAGTACAAGCAGCTTCATAAGATGTGATCACATCGAATGCTTAATCGAAAAATGGCAACCCCATTTTGAGCTTAAGCGATGAGTATGACCTATGATCAAATGTTCTCATTTGACTCCTAAGTCAATATACTCAAACATAGGTGACCTTGTCACGACCTTTATCTAGATGAAGTACATATGTTTTGGAGTCTTTCTATTTTCTCTTATTTTCTCTCATTGAGTTTTCATTAAAATTTAAAAAAAACTTCATCTAGGAATCTTTTCATTTCTATTCTTCTGTCTTTGTGAATATCCTTCGGCTCGATCAATTCCTCGCAAATCATTCACAAATTCATTGCAAATCCTTTGAAACATTCCTCATAAAGTGAGCTGAATTATTTCAGTATTTCCTTGAAATTAAACTCAAGCGTCACCGATTTAACTATTTCGGTCTAACCGAAAAGGATCTACCCTAAGTCCCTGACTTTCGGACCCACCGATCCATCCTAATTCGGTGTCACCGATTTATTTCTTCCAGGATATCATCTTCTGCAGCTCCACTTAATGACTCTCTATGCATGTTTTTTTTTGCCCAGTTGTGATTCTTAAGGATCCCACTTCTTTCTTTCCATCTTCCCTAACCTTCCTAGTTTGATGTCCTTTTCGGCACTTGATGTCAAAGGGGGAGAAGACTTAGGGGGAGAAGAGAAGATTTAGGGGGAGAAGAAGAGCAATCTTACCTTAAGGGGGAGAGAATCACATCAAAGCTTTGCCGTGTTTCACATTGGACATTACAATTGGCGTCATTCTCATTTGGCATCATTCTTTTGATTTTGCTCTATCCATCAAACCCCTTGACCTGAGAGAACTCAAAGGGAGAGGAATCTTCACAATTGATATCTTATGGAAAGCAAAATCTCTCAGAGTTCATTGAAAATCTTTTAGTTTCGGAGACATGTTTGCTGATTCAAGCTTGTGCTCAATATGAGACACTCTTTATACATGTCATCCCTGGCTTGGTACTCTTGATGTTCTTGCAGTCGGTTGAAGAAATACTCTTGTGTTATCTAACCTTGTTTTCCCAAGTTTATCTCTTGGTACAATGCCAAGGAACCTCAAGGTAAGTATATGCACCTTGCGAATGTGCATGATGGTGACTTGCTTGTGAATACTTGTTTGCAAGAAATCACCATGCACATATGCATTATCACTCACTTCTTTTCATCTGCTCTCGATGCATATAGCCAAGCTGCATGTAGCACATCTTGCTTCTCTCTTGTGTGCTTGTGGTAGTCCAAAACCATAATTTATGAAAATCTTGCACACTTGTAGGGGAGCCTGTGTACTACATGTTTGTCAAAGCTTTAATGATAATTCTGTCTTTCTTTCAATAAGCTTTGATGTCTTGTTTAGTGTGTTGCCATCAATTACCAAAAGGGGAGATTGAAAGCACATTTGCTCCCGGTGGTTTTGGTAATTAATGACAACATACTTTGTGGTTGGACTAATGCTTTTATCAAGTATGTTTCAGAAATTCAATCACATTGGCATGGCAAAAGGACTAAAGAAGTGGACCCTCAAAATGCTAAGGCAAGCATTGGCAAAAGCTCAAGACTCCATTTTTGGTTTAGTGATCCAAGATCACATTGAGTCCATAGGAAAAGCCAATACTATTAAAAGGGATGAGGTTATGATGATGATCTGGTTGCTCAAGTGCTTAGTGATACATCTCCTAAACTATCAGCAACTTTCACCGCCATATACACTCATAAGTAATCTCGGTCCCACCGATATTCCAAACTCACCACACCGAGATGAACCACCTCAGCCATAAGCCAAACCTTAGTAAACTCGGATTTTCCGATTCGAACTCGGTCTCACGAAACATGAGTTGCCAAGCTTCAGAACCTTCATCATCAAATCGGTGTCACCGAGATGATGAAGTCGGTCCCACCGAAACTGGCATGCTCTTGTCATTGCACGAATCGGACTAACCGAGATTGTATATTCGGTCCCACCGAAAATCCCAACGTTCACATTATTTGAACTATCGGTCTCACCGAGTTGTCCACTTCGTCCCACCGAGATTGCTCAAATGTGTGTAACGGTTGGATTTTGTGTGGAGGCTATTTATACCCCTCCACCCCCTCTTCATTCGTGGAGAGAGCCATCAGAAAGAACTACCACTCCTACCTTACATTTCTGAGAAGAGAACTACCTACCCTTGTGTTGAGATCAAGTTACTCCACTCCCACCATATGAAGCTTGATCTCTAGCCTTCCCAAGTTGCTTTCCACTCAATCCTTTCTTCCACCATAGCCAAATCAGTGAGGAGAGTTGAGTGTTGGGGAGATTATCATTTGAAGCACAAGAGCAAGGAGTTCATCATCATCTACAAAATCTATTACCTTTTGGAGGGTGGTGCCTCCTAGATTGGTTAGGTGTCGCTTGGGAGCCTCCGTCATCGAGATGTGGAGTTGAACCAAGAAGTTTGTAAGGGCAAGGAGATCGCCTACTGTGAAGATCTACCCCGAGTAAGGCTAGCCCTCTGTGGGCGTGGCCATGATGGAATAGACAAGGTTGCTTCTTCGTGGACCCTTCGTGGGTGGAGCCCTCCGTGGACTCTCGCAGCCGTTACCCCGTGGGTTGAAGTCTCCATCAACGTGGAAGTGCGATAGCACCACCTATCGGAACCACGAGAAAAATCACCGCGTCTCCAAATTGCGTTTGATCTTCTCCACTTCTCTTTACTACTTGTGCAATTTACTTTCCGCTGCCCATTCTCTAGAATTGCATGTGTAGTGTGCTACTTGACTTGTGTGTTATGCAAAATCTGCCAAAATCTGTTCTTGATAAAAGACAGAATTTTTATCTTGTCGAGTAGTCTAATCACCCCCCTCTAGACACTCTCACCTTCTTCGATCCCTCAGTATTGCTTTTTACGGATGCCTTTCGGGTTGAAGAGTGCTGGCTCAACCTTTGCAAGAGCGGTCCAAATTGGTTTTGAACCCCAGCTACATAGAAAAATGGAAGCTTATATGGATGACACTGTGGTCAAAACCAAGGACAGAGCAACACTTGTGCAAGATCTAGAGGAAACATTTGCAAACCTGCGCAAGATCAACCTCAAGTTGAACCCTGAGAAGTGTGTCTTTGGCGTCCCGTCCGGCAAGCTTCTCGGGTTCTTTGTGTCGCAGTGTGGGATTGAGGCAAACCCAGATAAGATCAAGCCCATCGAGCAGATTGAGGCACCCAAATGGATAAAGGACATGTGTCGGCTCACTGGCTGCGTTGCCGCCATGAGCAGATTCATCTCCAAGTCCGCGGAGCGTGCCCTTCCTTTTTTTCAAGATCTGAAGAAGACGGGCCCAATGGAGTGGACACCAGAGGCCGAGGCAACGCTGCAAGACTTGAAGAAGTACCTCTCCTCTACCCCGGTGTTGGTCGCGCCCAAACCACAAGAACCGTTGCTGTTGTACCTAGCGGCAATGAATCAAGTGGTTAGCGCCGCACTAGTGGCGCAGAGAGAGGTCGACGAAGAGACAGCGGCAGCGGCAGAGTTAACGGATGGCGAGCCGGAACCCTCCCCGGCAGGGCTCGGTCCCGGCAAGACTAAGTCCCCTGCAGGGGCTGACGCCAGTACGACAGGGCCTGCACGGCCGGGTGAGGTGGCGCAAAAGAAGAAAATGGTGCAGCACCCAGTTTACTTCATCAGCTCCCTCTTGCAGGGGGCTAGGTCGAGGTACTCAGGTGTGCAAAAAATTCTCTTCGGCCTCCTTATGGCCCCGAGGAAGCTACGTCATTACTTCCAAGCGCACGAGATCACTGTGGTTACCCGCCTCCCGTTGCAGCGGATACTGCATAACCCAGATGCGACAGGGAGGACCGTGGAATGGGCCCTGGAGCTGTCGAGTTTTAGTTTAAAATTCGAAAGCACCTCGACGATCTAGAGCAGAGTCTTGGCGGAGTTTGTTGTAGAATGGACCTCGACACCGATGAAGAGGAACAGGAGACTACTCTTCCCGGCAAGGAAACGGGCCGCAACTGGATCATGTACTTTGATGGGGCTTTTTCGCTGCAAGGCGCCGGTGCTGGTGTGCTGCTTGTCCCACCCACCGGAGAGCACCTCAAGTATGTCATCCAAATGCACTTTCCACGGGAGATGTCAACTAACAACATCGCCGAGTACGAGGGTTTGCTTGCCGGTCTCAGGATCGCGGCGGACCTCGGAGTCAAAAAGCTCATCGTCAGGGGTGACTTGCAGCTCGTCGTCACGCAGATCAACAAAGATTACCAAAGCCCGTTGATGGAAGCTTACGTGGATGAAGTGAGGAAACTAGAGGACTGCTTTGATGGTATACAAGCAGAGCATGTCCCTCGGATAGAAAACGACATCGTCAACTACCTGTGGAACCAGGTACTTTTGTGCTTCAGTTAACTCAACCATCCGTCAAACCATCGGCCGGGAAGAACAAGCGGAGGAAGCTGGGCCCCGGCAAGTACTTCCCCACTGAGCTCCCCGGAGCCGCTGGCGAAGGTGCTGCCGTGAATGTTGATCCTGTCGCGGGGCGACCGACTCCGATGGGGCCTCAGGCCATAGCCGTAGAGATGGCCGCTCCCGTGGCACAAGAGATGCCTTTGGTCCTTGTCGTCGAGCCGCAGGCTCCGGCATGGGCACATCACATCGTCTGATTCCTCCAAAAAGGAGAGCTTCCTAAGGATCAGGAAGAGGCAGAAAGAGTAGCCCGCCGGTCTACTCTCTACCAATTCATTGACAACATATGTACAGAAAAAGACCAACTGGGTGAAATTGAAGTGCATCTCCCGGGAGGAAGGACTAGAGCTGTTGGCAGAGATACATGGAGGCATATGTGGCTCCCACATAGGGTCGAGGGCCCTTGCCGGCAAGGCTTTCCGGCAAGGTTTCTTCTGGCCCACTGCCCTCCAGGATGTGACGGCACTAGTAACCAAGTGTGAAGCGTGCCAGTTCCATTTGAAGAAGCTTCATCAACCAGCTCAAGCCCTTCAAACCCTTCTTCTCTCCTGGCCCTTCTCGGTCTGGGGGCTCGACATATTGGGCCCTTTACCTCGTGCCATCGGGGGCTTTGAGTACTTGTACGTTGCAATCGACAAGTTCACAAAGTGGCCAGAGGTGGAAGCAGTGAGGAAGGTGACAGCGCAGTCAGCCATAAAGTTCTTCAAGGGACTAGTTTGCCGTTTTGGGGTACCCAACAGGATCATCACCGACAACAGCACACAGTTGACAAACCATGCCTTCATGCAATACATTGAGGATCTCGGCAGCAAGGTCTGTTTTGCTTCCGTGGCACACCCACGAAGCAACGACCAAGCGGATAGAGCAAATGTTGAAGTTTTTGCGAGGCTTAAGGACGAAGACCTTTGATAGGCGACACAAGAGTGGAAGGTGCTGGATTGACGAGTTGCTGGCGGTTCTTTGGTCGATCAGAACGACGCCAAATTGAGCCACCAGCCAGACACCCTTTGCCCTGGTCTACGGGGCAAAAGCAGTTCTCCCCACGAAACTCATATACGGGTCACCCCGAGTGCTCGCTTATGATGAGCTTGAGCAAGAGCGATCACGGCAAGATGACACAATGCTCCTTGAGGAAGATCGTCTCCGAGCGGCTGTGAGAGCAGCACGCTACCAGCAAGCCTTACGCCGCTACCATAGCCGCAAGGTTCATGCCCGGAGCTTTGAGGAAGGCGACCTTGTTCTTCGGCACGTTCAATCGGCCAAGAATTCCAACAAGTTGACGCCAAAGTGCGAAGGCCCTTATCAGGTAACTCGAGTCACTAGGCCCAGCGCAGTCCTCCTGGAGACCGAAGATGCCATTCTAGTGAGCAACTCTTGGAACATTGAGCATCTTCGCAAGTTTTACCCATAAGGTGCGGCTGTCGGGACTCCCGGCAAGCCAGCTTTTGTACAAGCCTTGCCGGCAAGGCATGTAACCCTTTGTACAAAGCCAGGCGCAGACCCTGAGCATAAATAAATGAAGCGCCGGCGCCCTAAGTTATAGCATGCATTCTAGGTCGAGTCTCTTCCTCGGTTAGGGTTGATAGTGCCTAGTGGCGGCTAACCCCTAGCTTAGAGGTCGAGTGCGCCTCTCTCTGTTCTTTTCTGTCCTCTTTGGTTCGCAGGGCACATAAGCACTTCTGCCGAGCTGTTTAAAAGAAAGGAACAGACCGGGATCACGACCCCGGCAAGCCAAAGTTGCCGGGGGCTACAAGTACAAGGATCCACCCACGGCAAGCCAAGGTTGCCGGGGGCTGCAGATTCAGATAAGTCTTTTACCCTCTATCATGCATTTCGTTATGGACTGGGATATGTGAAACCTTGCTTTATTTCTAGGCTACTGTGCTCCCCTTTCTCCGTACCCAATGATTATCCCATGGGTCCGGATTTGGTCGTAGTCGCGGCAGCAAGGAAATGGAACGAGGAGCCTAGGCCCACCTCATCCCTTCCTCCACCAAGGGCGTGAGAAAGGTCGAACGAAGTGGGGGGACGGCAAGGCCTGTTGCCGGGCGAAAAACGTTTATCTTAAATAGTAACGAGGATCCGCTCCTTGTCGTGGGTTTCACCCGCGAACGAAAAACCCGGTATCGGTGTCAAAACCGGCGGATCTCGGGTAGGGGGTCCCGAACTATGCGTCTAGGCGGATGGTAATAGGAGACAAGGGACACGATGTTTTACCCAGGTTCGGGCCCTCTCGATGGAGGTAAAACCCTACGTCCCGCTTGATTAATATTGATGATATGGGTAGTACAAGAGTGGATCTACCACGGGATCAAGGAGGCTAAACCCTAAAAGCTAGCCTATGGTATGATTGTTGTAATGTATGTTGTCCTACGGACTAAAGCCCTCCGGTTTATATAGACACCGGAGAGGGCTAGGGTTACACAGAGTCGGTTACAATGGTAGGAGATCTACATATCCGTATTGCCAAGCTTGCCTTCCACGCCAAGGAAAGTCCCATCCGGACACGGGCCGGAGTCTTCAATCTTGTATCTTCGTAGTCTTGGAGTCCAGCGGACGATGATGATCAATTGTCTGGACACCCCTAGTCCAGACTCCTCGGTAGCCCACGAACCAGGCTTCAATGACGATTAGTCCGGCGCGCACAATGTTCGGCATTGTAAGGCGGGTTCCTTCCTCGAATAATCCAGAGAAGATCATGAACACAAGGACAGTGTCCGGCTCTGCAAGATAAATTCCACATTCCACCGTAGAGAGAATAAAATGTATATCTGTTCAATCTGCTGACGTATTACGCGGCGTGACATTACGCCGCTACCAAGCCACTGTTTTGAATCATTTTTTACTATACTACCTCAGCACGTTTAGCGAAGCGGTTTCCTTGGCACGTCTTGTCGAAGCAGAGATCGTGTCCCCTTTATTCCGGGATTCCCATCAATACGTGCGTGGATAACCCAACCGTTCCGTCGCCACGCCTCTATCGGCGAATCCCAAGCGGTCACGGAGACGGCCCTTGGTATTTCTTCCCCTTTATAAGAGGACCAAGGCTCGTCCTTGTTCTTCAATCTCGCATTGAATCTCTTCCCCGCTCCCAGTTCCAACATGCAGAGCCTCAGATTTGAGCGCTTCGGATCCTCAACCATGTCCGGCTCCGACCTCCAAGGCCGGTGGATGCCCTCCTCCGTCACGGAGGAGGACATATTGAAGTTACGTGAAGCCAAGTACCTGGCCTACAAGGTTTCGCACAGGTTGCCTGCCCAAGGGCAGGCCGTGCCCGCCCCCGAGCCCGATGAATACGTCGTCTTCGTATCCCACCTCCGTCGGGGTTTAGGCTTCCCGACGGACCCCTTCGTGAGAGGGCTCCTGTTCTACTATGGGCTGGACTTTCACGACTTGGCTCCGGAGTCCATCCTCCATATCTCCGCATTCATTATCATCTATGAAGCCTTTCTCCGCGTCACTCCCCACTTCAGCCTGTGGCTGAAGACCTTCAAGGTGGAGCCGAAGATGATCAGGGGGTGTCAAGCAGAGTGTGGCGGGGCGGCCATAAGCAAAAAGGCCGATGCCAAGTGGCGCGAGGGTTCCTTCCAAGAGGAACTCGGACTGTGGCAGCCGGAGTGGTTCTATATCACCGCTCCGAAGGGCAGCAGGCAAAAGCCACCGCCTTCGTTCCGCCCGGGACCTCCACGCCAGATAATGTCGTGGGTCAACCAAGGGCTCAATTGGGGGCCGTCCGAAGACGTGCCCTCACTGCAGGGCTGGATTCGAGACCTCCAAGCGAGGGAGATCGACCTGATCAAGGTGATGCAGGTTATGCTAATCAGGCATCTTCTGCCCTGCAAACGCCGTCCTCTCCGTCTATGGGAGTTCAACCCAGAGGGACCTCGGATTCTCCAACACTTTATGGGTGCGACACCCGTGGAGATGTAAAAGTTGTTCTTCGGACCGCAGGTGGCGTGTTTGGAATTAGCCGAGGACGCAGGTCTAAGCCGCAATCGCCCGGATACTCAGGTAAATAGCTCCGAATCCGGGCATTCTGTTTATATGCCCTTCTAGAGTTCGCCTCCTGACCCATTACTCTTCACAGGAATGGGTGGCGCGATCAAGGCTGATAAGGTGTCCGGCCCCCCTCGAGAGACAGACCTTTGGCCCGTGCTAGTCAGAATGTTGGAGGTCGCGCCCGCAGAAGGTGGCGAAGGGGAAGATAGAGGAGCTAATATTTCGCCCAAAGGGGCGTCCGAAGAGGGGGGAATCAAGAACCCCTCCCTTCAGGGGGAGAAGAGGACCGCCTCCGAAGATCCGGAGGCCAAAGCCCCTAAGCGTGAGAAGAGATCCTCACCGGGGGGTCCGGCGTCCGGAGGGAATCCGGACGCTCAATCATCGCCAAAGAATCAGCCCTCTAGCGAGCCGTGAGTATGAAAGAGGGAGTTAATTAGTAAGGAAATACCTTCATTTGTGCTTCTGTGGGTAACCGACATATTTATATTGCAGTTCGGATCTACAGCCTTCTCAAATGAGTTCATCTTCGGGGGACCTTCTTCCGGAGATGATGGAGAGCGAAACGCCTCCGTCTGCGGCGCCCGCCAGATGAGGCGAGCGAGCTGAAGTGTCATCACGGAGGGTATCCCGAGTCCGGAGGGGCGAGAGTTCGGCACCCACTAGTATCCGCCGGGGAATCAAGAATCGCTTGAGAGGCGTCCGTTTGAAAGATCACCGTCCGTTGATGCATATGGTAATTGAAGGATTTCGTCCGCCGAGGCGGATTATAATGCCGCCATGAGTTTGTTGGCGGGATTTGAGGTATCTTGAGAATGACGCACCCTTTTGTCTTTAACAGTTTCGCACATAAAATCGCCTGTATAGATAGTAGGCCACGAGACTCGATGGGTTGTCGAAAACGACAGCGCATCGAGGATCGAAATCTAAAGTAATGAATTACATCGTTCCTATGCGGTGGCGGATAGTCCGGGGCTAGCCGGACTAGTGAGTTGCCAATTAAATCGGCAACTTGTCTTGGCGAGATGCGGACATCGCACTTGTCAGCAGCGACTTGACGAGTCGCAAGGTAAAAGAGCTCCGCAGTCGCTTTATTAAGGGGTGAAGCCCTCCTCGATAAATTATATGCTGTTGTTATGCAGCGGTGCTGCTGCTGTGGAGAGCCTTCGGCGAACTTGCTCGAGCTAAGGAACAAGCCGAAGGAGTGACGCGGCTGCCTCGAGGGCGGCCGAGGAGTTGAAAGCGAAAGGCTGCGCCTTTGCCTAAGCGAGGCGAGGTGGCCGAATTGGCCATGAAAGTAAAGGATGCTGCCGATTGCAATGAGGCTCTTGAAAAGGCGCTTATCGGGCGGGAAGACTGAAGAAGGCCACCGCCGAAGCCAAGGATGCCGCTCTTCAATGCGGAGCTATGAAGGAGGAACTGCGCCAGTAGGAGATATCGTGGTGGCAAGCCTTTTCTGCTCGTCGCGGTTTATGGATGGAAAGTATGCTCAATTTGAGCGGTGTGGAGTCCGGAGGATCCGTATATGGACTTAGCTGCAAGTGCGGCCGATGCCGCAAGCACTTCCGGGCCGGAAGGATCACGAGACGGAAGAGCTATATTGGTCTCAATTCCACAGTCCGGATCGCTCACTTCGTTGACAGACGGTTGGCGAATGGGCGAGCTAAATAGATTGTCCGGACTTGCCATGGCGACATCGTAGCCCATGTCCGCCGAGAGGTCCAAGGCGACGAGCTACTTGACTTCTTCGCAGCAATTCCTTGGGCGGTGCTGCATATAAAGGAGTTAAGCGGTCGGCTGCATCGGTAGCGGATGGCTCTTGCCCATGTTAAGGTGCATTGTCCGGAGATGGATGCCGCCGCTGTTGCCGCCCAGGGTTCGGATGAAAGCCGGCTCCCCGCCGAGCACTATTTCGGGGAAGTTATGCGTGGCGCTCGTGTAATAGAGTCGCAGTGCTCGAAAAATGTCATGTTCAAATGAACATATTAGCTTGTAAATCGATGATTATGTTATAACTGCTTTTTATACTTGTGCGTCCCAAGTAGTAATACTTCTCCTGTGCGGCTGTTTACGTATACTTTTGTATAACTTGAAAGATGGCAGTCTTCGGCTTCAGCCCCCATGCACAAGGTGCGGGGGTGTTCACAAAAATAGCGCGTTTTCACACTTAATTCGACGTCTCGGTCCTGTTATAAGGAGGTGGTAGCATAGCGAACGAGGCAATCCGGACTATAATGCTTTATCACTTTCACTTAGCTAGTGGAGATCGAGGGTGGGGCTACGATATAGCCCCTGGTGGCATCGCCCTTCTCCGAAGTCGGAGCGCGTATGTGCCTGACCGGGAAACGGTCCTTCGTCAAAGCGGGGAATTCTAAACATTCTGAAAGTCGATCGAGTGGTTGACCAGTCTCTCGCTGTATCATGATAGTCAGTTTTCGGCTTTCTCTACTGAGGTGCTCGCCCGGCCAACCGGGGCACAATCGCAGTAGTTCTCCACAGGTGCCGTTAGCCGATGATCTGGAACATAAGGCAACAAAACACGAGGGCCGGGCAAACCCAACATTTGACCAAAGACATGATTCGGAGCTGATGCATATAATGCCTAACTCGAGACGCCAACACTCCCTAAGGTGTTCGGTCTTTATAATAATGGGCGAACGGTGCCCTAAGCCCCTAGTGTCGAATGCGGGCATGGTCTTGTCGGCCGATGCCAAAGCGTCGAGCTCCGCTTTGGCTATAGGAAGAAACCAAGGAGAATAACAACAAGAGACGAGAAAAAAGGTTTACGCAGGTCTTAATCTGAAAAGAATCCTCTAACGGGTCCCTCTTGCGTCTGCGCTGTGTCTCCGTTGCGCCATTATCCTGGACGGGTATGCACGCTGTTCATCTGTAGAAAGAGAGGAACGTTTAGTTTTAAAAACAATTCGTGCGAAAAATATGTGTAAAATAAGAAATATAAATAATTAAAGCGGGGTTTGTATGAACCCGCGGTTGTTTGTGCGCGCAGCCCCCTGTGAAGGGGTATGCGGCTAGGGAGCCCCTAGCCTACTGAAGCCGGATTCGTCTATCCGAGTCCGGGGTCTTTAAGTGACCCTCGCACTAAAATGACGCCACGCGGACTGGGCATCTTGAGTGTAAGAGACGCGTAATGTGGTATGGCGTTGAAGCGGACAAAAGCCTTTCGTCCCAAGAGTGCTTGATATTCACTTTCAAATGGGACAATATGAAAAATTAATTTTTCTCGTCGAAAATTGTTCGGCGATCCGAACACGACTTCTAGTAATATGGAGCCTATGCACTTGGCGTAAGGGCCTGGTGTCACTCCTTTGAAGGAAGTGCGGCTGTGTCGGATTTTGGCAGGGTTTATCCCCATCCTACGGATTGTTTTTGAATACAGCAGGTTTAAGTCGCTGCCTCCGTCCATTAGGACATTAGTAAATTGTAATCCGTCTATTATGGGATTCAATATCAGGGGAGTCCGTCCCGCATTTGAGCGCTTCGGAATAGTCCAGTGGTGAAAGTGATTGGTTTTGATATCCAATCTCTACGATTCTTGGGTTGGACCGCCAAGCTTTTTTAGAAAGTGTCGCACTATTTTTCCGTATTATCACATGAAGTGAGTTTACTGCTTTGACCCCTTGTGGGAAAGTCTTTTGTTTTCCGTGCTCTGCTGGTGGGGTTTATCGTCTTAAGCTGACGCGTCGAGCCCCTTGTGTTCGGCGTTTAGTCGGCGGACTGTTTAAAACCCAACAATCCCGGTGGGTGTGATTTGCGAGCCTTAGAAGTCTTGTGGATTTGACATATCCGACCCAAAATCTTATTTAAGTTGGACAATTCGTCGCTGTCATCCTTTAGAGGCTGTGTTTTGTTGTTGGGCCGCGAGCTTTTGAATCCGGCGTTAACTGCCGTGCTCTTTGGGCTTTTCTCTTTATTCCGGTGCTGCTCTTTTCTGCGCCATGATTTTCCGTTTCCATCTCTTATCTCGGATGTACTTGGGTCGCTGGTGCTGCATCTTGCTAGCCAGCTATCCTCTCCCGCACAGAAGCGGGTCATGAGGCTTGTTAGTGCGGACATTGTCCTCGGTTTCTCTTGACCGAGGTGCCTGGCAAGCCATTCGTCTCGGACATTGTGCTTGAAAGCTGCTAAGGCTTCAGCGTCCGGACAGTCGACTATTTGGTTCTTTTTGGTAAGAAACCTGTTCCAGAATTTCCACGCTGACTCTCCGGGCTGTTGAGTTATATGACTTAGATCATCTGCATCCGGAGGACGGACCTAAGTCCCTTGAAAATTTGCTCTAAACGCGTCCTCGAGCTCTTCCCAACTTCCAACAGTGTTTTCTGGGAGGCTTTTAAGACAATGACGGGCTGGCCCTTTGAGCTTGAGGGGTAGATATTTTATGGTGTGGAGATCGTCTCCTCTGTCCATGTGTATATGTAGTATATAATCTTCTATCCAGACTCCAGGGTCTGTTGTTCCATTGTAGGCCTCTATGTTTATGGGTTTAAATCCTGCTGGGAATTCATGGTCCAGCACCTCATCGGTGAAACATAGTGGGTGTGCGGCGCCCCTGTATTTGTGTGTGCCGCTATCATCGGACACTTGACATGTTGCCTTGCTTCTTGGGGCCTTCTCCTTCGGCCCGTAGATGGACCTGGCTGGGCCATCTATCCTTCCAAGTTCGTTAGTTGATTTATGTGTGGTGCATTTGTCGAATTTGGCACATCATCGGCCGTCTATCCAACCAGGCAGCCCCTTTATTTTTGGACGGTGGAGGCTCTATGGCCTCCTCGTCGAATTCTGATAGCAGCTTGCGCTTCGGGTAGCTCTTTGATTGGTGGCCATTGCCGTACTTATCTGCGGTTTTGAGCACTTTGCTCCATCTCATTCTGAGTGTGTCTTCCGCTGTTTTGAGCCTCCGTTTTCCTTCTTGAGCTTCTTGCGATCTTGTGAGTCTTTTCGAAGGTTCTTGCTCTCCGTGGCGTGTCCGGCATGAGGTCGTCCGGACTGTTGTTTTCACCGGGCCTGGACTGATTATCTGACTCGTCATGTTCGGACGGTTGCTTATTTGCATGTTCGTCGTCCACTTGCGAGCCCTGTCGTATTGCGGGCTCCTTTGGAGCGTTGTTGTCGTCGAGGCGGGACTTAGGGCGGCGTATGACAGCCATTTTGGTTGTTTATTGGCGGGGTCATCTTCTGCCGCGGCCCGTTGGTCCTCGCTATCGCTCTCCTTTGGGGTGTCCACCATACATATGTCATGTGACGAGGTAGTCCTCCCGTGCCTTATAGGTTCTGTTTCTTGTTCGTCTCCAGCATTGTCGTCTATTCCGTCAATGTCTTCGGATTCATAGTCTAGCATGTCGGTTAGGTCGTCGATAGTGGCTACAAAGTGGGTGGTGGGTGGGATCTGAATTTCTCCGTCGTTCGTACACCAACCATCCTGGCCATAGTCCGGCCAGGACTCTCCTGATAATGAGAGATGCTTTAGTGAATTCAGGATATCGTCAGAAGGCGAGTATTGGAAGATGAACGCGGTGGTGAATTCCATAACCGGCGCCCAATCCGGATCGATTGGTAGGGGCGCGGAAGGTTTGGGGTCCGGTGAGGAGTCCGGCGCCTCGGAATCACGACTTTCGCAAGGGACAAGATTAGTGTTCGGCTCCATCGCCGTGGATGTTGAAGCCCCCAGGGCGGCGTCTATCCGCCGGCCCTCGATCGGGGCGATCGGCTCTGGGCTAATGGCCGAAGCGGATCCGTGTGCGGCCACCAAGGCACTGTTCGGTGGCAGAGCTAGATCATGCCCATCGTCACAGTGCGGCGCGCTTGGCTGTGGCACGAGTCCGTCGAAGATCAAGTCTCCGCGGACATCGGCCGTGAAGTTTAAGCTTCCGAATCTGACCTGACGGCCAGGGGCGTAGCTTTCGATCTGCTCCAGATGGCCAAGTGAATTGGCCCGTGGTCGCGAAAACCGCCCGAACCACGAAGATCTGTCCGGGAGAAAAGTCTCACCACGGACAGCGTTGTTGGTTGAAGATGCCATCGAGCCTATCGGTGACGACACAGAGGAACTCTCAATGAAAGCACTAATGTCGGTGTCAAAACCGGCGGATCTCGGGTAGGGGGTCCCGAACTGTGCGTCTAGGCAGATGGTAACAGGAGACAAGGGACACGATGTTTTACCCAGGTTCGGGCCCTCTCGATGGAGGTAAAACCCTACGTCCTGCTTGATTAATATTGATGATATGGGTAGTACAAGAGTGGATCTACCACGAGATCAAGGAGGCTAAACCCTAAAAGCTAGCCTATGGTATGATTGTTGTAATGTATGTTGTCCTACGGACTAAAGCCCTCCATTTTATATATACACCGGAGAGTGCTAGGGTTACACAGAGTCGGTTACAATGGTAGGAGATCTACATATCCGTATTGCCAAGCTTGCCTTCCACGCCAAGGAAAGTCCCATCCAGACACGGGTCGGAGTCTTCAATCTTGTATCTTCGTAGTCTTGGAGTCCGGCGGACGATGACAGTCCGGCTGTCCGGACACCCCCTAGTCCAAGACTCCCTCACCCGGCAAACATCCCTTTTCATTAAAAACATCCCATACAGGTACAGTTCATACGAAATGAAAAACATGAGCAAGGGGATTACATGTTCTAAATTTAACAAAGGCCCAAAAGCTTACAAGACTAAAAAGAGATAAGGTGCCCATAATCCCTTTCTTGTCCCTCTCCTCAGGAAATGAAACAAGAAAGCAAAAGGGCAAAAGGGCCGCCTAGGCGAGCTACGAGCAGCAGAAAGCACCGAGAAGACATCTCGGTGGTCGTCCGAAGGCTGGCTGGTGATGACAGTGCTAGGGGAAGAGCTCGAAGACGAGGCGGCAGGACGTCAATATGCGACAAAGGCATCGGTGCCCACGTGCTCCGACTTGACGGCCTTGCCACCCGCCCTCTTCCTCTTTCGCAGCCTCCAAACGCGAGCCGCCCAAGGAGAGGACCCCGAGAAGTTCAAGGAGCCGACGACACAGATGATGGGGTCACCGGTGCCGCCCGGAGCGGCGCCTGACGCTTAGTCGGACCTGTCATCCTGCCGCCCGCTACACTCGTCGTTGCTGCCGCTGTCCTCCTCGCCACTCTCGCTCGAGGAGGAATCTTAATCATGAGAAGAGCTCTCCACGCAGCACCTTATGCGGGTCCCGAAGTGCCCGAAGAACTTGACGGAGAGGAGGCCACTCTCCATTAATTTGAAATGGAGAGTGAGCCCCTCCGTCAAGCTGTGGATGCGGGCAAAAGTTTTCCACCCTCGGCGAAGGTACATGACGTGAGGGGCGGGGAACTCGACGTCGGCCCATACGCCGCTGTTCCCACAACCCCTCATATGCAGCCGCAACGCCTGCGGCGGATCCAGCTCCATCTCCCGCGCAAATGGAGTCGGAAGGCGAAGACGACGGCGTGGCGGCTGGCGCAGCCTGATGAAGAACTCGTAAGGGTTGTCCCTGATGTGGCCCTCCATCGGGCGAGGGGCCGCTGGCGGAGGACAAGCCGATCTACCGCCCCGTCCTCCTCTTCGTCGAGCGCCACGACAGCCTCAGCCTCGCCCCCTCCCCCTCCCTCTAACGGCCGGCTCCGCCGCTACGAGCTCTTGGGGAGGAGTGATATGTTGCCTAGCCGAGACCCTCGCCGCCACTGATGAAGCGTTGCCATGCCCCCTCGCCATGATAGAAGAACGAGGAAGCAGGAATGAGGAGAAGCGGATGACGAAGGATTGAGAGGCACCGTTCCTCCCGCTCCCCTCTTTATAAAGGGGCAGAGGCGAGGCTCGGCCGCCCCTCTCGGCCAATCCCGCGCATCAAAGTGACAACGGGTGGGGCCGTCGAACGCCCTCCCCGCTCAATTGAAGCGCATGGGAATCGACCCACGCGCGCGCGTGACTTCACATATCCCGCGCGCCTGTCATTCGCTCTACATCATGCATACAGTGAACGTGGCGCGATAGATAGGAGCAGTGGGATGCATGGAGCGACAATTCCCAAGTAAGGGCAGTAAATGAGCAACGGCCCTGCGGTCTCGAAGAGACACGCAAGCCGCCTCTTTACTGTCCACCAAAAGATGACGCCAGCATGCTTCGGTAAAGCATGCGTGCGCGACCCCCACGTCGCGTGTTCAACACGGGTCGTGGGCAAGCGCAGCGGATGGAACGGTTACCGCGGTGAAATCTGCCCCGCTTGCCCACGCACCATTTTGGGCCGGGCCCAACAACGTGTCGCGCTTATGTGTGGCCTAGGCCCGGGGGCTCCTGTCGGTGTACAAAAGTAGGGGCTCTCCTTTTGACCCCTTTACTTGTGCACGGACAGTCGGAGCCACGCGCTGTGGCCGCACATAGCAGGGCAAAGGAGGGGAGCTAGAGAGAAGCCGAAGGCACGAGACAAACGAGGCAACGCCAGGAACCAAGGCCACAAAGTGCAGACGGGCGAAGCAGGTTTCCCCGGCAAGGCCCTTGCCGGGGCATTCTCAGCAGCCTCGGCAAGCCCCTTGCCGGGGCGGCTCTCCCACACCAACGGAGCGAGCCACCCTCGAACCCACGGTTTCCAACACCATCAACTACGTTGGGCCAGGGCTCGGGAGGCACCTCCATGGTGGCATGCAGATCTTTGCGAAGACAAAGAGTATTCAAGACCAGATAAGGATTGGAGGGCAACAATCCTCGTCAAGATCCTTACCGAAGAAACCCACAAGATCCCCGGCAAGATCCTTGCCGGGGACGACAGCGCGCCATGGCAGGCCCTTGTCGGTCCCCCCCAGCAAGACCCTTGCCAAAGGTGACAGCTGGGCCACTGCCAGGCCCATGCCAGCCAAGTATCCACCGCCGTTCGCATGCAGCTTCCAGCCCAACCAGTTGGGCAGGCGCCTGCATGGCAACATGCGGCTTCCGGGCCAACTTAGCACACACCTGCGTAGCGGCATGCAGATCTTCATGGAGAGTCCACCACCGCGTAACCTCAGCTGCTTGCCTGCCTACATGGCACCGCATGCATCGCTGCCTAGGGCGCGTGTCGAAGCGAGGAGGAGCGGCGACGGACGGGACGGGCCTCGCTCCTGTCACCGATAAAGTGAGGGGACACCTAAGCTGCGCATTAAATGCGTCTTGTCTCGTAATACGAGTGATAAGCTCATAGCACTGTAGGCCTTTCCACCTCCTATGTGCCACTGTGGCAACCCCTTTCGCCTATAAAAGGAGGTGTCGGTGTCAGAACCGGTGGATCTCTGGTAGGGGGTCCCGAACTGTGCGTCTAGGTGGATGGTAACAGGAGACAAGGGACACGATGTTTTTACCCAGGTTCGGGCCCTCTCGGTGGAGTAAAACCCTACTACTGCTTGATTAATATTGATGATATGGGTAGTACAAGAGTAGATCTACCACGAGATCAAGGAGGCTAAACCCTAGAAGCTAGCCTATGGTATGATTGTTGTTTGTCCTACGGACTAAAACCCTCTGGTTTATATGGACACCGGAGAGGGCTAGGGTTACACAGAGTCGGTTACAATGGTAGGAGATCTACATATCCGTATCGCCAAGCTTGCCTTCCACGCCAAGGAAAGTCCCATCCGGACACGGGACGAAGTCTTCAATCTTGTATCTTCATAGTCTTGGAGTCTAGCCAAAGATGATAGTTCGGCTATCCGGACACCCCCTAGTCCAGGACTCCCTCAGTAGCCCCTGAACCAGGCTTCAATGACGACGAGTCCGGCGCGCATATTGTCTTCGGCATTGCAAGGTGGGTTCCTCCTCCAAATAATTCATAGAAGATTTTGAACACCAGGATAGTGTTCGGCTCTGAAAAATAAGTTCCACATACCACCGTAGAGAGAATAATATTTACACAAGTTCAATCTGCTGACGTATCTCATGGCATGATGTCACACCACGGCCAAGCCTTTATTCGAATTGTTTTTACTGTTCCACCTCAGCGCGTTTAGCGAAGCGGTTTCCTTGGCACGTCCTGTCAAAGCAGAGACCGTGTCCCCTTATTCCGGGATTCTCATCAATACGGGCGTGGGTAACCCAACCGCGCCATTGATTGTGGCGCTTGGGAGATAAGCGAGTTTTACCGGGCTGGTGGGGACGCATAGTTTCGTCAGCTCATATATAAGGGGATAAGGATCAACCTTTGTATCTACGCCTTCTTCCTCCTTCGCTTATCCATCTCCGCGCACTCGAGCTCCAGCGCCCAAGTCCGCACATCTCACCTCAACCTTCTCCAACCATGTCCGGAGCGGGAGGCAAGTGGATGGCCTCCTCCGTCACGGAGGGGCACATCGAAAGGCTGCGCAAGGCCGGGTATTTGTCCAGCAATATCGCGCACCGGCTCCCCGACGAGGGGCAGCTCATCCCCACCCCCAGGCCCCATGAGAGGGTGGTGTTCCTTCCCCATTTCGTCCGCGGACTGGGCTTCCCACTCCACCCATTTGTCCGGGAGCTCATGTTCTACTATGGCCTGGATTTCCATGATCTGGCCCCAAATTTTATCTTGAACATCTCGGTGTTTATCATCGTGTGCGAGGCCTTCCTCTGCATCCAGCCCCACTTCGGCTTATGGTTAAAGACTTTTAATGTCAAGCCGAAGGTAGTCGGCGGCCGCCAAGCGGAATGCGGAGGCGCCATGGTGGGCAAGATGCCCAACGTCACCTGGCTCGAGGGCGCCTTCGTGGAAACCATCAAAGGGTGGCAATCGGGGTGGTTCTATGTCACCGAGCCGCGTGACCCTGAATGGGCAGCGGCCCCCGAATTCAGATCTGGCATCCCCACACGGCTCACCTCCTTGAAAGAGAAGGGCCTGACATGGGGCGATTCGGAGGAGCTGACCGGACTCCAATCTTGTGTCCAAACCCTGTTGAACAAGAAGCTCAAGCTTGTCAACGTAGTCCAAGTCATGCTCATCCGCCGGATTCTCCCGTGCCAACAGCGGGCTATCAACTTGTGGGAGTTTGATCCGGCACAGCACCAGACCTTGAGCAGGCTCTTCGACACTACATACGAAGAGGCCTGGAGGGTGCTGTTCAAGGGTGCCGAGGCCCCCGCATCCGCTGCCGAAGATCGTGGATTCAGCTCGCAGCGTCAAGCCAGCGAGGTAAGCCATATTACCCTTTACAGGACACTTGTTTTCCATAGTTTGACTCTATGCGGGATCTAAACTCCCGTTACCTTTAACAGGCCTGGCAGAAGACGTCCGGCCAGGTTAACTGTCCAACTCCCCTTCCGGAAGACCCAGCGGACGCCCGTTTGACGGTGTTGCTGGTCCCGGCGCCTTACGTGGTGCCGGAGAAGAAGGCCAAGAAGAAGGCCACGGGAACCCGGAGGAGTTCCCGGCGCCAGGTGTTATCGGACTCATCGTCCGATGACTCCGAGGCGGACTCCTCCCACGAAGATGAGGAGGAGAAGAAAGAGGCCTCTCCCCCAGAGGGGGGAGGGAAGAAGTGGAAGGCTTCCCAAACGGGGGAGGCCGAAGGGTCCAAGAAGGGAAGGACCCTTCTTTCGGACTGTTCCACCAACGCCGATGACAGCGAAGAGGAGTGGCCCTCAAGGGCCAAGCCCCTGCCGAGATCGTAAGTGTCCGGATTCCAGAATAACTCATGATTTTTCTTTCATCGCATAGTGTCTTCTAACGCCGAATACAACCATGTGGCCCGCCCAAGGACGATCTCCCCGCTTCGTCGAGCGGGTCCCTGGGTTCGTCGGATGTGAATAGCACTTCACTTCCGACCGCCTCCTTCCCTCGTGACGCAGAAGACTCCGAGGTGGGGTCCCAGAAGGGGCCCAGCAAGGAGGAGGTGGTCCTGGAGGTGCCGCAAGGCGACCTTCCGGACTCTGGGAGGAAAGAGGGCGGAACCCCCGAGGGTTCTAAGTCCGGCCCTGTGCCGGACTCCGTACCAGAACCTACAATGGTTCCGAAGTCCGGCGGGCGGGCCCTTCGTAAGAAGGGCAAGATCTGACGCCAGGTGGCCTCCGGCCCAACGGGCGCCGAATAATTCTTGGGGCGCTCAGCGGCGCTTCCATCAGCGAGGAGCACCGCCTTGTCATGAGTGCGGTGATTGAAAGGTTCGATCCGCCAAGAGCGGGCTGACCAAGCTACACCACCTTCTAACAGGGCTTTGAGGTATGTGATTAAGATATGTAAAAATAGTACCGCATAGACAGTAGCCCTCATGCTCAATTTGGTGTTCAAAAGAAAAGCCGAACCGAGGATCTAAAAGATATCTGCAGGAGTCTAACACAAATATGTCAATATGGGAATGTAGGCTCTTGCTGCTGACCTCTGCCGCACTAATCTGCGAGGTCAATGCCTTGAAGCGAGCCTCGGCGGTCCGAGAGCGAGCTCGGCCGTGCCAAAGCAGCTCGAGGACAAGGAAGGTAAGTAATACCTTATTAAAGTGATAGCTTCTGAAAAGGATTTGGTTGCAAAAATGACAGGGGATAACGTGAGTATTGCGGGGCCACGAGCGAGGTGGCGACCAAGGAAGCGGTGTCCGAGGCTGAGCATAATCGTCCGTGGAGCGCGCACCGAGCGAGAGAAGCAGGAGGCGCGGGTGGCGGAGATGCGGCAAGAGCTCCAGGCTCTCGTGGAAAAACACGAGAGTTTGGAGCGTGACTCAAAGACTCGAGAGTCCGAGCTCGCCTCGGCTCTTGAGAGTGCCAAAGCCGCTAAGGCCGAAGCCTAGAAGGCCCTCCAGGAGATTGAGGAGATAAAGAAGATAGCGGCGGGTAAGGCATTCTTCATGCAAAGCAAGCATGTAAAAGTGAATTATCTGTTACTTACCCGGATTCGGAGCTCTCCAGGAGCGTTCGCAGATCTGCCCCGTAGTGTGTCCGATGCTGCCGCATTCTACCGGGCCGAGGAAAGAAGCTCGACGGAGAGGGTATTCTGGTCTCAGTATGCTGAGCCGGACATCCGGTGCCCCTGAGCGACCAGCTGAAGCAGCTGGTCGAGCTCCACAAGGTGGCCGAATAGGCCATGAAGGGCCTCATAGTTCGGCTGTGGCCCAAAGAAGCCATGCACAGGAGCTACTTGATGCAGTGCAGCGGCTGGTGGGCGCATGTCCTGGATTGAAGTCATCAAGCACTCCGTCGCATTGAAGGTGCCCGTCGGGCCCTTGCCAGCTTAAAGTGCCTTTGGGGCAAGATGGACACCGAGAAGCTTGTGACGGACGCGCCACCGCCCGAGCAAGGAGTATCGCAGGCCGAGATGTATTATAAGGGTGTCTGAAGGGTGCCGCCTTATTAGTGAATGCTCCAAAGATGTAATTTTTTAGTAGACTCGCATTTTGTTATCCTATGCGCTAAAAACTTTGTTCATATGCGCTAAGCAACGCTTGTTAATTTAAAATATTACCTTCTGTGCGGCCGTTTATCAAATTTGAGAGATGGCAAGTCGTTGGCTTCAGCCCCCATGCCACGAGTGCTGAGGTGTTCGGGATAAACTTGAGAGCTCCTTTTCCCATTTTTGGGTCCTTCGAGGGAGGCGCTCAACACAACGAATGAGGCAACCGAACTTATAATGCTTGAACACTCTCACTTAGCCATAGAATTCTATAATTTTAAATTTCAGCGAAGCCCCTAGTGTTCGGAAGGCCAAATTCAGGGCGCTATCCACGCCTGGGCCGGACGAAGCCGACTCCTCGCTCTAAGCGGCATAAGTCTTTAGGGACTCGAAAAAAACCTCTCGAACAGCGACCGGCTCTCGCCCCATCAAGACGGTCAGTTTTAGCTTTCTCCACTAAGGTGCTCAACCCAGCTCAACTGGGGCACAATCGCAGTGGTTCTCCAGCCTACCTTAGCGATATAACGAGCGTAAGGTACCAAAACATGGGGCCGGCAAACCCAACTATTGACCCAAGACATGATTCGGAGCCAATGCATATAATGCTATAAGTTCGGGGTGCCGCACTTGTGAAAGTGTTCGGACTTATCACACCATACTTTGGGGAACTTAAGCCCCTGGTGTATTTGGCCGTACCAAAGCGTACGGGTGCAACATGTCATAAGTGAACATATATAGAAAGGAATGCACTGATAGGCAAAAAGCGATGCATTGTTTATTCAAAAAATACTGCAATGAAGGCAGAATGATACAAATAGTGTGATAAGCAAGGGGTGGGACTATTTAACATGTCCCCCTCGAGGGGTAGGCTGCGGAATGGTATGTAAAACAGGTATAATGCTCGTAATGGAGACCACCTGGATACTCGTCGTAGCTTTTCTGCTTCCTTGGCTATTGCATCGTGAGTTCGGCAGGTCTACTGCCGGACAGGGCTTCTGGAAAACGGAGTCCTGAGAATAAGAAGAAGAGGAAAAGAAGGAATGGCATATTTGGGAGCCCCTGGTGTGGTTGAGCCGCACTCTGGGCATGCCGTGGTCGTGCCCCTCCCCCTATGCCCATGGTATCTCCAGAGCGTAGTGATGTACACGTGGTACTGGTCTCGCGATTTCGCGAGGGCTGGGGTTGGGGCCGCATTGCTACACATGCTCGGGACGTGCCAGGTGGTCTTGTTGTAGGTTACTCCGGGCGTGCATGACGGTGTTCGGTCGCTTAACAGCCGAACTCAAGAATTGCCTTAAGAGGCTACTCTGTACTTCCGCCGCGAGAGCCGCTGTATGCTCCTCCGTTCGGAGAGAGCGTTCAGTGTTTCCGTTGACCGTGATGACTCCTCGAGGGCTGGCATCTTGAGCTTGAGGTATGCGTAGTGCGGCACCGCATTGAACTTTACCGTGCGGTTCGTCCGAAGCGATGTATGATAGCTGCTGCGAGCAGGACTATCTCGAAGATTAACTCCTCGCCGGAAGTTATCCGGGATCCGAAGACCACTTCAAGTGTGGCGAGCTGTACAATTGGCCTCTACACCTGGTATGGCGCCTTTGAAGGTCGTCTTTGTGGGTTTGATCCTTGAGGGTCTATGCCCATCTTGCGCCTTGTATCTGATAGAGCAGGTTAGAGCTCTCGTCGCCATCCATCAGGACTCTAGTGAGGTGAAATCCGTCGACGATTGGGTCTAAAACCAATGCGGCGAATCCGCCATGGCGGTTGCTTGTGGGGTGGTCCCTTCGATCAAAAGTGATCGGGCAGGAGGACCACGGATTGAACTTTGGGGCGACTGGCTCCAACGCGTATACGTCCCTGAGCGCATGCTTCCGCTCCCTTTTGGGTATGTGGGTTGCGTATATCATGTTC
The DNA here is from genome assembly GCA_021437245.1 of Aegilops speltoides. Classification (NCBI taxonomy): domain Eukaryota; kingdom Viridiplantae; phylum Streptophyta; class Magnoliopsida; order Poales; family Poaceae; genus Aegilops; species Aegilops speltoides. The sequence continues at coordinate 478,480,742 of CM038144.1, forward strand.
AATGTCCGCACTTGTGGGGGGAACCCTTCTGTCCTCTATTGTTCGGTGGCCGTGTCTCCTCCTCATCATCGCTATGCAGCCCCTTGTTGTTGCTTTCGGTGATTAACTTGCCTGCCTGCTTGAACACCCAATAATCCCTGTTGGTGTGATTAGCTGGCTTTTCGGGGGTGCCGTGTATCTGGCACGAGCGATCGAGTATCCGGTCCAAATTGGACGGGCCCGGAGTAGTTCTTTTGAATGGATTTTTCCGCTGACCGGGTTTAGAGCCTCTGAATCCAGCGTTGACTGCCGTATCTTCAGTATTATTGCCGTTAATGCGGCGCTTGTGCTTATTGCAACGCGACCTGCCATTGCTATCTTTGGTATCCGAACTACCAGAGTTTTTGGTTAGGTTATTCTGCGGGCTAGCTGATTGTCTTCTCCCGCCTGAAGCGGGTCATGAGTGATGTGAGGGCTGCCATTGATTTCGCTTTTCTGTCCTAGGTGTCGGGCAAGCCATTCGTCCACAGAGATATTATGTTTGAAGGCGGCAAGGGCCTCTGCATCCGGACGATCAATGATTTGATTTTTCTTGGTTAAGAACTCGTGTCGAGGTTGTCCGGCGATTAAATCGCTGCTGAATTATGTGGCTTAGGTCGTGGGTGTCGGTGGTCGCACATATGTGCCTGGAAGTTATCAAGGAATCGGCTTCGAGGTCCTCCCAACACCAATTGATTCTGGCGGCAAGTTGTTGAGCCAATGTCGAGCTGGTCCTTTAAGCTTGAGTAGGAGGTATTTGATGGCGTGAAGATCATCACCGCGGGCCATGTGGATATGAAGGAGATAGTCTTCGATCCAAACCGCAGGATCTGTTGTGCCGTCGTAGGATTCAATGTTTACGGGTTTGAAACCTTCGGGGATTTGATGATCCATTACTTCATCTGTGAAGCATAGTGGGTGTACGGCGCCTCTGTATTGGGCTATATCACGACGCAGCTCAAACAAGCTTTGTCTACTGTGTTCGGCCCGGCCGAAATTGCTGTATCCGGCGTGACGGTTGTCGTCACGTATCATGGGGTGCCCACGCGATCCGTAGATCGATCTTGTTTGTCTTGCCTTATCCTCCAATATGTCTCGCAAGTCCGGCGCATTCCCCCGTGGCTTTGTACTTGTCGAGCAATGCCGGGGTGCGGCTTTGGTGGAGGGCCTAGAGGCCTCTCTGTCACGGCCACGAGGTGGCCGGTCGGCCATATTGTGTGCTGGTGATGTAGGTTTATGTGCTTCCTCCTCTAATCGGGGTAGCAGCCTTCGTTTGGGGTAGCTTTTGAAGGGGCGTTCGAGTTCATACTCTTCGGCCGCAAGGACTTCAGTCCACCTGTCGGCTAGCAGGTCTTGGTCAGCTCTAAGTTGTTGCTGCTTTTTCTTGAGGCTGCTTGCCGTGGCCATAAGCCTGCATTTGAAAGCGCTCTTGTTCGACGGGATCCTCGAGCACGACAAATTAAATGCGTTGTCGAGGCTTGCCTCGTCTCCGGAGGGAGGCATATAATTATCGTCCTCTACCTCTCATGCGCCGTTCTCTCATGAGGGCTGGTTTATCCATCCTCTGCGCTGAATCTTCTTTGGAGGGTTGTCTTGACCTTGTCCGGGTGTTATTGTCTCCGGTGCCGGGATCTCCATTCTTGCTGTGGCGGGATTTGGAGCGGCGCCGTTGACGCCGGCGCTTAGGCTGTTTTTTGGAGGGGTCATCCTCCGCTGTTCCGTCGCCATTCCCATCCTTTGGGATGTCCACCATGTATATGTCGTATGACGAGGTGGCTTTCCAGTGCCCTGTAGGCACTAGTTCTTGGTCATCTCCGGCATCGTCGTCCATACCGTCGATGTCTTCGGAGTCGAAGTCTAGCATGTCGGTTAAGTCATCGACAGTGGCTACGAAGTGGGCGGTGGGTGGGCTTTGGATTTCTTCGTCGTCCGCATCCCAACCGTTCGACCATAATCGGCGAGGCTCTCGATAAAGAGACACTTTAGCGAATTCAGGATGTCGCCAAAAGGCGAGTGCTGAAAGATGTCCACAGCGGTGAACTCCATGATTGGCGCCCAATCGGATTCGATTGGCAGGGGCGCGGAAGGTTCGGGGTCCGGAGAGGAGTCCGGCACCTTGGAGTCACGAGCTTCACACGGGACAGGGTCGGTATTCGGCTCTATCGCCATAGAGGTAGCAGCCCTCGAGGCGGTGTACAGCCACCCAACCTCGATCGGCGCCATCGGCTCCGAGCTAAGGGTCGGAGCGGACTCTTGTGCGGCCTCCAGGGAACTGTTCGGCGGCAGAGCTAGATCATGCCCATCGCGATAGTGCGGCGCGCTTGGCTGTGGCTCGAATCCGTCGAAGATCAAGTCTCCGCGGATGTCAGCTATATAGTTCAAACTCCCAAATCGACGATGGCGGGCGTAGCTTCGATCTGCTCGGATGGCCAAGTGAAGCGCCCGCGATCGAAGCCGCCGAATATGAAGATCTGTCCGGGGAGAAAAGTCTCGCCCTGGACCGCGTCGTTGTTGATGATCGAAGGAGCCATTGGGCCTATAGGTGACGGCACAGAGAAACTCTCAATGAAAGCACCAATGTCGGTGTCAAAACTGGCGGATCTCGGGTAGGGAGTCCCGAACTGTGCGTCTAGGCGGATGGTAACAGGAGACAAGGGACACGATGTTTTTACCCAGGTTCGGGCCCTCTCGGTGAAGGTAAAACCCTACTCCTTGATTAATATTGATGATATGGGTAGTACAAGAGTAGATCTACCACGAGATCAAGGAGGCTAAACCCTAGAAGCTAGCCTATGGTATGATTGTTGTTTGTCCTACGGGCTAAAACTCTCCGGTTTATATAGACACCGGAGAGGGCTAGGGTTACACACAGTCGGTTACAATGGTAGGAGATCTACATATCCGTATCGCCAAGCTTGCCTTCCACGCCAAGGAAATTCCCATCCGGACACAGGACAAAGTCTTCAATCTTGTATCTTCATAGTCTTGGAGTCCGGCCAAAGATGATAGTTCGGCTATCCGGACACCCCCTAGTCCAGGACTCACTCAGGAGGCCCATGGCATACAGGAAGGGGATTCGGCTCTTTTGAACCACGCAGCACCCATAGCTAGTTCGAAAGCTCGAGAACACTCAATACACACACGAAGCAGGACTGGGGCTTTCCGCATCCTCGCGGCCCGAACCTGGGTAAATGATCCTTGTGCTGACTTTTGATCCTGCTCTTCTCACAACCCCGCGCCCCGCAACCGTAGTAGGGATTCTTGTGATCCCATAGGTGTCATTTCCCACCGACATTCGCCAACGAAACCAAGTAGCGCGGGACGTGTGCATTCTCCTCCATGACACGGTGCTGTACCACCTACGCGGGGGACTCAAACCTCTGCACCGATGCAGGCCCACGTGACCGCCACCAAAGAAGCTCCGGGTCGACGACGGGCTGGCTCCTCAGTAAGCTGCGCTCACTAGAAGGTAGCACAACCCAGTACCAGCCCGGCGGAGCCCAGTCCCGGACATGGCCCCTCGGCTCAAGCAGGAGTCCTCCGCCGAGTCGATGACAAGGATGCGGGATAGGCATCATCGACGTCGATAACAAAATGCTTAATTATGAAAACAAAATTAATAAACACTTAGCAAAATTCGGCATGACCTTTGCTAAAAGCAGGACATATCGAGCGCCTGAAATTTGCCAGAATGTAAACGAATCGACATTTCTGGCAAAACATAGGCCACTCGGTTAAACAACTAAGATTGTGACATCTTCAAAATATGACATATATCCACTTCAAATTTGCATATAACAGGAATAATTGTTTTTACTAAAAAATAACAACAAATGTGATAGTTCAAAATATGATCCTAAGATTAACTAGCTAGGGTTCATACTACATTATCCTAAGATTCATACTACATTATCCTAAGATTAACTAGCTAGGGTTCATACTACATTATCCTAAGATTAAACACCTAAATTAAACAACCAAGATTAAAAACCTACATTATCCTAAGATTCATACTACATTATCCTGAGATTAACTAGCAACTAGGTTTCATACTACATTTTCCTATGCTTAAACAACTAAGACTAAAAACCTAAATTTTTCATCTTGCTAGGGTTCAAAAGAAACTAGGGAGGAGGAGGAGGGAGGGAGGATGATGTACCTCTCGGTGGAGGAGGGCCGACGCGGGATGAGAGCCAGCTGGGGGCAGGCGGTCGTGGGGAGGAGGCAGACGGGGAGGCGGCCGGGGGAGGAGGGCAGCATGAGCGAGGCGGCCGACATAGGGAGGAGGGTCGTGTGGGGATGACAGCGTCTGCGGTGATCGGCAATGTGCCTGGGGGATTGAGGAAGGAGTGTGGAGTGTGTGAGTGAGCTGATGAGGTCGGGGACGCGAGCAGGCCGGCCGGCGCGCGGGGGAGGGAGTGGGCTTAACAGCAGCGCGGGTAATGGGCCAGCCTCTTGCTAAGCCCACTAGCTGTAGCGCGGCGCACATCTGCCTTCTGACTAAGTGGCCTGCCCTTTTAGCCTCGGCGGCCCGCTAAGCAGCAGCGCGGCCCGCGCAAACCAGCGATGCTGCTATTCAGTAGCAATAGCGCCAGTTTTGGCCGGCGCTACTGGTACATACCAGTAGCGTGGGCGCCCAAACAGGCGCTACTGCTAAAATTCTATGTATAAGAATTTCTCTAGTAGTGGTAGGTACATCCCAAAGTTTAAAATGGCGCGATAAGCCAAGCAGCACCCTGCAAAAAAAAGGTAGCTATAGCACGCTATTTAAAATTTTGGTACAACATAGTGATCTCAGCGGCATGTTTTCCTAAAAAAGAACAGCGACACGTTCCAGATTTCGTTTCGCATAGGATTTCATTATAGGTCGTTGTCTCTTAGAGTTTGGTTCTGACACTTAGAAGTGGGCCAACTGGTAGCGCAGCCTGGCGAAGGACACAGATGGAGAAGGATCCTCTCCTCCCGCCACCCAGGACGTCTTTTTTTTTGCGGGGAACTTTAGAGAGCTTTATTTAAACCAAGGCATTTGCTGGGCAGTCAACCAGGAGGCTGCTAACCAGGAAGCTAGGAGTGGTGTCCAGCCAGCTTCGGTCCGTTCGATGTACATGCACGCTTAGCACACATATGTGCAGGATGTTAGCGGATCGAGTTACATGAGTAATAGTAAAGAAGAAAAACTATAAGAGAGCTCTCTAACTTCAGCTAGAATGGGTGCTACAACCGATCGATCGGTGTAGCGAGTTCAGAGGTCAACCGCCTCTAGGCGGTCGGATTCGATTACTGCGTGCGTGTAGCGCGAAGGCGTCCGAAGATGGTACCCTCGCGAATGGAGAGCACCTCGGCAATGAGCGGATCGGTGACCCCTAGTTGGGGTTTGCACCATGCACCCAAGAATGCCGAGGAAGAGCGAGCAAGGCCTCCAATGCTGCGATGCACGAGTCACGATGGATCGCTGCATCGGTGTTAATCTTGATGAAGTTTCCCTCTGGGGGCCGCCAGCCATGGCCCGGTAAAGGTATGGAAACCTGTCCGGGTATATCAAGCAATGCAAGATCTTCGCGAATCCTCCTGACCGAGCTGGCAGGGTCAATAGTCTCCTGATCATGCGTATATCTGTTGTGGGACATCCAGATTGCCCACATAACCGTGATGATCGTGGCGTGATCCTTATCAGAGAACCGCCGATCACATAATATGTCTCTTGCCCAAGAACTGGGGTGAAGCTGCGGTAGCCGGACCTCAAAGAGCAGCCTCGCCTCCTCCCAGAACCGCCTTGCGTGGGAGCAATGGATCAAAGCATGCATCAGGTCCTCGTCCATGGCAAGGCACAATTTGCATAAGCTTGTTTCTTTTATATGTCGGTGTTTGAGTGTACACTCATCCGGGATGATCCCACGGACCACTCTCCACCAAAAAACCCTAACTTTAGGGACCACTTTTAGCTTCCAAAGAGCACTCCACATCTGTTGTTCATTCGTTGATGGTTCCGCTATCTGCCCTTCTTCTAGAGCTGTACGCTCTTTTTGATTCATTAGAGCTCGATAGGCCGTTTTGACAGAGTAGATGCCCGATCATTCGTGTGCCCATGCTAGATAGTCTGCACCGCCGCCTTGCCTGAGGGGAATATTCAGAATTGCCTCTGCATCTGGCGCGATGAAAGTTGAGTGGATGAGTTCGCGCTTCCAGGTCCCGTTGTCATGATCAATGAGTTCTCCAACTGCGAGGATCGGCGAGTTGGGAGGCCTGAAGAGCGGTTTCATGGTGACAGTCGATGGGATCCATCGGTCGTTCCAGACCGAGGTGGATGCACCATCACAAATCCGCTTGATGAGGCCAACTTTGAGAGCTTCTCGTCCGGCAACAATGGCTCGCCAAGTGGCTGATGCTGATTTCGGGGTGGTAGCTTGCATGAACTCTGAGTCCGGAAAGTATCTCCCCTTCATCACTCTTGTACAAAGGGCTTCCGGATTTGTCATGAATCTCCAACCATGTTTCCCTAGCAGGGCTAGGTTAAACTGTCGAAGGTCACGGAAGCCCATCCCACCCTTGACTTTGGGTGTGGCAAGTTTGTCTCACGCTATCCAGTGAAGGGAGCGCCGATCCAACGAGCTCCCCCACCAAAATTTTGCCATGTTCGATCGCAGATTCTTGCACACCTTCTTTGTGAGTAGAAAACAGGTCATACTGAAATTTGGGATTGCCAGGGCGATGGATTTGATCAAGGTTTCTCTACCTGCACAGGCAAACAATCTTTGTGAAGCCCTGCATCTTGTCCTTTGCCCTGTCCACTATGTGGTCGAATGTACCACTTGTAATTCTGCCAACAGCAGTGGGTAGGCCAAGATATCTTTCTGAAAAATCTTCTGAATGAACATTTAGAATCTGTTTCAGATTACCTTTGAGAGCGGCCGGCGTGTTGGGACTGAAATAAATAGAACTCTTTGCTTTGTTGACACATTGGCCGGAAGCCTCTCCGTAGATCCTGAGAATCTCATTCAATCAAAACGCACTCTCAGGACTCGCCTTGATGAAGATCAGACTGTCATTGGCGAAAAGCAAGTGACTCACCCACGGTGCTCTGAAGCTGACTCGAATGCCACGGTCAATGTAGTTCCCATAGTACTTCAGCAGCGAGGAAAATCCTTCGGCACACAGCAGGAATAGATATGGCGATATAGGGCAGCCCTGCCAAAGGCCTCTGGAGGGAGTAAAAAAAGGCAGCAGCTCCCCATTGACTCGAACAGAGAATCGAACTGAGGTAACGCATTTCATAATAAGTCTTACCAGCTCCCCACCCAGGACGTCGGCGGAGCAATGCTACACCTACGAAAATATTTTTACATATCTTACGAATGAGATGAGTTGGCAGCCTTCAATTGGATATTAGTGGAGGCTGGGCCCACCATGAAAATCAGGGGAGGGCGTTTGGTTAGGGAAAAGAAGAAATGCGTAGGATACGTAACAGCATTACGTAAGTCTAGCATTTTTGGACGTCGGCGTCATGTAACAGGACCGCTTACGGCGGCGTCACCATCATGGCAGGGTCCAACCGCCACGTGGTTTTCCTGCGGTAGCGGTGTCTGCGGTAGCTGGCGTGAACCTCGATTGCCTGCCAGCCATGTAGGACGGCAGTGTGTGTAGTCACGTAGACGGTAGTGTCGACGCAGCAGCGTGTGTTCTTCTTGGATCTTGGACTGTGATAGAACTCGAGGCAAGGACGGCTACTGCTCTGTTCTGATTACTGAGTACTGACTTGCGTGGACTGATGCAGAGGGGCAATGTATGTCTAGAGAAGACGCGCATACACCCACCTCTATGAACGCATGCACGCACACCCTATCCCTATGAGCACCTCCGAGAGACTGAGTCGGCATGTCATCTTGTAATTTACGAGGGAACGTCTCTTCTCACTGAAAGCACGTCACCGAAAATCCTGAAATAAATCCATAAATAATGCGAGCACCAGGATTTGAACCCTGATGGGCTGAAGATATCACTGTGCCTCTAACCATCCAACCACAGTTTGGTTCGCTGAACTATTTCTTGTTGCTTCTTCATATGGTTTGCTTGTGTTACAGCAGCTAGGAGTGCGTCGTACTTTCACTCAACCAGCACGACCTATTCTCCCCACGTTCTGTCACACGATCTGGTTGATCAGTTGTAGAGTTGTATTGGTCCAGCGCTACTCGCATGTACTTGGGTACTAGAGGAACATGTGCGCTTCGCCGTGCCACCGTCAATGTAGTAGACTCGCAAGCGCTTTATTTTGTGACACCGTCGGAAGCAACGTGTTTATATATTAATGTACAATGATTGATAAGACTTTCTTCTTATAATGCGTGTCATTTAGATAAAACAGATAAACATGTTATACAAATAATGGATTATATCTTGGTGTCATCTTTAAAAAAATAATACTTGCATGCTCCTCAAATTATGAAGTGCTTAGCGTAAGTAAGAGATGACATGTTGAACAATATAGAAAATTATCTTATTTTCATGGAAGAAGCACCCAGGAGAAACACGTGTCAAACTTGCTGGGTCCCACAGACAGCCAAATAAAAGGACTAAGGTGGGGCCAGAAGCTCTTAGAAGGCTTCCCTACCACCACGGCTAAAGAGTAGATTAATTTATACCTCCGAGATTTCAGTGCAAATTGTGTTGAATCCCTCCATTGCTTTCAGCTTGTTACTGTCGCAAGAATTTGTAATATTGAGTATGAGACTATGTAGTTTGTATGCTTGTTTATGCGTTTTTTCCCGTTCCTATTCGAAGAATTGCAATTCATCACTCAGACCATCCAAACAATATTTGGCATTCAACCTCAATATCTGGTCCGGATACGAAAATCTAACACATCCAGACAGGAATATTAGCATTCAGTCTGACTATCAATATACTAGGTACTCCCTCTGTAAACTAATATAAGAGCATTTAGATCACTAAAATAGTGATCTAAATACTCTTATATTAGTTTACGGAGGGAGTATTAGACATTCAACCCAATATAATGCCAAGCCTTCCAGTGCAAACATTCAGACAACGTCCTGTACTAATACATCGAGACGAAACATTCGAAGCATTGATCTGGTGGACGTTGTCTGTTTGTCAATTACAGGTGGGCCACGGTCCACCAGCTCACGGAAACGGCCTGGTTCTTCTCATCGTCTCGCTGACAGCTGGGCCGACTGATCGTTGTTCAGCCTGCCGACAGCCATGGACGCAGATGGGGAATGTGCGACAGCGATCCCGCCGCCCAGGTCGCCGGCCACGCGCCCCTCCATGAGCTCCTCGATTTGGCCGCCCGGAGTTCTATTCGTCCGGTCGAACTTGGAGATCGATGGTCGTCGGTGCCTGATTTTCAGCGGAACGCCGCCGCGATTAGCACGGCGCCCTCGACCGAAATGCCCCCGGCTGCCGAACACCGCCGACCACTAATCAACTGAAACTGTACCTTCCTAGTAAGCTGAGCTACATGTACTGTGTACTTCTCATTAACGTAATTTTTCCAAATCAGAAATCTGGAATCACAATGTACTACAGTCAACAGAACAGGGGAGGCCTCACTTTTCTTACGGCCTGGCTTATAGTCCTCACCTAACAATTTGAGAAACGAAATGGATCTAAACAGGCCTGAAAACTGCGTTGTCATAGTGCTCGCCGCGGCAACAGGTCTGGGCTCGGCGCTTCTGCCGGTCATGTCGCTGGTTGTGTCGTGATAGTACTCGAGGTTACCAATCCCCCCTGATGGTTTGGCTTACTTATGAATTGTGATTTCTTTGCTTGTACTCCCTCTGTCCCAAAATATAAGAACATTTTTAACACTACACTAGTGTCAAAAACGTAAGGAGTAGTTGATATTGCTCTGAATTCTGAAAACCAAATCCACAATTTAAACATTGCTATTCTCCCAAGACATTGTTGTCTCTCACAAGAGATATGTTTACTTGCTTAGACTTCCTAAGGTACATAGCAACAGCTGAACTTATGGAATATAATCTGCTCTTCTTTTCTTGTCAATACCACCTAGGTTTCAGATATAAGGGCTTATAGATATAGTGCCCACAAACATACAACAAGTTGCTGCGATTTCCAGCTTACAAACTTGAACTGAAGAAACCATGGCCAATACCAACGCCGAATCATGCCGCCGTCAAAGCACCTAGTGCCTCAACAAGGCCTAACCGTCTTCGCCTAGAATTTCAGAAAGAATATGTATGTATGTCAATGCTAGCAAACAGAATATTTGTAGATCAAGTTTATTAGAAAAAGTAGTTTCAACCTTCAACGATAAAAAAAAACTCATGTATGTTCCTTTTGCTGAGAAAGAAAAAGCAAGTACTTTTGCGCTATTGGAAACTAAGCATAATTATTAATGTCTAGCATGTGTGCACCTTGATGCACAAGCCGGAATGTCAACTTGCGCCATGTAATTTACCTTGGTGACTATCAGCCTAGAACTTGGTCACACCCAACATAAACAATCGGCAGCCTCACCATACCCACCGCCGTTCCTGCCATGACTTCGTCATCAGCGATCCAATCGGACATGCGGCCGTCATTAACACGAGTGCTCTGCACAAGGAACATGTCGTTGCACTGCATATTCAGCGGTGCCGCATCCTGTGCGCGCAAGGTCACATAGATGTAGCGCTTGGAGCATGGTGCCATGATTCCTTTGGTTGGTTGTACGGAGTACTTGGCTTGGTTGGTTATGACACGAAACGCTACGGAGCCATCCGTCTGGTTGGTTAGCTGCATACACGTCGATATGTCCTTCCTTGGCTCGAATAGGAAGCGCAGCTCTATTGCCGGATCCACCGCAAGAATGTTGTAGTTAGAATTTGTCTGCAAAAAATATTGGATTGGTTAATACACGTTGGCATATCTAATCAGGTTTATATTGAAGTGCATGAATGGCCTTGCTAAGTTAATACTGAAGTGAACTTATCCCCGAAAATTTGGAGTTCTGTAATATGTCAATTTTGTAAATCTATACTTGTCTGAATGATCATACCTGACCAGTAAGATCTATTGGCATATCAGAATATAGTGACATTTCCTTAATCTTAGCTTCTAGCTCCTCCAGTTGATGGACAATATCCTTTATGAGAGGCCTTTTATATCGGTCTTTCTCCACACATTCTACTGCTATTTCAATACATTTCTTCACTTGTAGGATGTCGTTTTGGTGTGATGAATACCCCGATGTTCCCTGTAGCCTTCCCTCCCAGTTCTCTATTACCTGAGAAAATTGGCACATAAAATTTGGAAAGATGAGAGGCGGGTCCAAAATAAAAACATATGACATAACAATGTCAGAACTATAAAATACACCAATTCATCATCATACAGAAGATAATATTTCTTACATGCTTAGTGAACTGTTCCTGAGGCATTTCATAACAACGGGAGTGGCCCTTGTTTCCTGTCATTATTTTCAGAATTATAACTCCCAGACTAAAAACGTCATATTTCTTTGATATGTAACCACCGTCTATGTATTCTGGTGGCATGTACCCGCTGCATCATGTCATCAGCATCAGAGACGCGTTTTAGTGCAATACAATCAAAACTATGTTTGGAAGCAGTGACATACTAACTGACTTGAAACATGATCAGTCAACTTACATTGTTCCTTTGACGTTGACCATCTGTGTTTTATGGGTTTCAGTTGAAGCAACAAGTCTGGACAAACCAAGATCTGCAATTTTGGCCATCCTGCTGTTCTTATCCAGCAATATGTTGGATGGTTTTAAGTCCAGATGGAAAATAGGCTTTTCATGTGCTCCATGGAGGTGATTTAAACCGTCGCAGGTCCCTTTGATAATTTGGTAACATGATTGCCAGTCAAGTCCACAAGATTCATCTGCAAAAGGAAAAAGAGAAACGTATAAAGCCACTAGATCAATTATGAAAGCATGCTAAATAGTAATGTGGAGCACCTTCGGCGGACCTCCAATATGTTTATCGAGGCTTCCACCCTCCATATATTCGAAACAGAGAATTCTCTCCATTTCCATAGCCATAACTAGTTCTCCATTGTATGGAACGAACTTTTTAACTATTTGGTAGCAGTAGCCTAGTAACTGAACAACATTTTTATGTTTGACTTTACTAAGGTTACGGAATTCACTGTCAAATGCCTTATCATCAAGTCCTTGCAAGGGATGAAGCCTCTTCACCGCAATCTCCTTTCCATTATACAACCCCTGTAAAGATATCTTGTTATTGTGGACAATCGGTTTGTAGTCAGCAATTGAAAAGTAGAGAATATACCTTGTAAACTTCACCATACCCACCACCGCCGACCTTATCTGCAAATTTGTTTGTAATAGTTTCAAGCAAATGGAATTCAATATCCATATCTCCACCAGATAAAGGAGGTCTATCAATATTATCTGACATTAAAAAAAGTCTCTTAAGATGAGAAGCATAAATCCAATACAAAGCTATTAATATCTTCTGGGAAAGAGGAATGAAAGAAGAAGACTTAATTGAAACTGTACCACAACAAGCAATCTGGAAGTCCTTTGATGACACTTTTAATGGCGTAAGAAGAAACTGAGTAAGGGCAGCAATAACCTGGAGATGGAGAGAGAGAGAGGGAGAGAGAGAGAGATAGGGAGAGGGGGAGATAGAGAGAGAGGGGGGGGTATGGAGAGAGAAAGAGAGAGAGAGAGAGATGCCTTTAAATCTGGAAAGGTAACTGGTTGGTTGCACACACAGAACGCCGACTCCAGTCTTCTACGTGCCAAATACTGGTACAATTATTTGTGTGTAACTCCGGCCTATCTATTTATTTCATATATGAATCCAAGATAAAAGCAGTACACGTAATTGGTACAAGTGGAATTTATAAGTACACGTTATTTGTACAAGTGGCCGACTCCAGTTATTGTAGTACCATAAGACAAGAGTGCAATCCATCTCGGACTTTGTCTCCAGCCATAGACAAAACGAATAGAATTATTACTATTATTATTGCAACAACTTAGTAGATTATTAGCAATCCTAACTTTTTCTTTCACCAACAGATGAAGACAAGGTAGCAGGTTGAAAGGTCCTAGAGCAGAAGATATATATATATATATATATATATATATATATATATATATATATATATATATATGATTGAGAGAACAAAGATTAAAAATCCTAGCAACGAGGCTTATTCACTATTAGGAAAAGGGCTATAGATGGAATTGACACTAATGGCGCACCAGACATGTGGTGCGCCATTACTATATACTAATGGCACACCATGTGTTGATACGCCATTAGTGTCCAAATACTAATGGCGCACCACGTCCACGGTGCGCCATTAGTAAAAATATTTTTTTTAAAAAAAATTCAAAACTACTAATGGCGCACCGTGGGAGTGGTGCGCCATTACTAGTTGAACTAGTAATGGCGCACCATGCCACGGTGCGCCATTAGTAACTTGGCCACCACTTCCACCGAATGCACCCCCCTTGTGGATCGCCTTTTTAGTTTTAAAAAAATAAAAGAAAATGATGAAAATGTCAAAAAAATAAAAGAAAATAAGTTTCTCATGTGATATGTGGTCTAGTTGTTGGGAAAATTTGCTAATATGAATTTCAACTTCATTTGCAAAATCTCGCGAGAATTTGTAAAAATGGGCATAACTTTTGCATACTAACTCGGATGAAAAAGTTTTTTATATAAAAAATCATCTACTCGAAAAGTTACACCCCGTTAAACATTTTCAAAATCCTCAAAAACCTAACAGAAAAAAAGATACGGGGCTTTTAAGATCTGGAGAGGCAAAAAAATTCAAACTTACTAATGGTGCACCTACCCATGGTGCGCCATTACTATCTTCCCACCTTCAAAATTCAAAATAAGTCAAAAAATAAAATAAAAAAAAGTTACTAATGGTACACCTGCCCATGGTGCGCCATTAGTATCTTCCCTCCTTCAAAATTCAAAATAAGTCAAAAAAATAAAAAAAATTACTAATGGCGCACCTGCCCATGATGCGCCATTAGTATCTTCCCGCCTTCAAAATTCAAAATAAATCAAAAAAATAAAAAAAAAGTTACTAATGGCGCACCTGCCCGCGGTGCGCCATTAGTATGCCGTATATATGGTTGGCTGTGGTCCTCTCCTCCTTATCTCTTCATTCCACCTCTCCTATACTCCATCTCCTCCTCTCCTCCACTCCATCTTCCCTTCTCTCCTCCACCATACTACCCTCCTCCTCTCCAGCGACCTCCTCCTCCCTCCTTCCCTCCCCTCCCCTTCCCTCCCCTCACGGTTTCTTCTCCCTCCTCTCCGGTGAGCTCCTCCTCCCTCCTCTCCGGTGAGCTCCTCCTCCCTTCTCTCCGGTGAGCTCCTCCTCCCTCCTCTCCTCCCATCCCCTCATGGTTTCTCCTTCCTCCTCTCCGATGCTCCGGTGAACTCCTCTCCAGTGACCTCCTCCTCCTCCTTTGCGGCGATGTAGGCGAGCGCCTCTCCGGTGACCTCCTCCTCCTCCTCTCTGGCGAACTCCTCTCCGGCGAACTCCTCTCCGGCAAAAGAACACGACAAAAGAACGTACAAGATCCAAAAACAGGAACAAAATTTGAAATAATGTCGTGCCAAAAAACGAGCAAAAAAAGCAGCAAAAATGGGCAAAAATCACGATCCAGATCCGATCCAGATTCAAAATTCAAAAATTCAAAAATACTAATGGCGCACGGTGGCCTATACTAATGGCGCATGCGTGGCCTATACTAATGGCGCCGCACAGTGCGCCATTAGTATACAGATACTAATGGCGCACCATCGGTGCGCCATTAGTAATAAATACTAATGGCGTGGTACTAATGGCGCACCGGTGGTGCGCCATTAGTAGGCAAAACCGGTGCGCCATTAGTAGGCCTATTTCTAGTAGTGGTTGGTCTAGCTTGCCTTGCAGAGCTTCCCAAGCAGCTGCCTAACTTGGACTTCTTCCTCGCCGCGTCCACCAGCTCCTCTTGGCTCATTATGGACGAGGGGTAAATTCAAGAAGATTATTATTGAGTCGCTGGCTTGCGGAGCTTCCAAGCAGCTGCCTAACTGGGACTCCTTCCTCACCGCGTCCAGCAGCTCCTCTTGGCTCATTATGGACTTTCATTAGCCCATGACTTTTACCAATAACCTGGAGAGAGAGGGGGGGAGAGAGAGGGAGAGAGAGAGAGAGAGAGAGAGAGAGAGAGAGACCCTACCAATGTTTGCCATGGGTACGTTCTTGCTGGAGGATGGGGTCCACACGAAAATGGACACACCACGGGCACGTTTCTTTTGGGAAGGAGCGGGTCCTAAACGGAAGTACCACATGGTCAAGTGGCAAGCCGTTTGCAGACCCAAAGCCTGGGGCCTCGGGATCATCAACTCGGTGATGAACATAGCGCTTATGTGCAAGTGGATATGGAAGCTATCCTGGGAGGACCGCCTCTGGATTGACCTCCTACGTGCCAAGTATTTCCCACATGGGAATTTCTTTGAGGCAACACCTCAGGGGTCCCCTTTCTGGACCTCCATTCAAGCCCTCAAACCATACTTCGCCAGGGGTGCGAGGTTCACGGTTAATAATGGCCGCTCCACACGTTTTTGGCACGACGTTTGGATAGGCCAGCAGCCTCTTTAGTCGGAGTTCACCCACCTTTACTCCATCGCTGTTGAGCCCAACCAATTGGTTGCTTCGGCACTTAGTGCCACTCCGCCCCCTATTCACTTCAGAAGAGAGCTTGTGGGGCCAGAGCTGGATGATTGGGATCGTCTGCGGGCTCTGATAGCCAACGTGCGTCTGTCGGACTCCGCAGACGTGGTCTCCTGGAGACTTTCGGGCTCTGGCAAGTTCACTGTCAAGTCCTCAGACGCGATTTATGTCGTGGTCATGCCCCTATGGCAGCCACGGGGCTTTGGAAGGCGAGAATCCCGCTAAAGATTAAGGTCTTCCTCTGGCAACTATGCCAAGACCGCCTTCCTACCTCTATCAATATCGCTAAGCGCAACGGCCCCGCTTCCGGCCCTTGTGCTCTGTGTGTTGTTGCGGAAGACGCTGACCACGCGTTCTTCCGGTGTCCTTTCGCGCTTTGCTTGGAGTGCGGTCCGTGAGGCCGCTGGGGTGGATTGGGATCCACACTCGCGCTCTGAGCGCGTGTCTCTCTTGTCCTCGATCCCAGGCTCTCTGCACCGGATCATGTGGACGTGTGCCTCGGCCATGTTATGGGCCTTATGGAACATTCGTAACAAGCTTACTATTGAGGGAGTGTTTCCCTCTCACCCCGCTGATGTTATTTTCAAATACATCTTATTCTTGCAGCAATGGGCACCGCTGGGAAGGCAACAGGACGCTGATCTTCATCGACAAGCTATCGCTCGACTTCGCGCCGTCTACTCAGCGTCACGAGCCCCGCCTCCTTCGTCTGCTGCCTCATAGGGATGGGCAGTTTCTTTTGGAGTTTGGATCCCCCCGAGCCTGCGTGCTCGTTAGTTTGGTTGTACAGGCCTTGTAATGCACTTTATCCCGCTGTCGTGCCCTGTGTGGCCTGCCTAAGTACTTGGTGACTTTCATATGTGTGGTTGTTCGCTTATGCACGCTGCCTATGTTGTGTGATTTGTTAATTTAAAGCCGGACGTCCCTGACGTCTATGTTCTAAAAGAAAGAAAGAGAGAGAGAGAGAGAGAGAGAGAGATCCGATCACCTCTGTCATTGAGTACGTTTTGTACAAGCAAGCCGATTCTGTCAGGTATATATTGGTTCAGGAGGGAAGTGAATCAAGATGAGTGTCAACAATTAAACTGCCCATGTAAGATTTGCCACACAATTTAATTAGCAAGATGAGTGTCCTCAACTGAAAGTGCATTTATTGGTTCAGGAGGGAAGTGAATCAAGTAGATATTGAGGTTAATGTACATGTGTATTCTTACCTGAGCCTCTTGTAGGATTTGGGGAAGCTTTTTGGTGAGCCTCCTGCAATGATGGCCGTTGCGTGGAGAGGATCTGGAGGATCTTGGCTGGCATGGGGCAGCTGTTGTACTCCTGGATGAGGCGTCGTACGGCAGGAGGCCCGGGCGGATCCGAGCGGATATGGCCTGGATGGATCCATTTCCGGTGGATTTGGTGTGGTGGCGGCCGGATCCGGCGAGATTGAGGGCCGGCGGCGCCATGGCCCTCCTGGAGGTCCCTGTTTAGCGAGAAAGAGGGAGAGATGTGAGAGGAGATCGAGAGGAAGAAGCAGAAGGCTGAGGAGCGAGGCGGCGGATCGGCCGGAGGTCCGGCGAGGAATGTCACCGGGCGGCGTGGCGTGGGTGCAGAGGTCACGGCGAGGCGCCTTGCAGCCTTGAGGAGCGAGGCAAGAGGAGCTCTTGGCGGCTCTGCGCTGGACTGTTCGAGCCTGGGCGAAATTAGAGGGTTTTTTATGTAAAATTGGAACACTTTTTCAGAATCCACTAAAAAGAGGACTACGGGTTGTATTACTGAAAACACAGTGGGGTTTAAGAAAAAGAGCCATGACGGTGAGCAAGCGGGCAGAAGCGATAATTGCTTTATTATTAGGGAAAGATTGCAACAACTTAGTAGATTATTAGCAATCCTAACTTTTTCTTTCACCAACAGATGAAGACAAGGTAGCAGGTTGAAAGGTCCTAGAGCAGAAGATTATATGATTGAGAGAACAAAGATATAAAAATCCTAGCAACGAAGCTTATTTATTGAGTCGTTGGTCCAGCTTGGCTTGCGGAGCTTCCCAAGCAGCTGCCTAACTTGGACTTCTTCCTCGCCGCGTCCACCAGCTCCTCTTGGTTCATTATGGACCAGGGGTAAATTCAAGAAGATTATTATTCAGTCGCTGGCTCACGGAGCGTCCAAGCAGCAGCCTAACTTGGACGCCTTCCTCACCGCGTCCAGCAGCTCCTCTTGGCTCATTATGGACTTTCATCAACCTGTGACTTTTAACAGTAACAGAGAGAGAGATATCCCATCACCTCTGTCATTAAGTACGTAGAGAGAGAGATCCCATCACCTCTGTCATTGAGTACGTTTTGTACAAGCAAGCCGATTCCGTCAGGTATATACTACTCAACAATCACACAATTGAACTGCCTATGTAAGATTTGCCAAACAATTTAATTAGCAAGATGAGTGTCCTCAACTGAAAGTGCATATATTGGTTCAGAAGGGAAGTGTATCAAGTAGATATTGAGGTTAATGCACATGTGTATTCCTACCCGAGCCTCTTGTAGGATTTGGGGAAGCTTTTTGGTGAGCCTCCTGCAATGACAGCGGCTGGGTGGAGAGGATCTGGCGGATCTTGGCTGGCATGGGGCAGCTGTTGTACTCCTGGATGAGGCGTCGTACGGCAGGAGGCCCGGGCAGATATGGCCAGGATGGATCCATTTCTGGCGGATTTGGCTTGGTGGCGGCCGGATCCGGCGAGATTGAGGGCCGGCGCCGTCATGGCCCAGATCGAGTGGAAGGAGGAGAATGCAGAGTTGCGAGGTGGTGGATCGACCGGAGGTCCGGCAGGGAAGGTCGCCGGCGGCAGGGCATGGCCGAGGTGCGGGGTCACCGGCGAGGCGACTTGCGGCCGCGAGGGGAGCGAGGGTAAGAGGGAGTTGCGGGCGGCGGCACGGACCGTTCCGAGCCTTGGCGGAATTAGAGGTTTTTTTTATGTAAAATCAAAACGTTTTTTCAGAATCCACTGAAAAGAGGACTGCAGGTTGTATTACTGAAAAACACAGGGGGATTGTAGCAAAAGGGCCACTACGGTGAGCAAGCGGGCAGAAGCGATGATCGCTTTATTATTAGGGAAAGATTGCAACAACTTAGTAGATTATTAGCAATCCTAACTTTTTCTTTCACCAAGAGATGAAGACAAGGTAGCTGGTTCAA
This sequence comes from Aegilops speltoides, assembly GCA_021437245.1. Lineage (NCBI taxonomy): Eukaryota > Viridiplantae > Streptophyta > Magnoliopsida > Poales > Poaceae > Aegilops > Aegilops speltoides. The sequence continues at coordinate 478,499,643 of CM038144.1, forward strand.
AGGTCCTAGAGCAGAAGATATATATATGATTGAGAGAACAAAGATAAAAAAATCCTAGCAACGAAGCTTATTTATTGAGTCGTTGGTCCAGCTTGGCTTGGCAGAGCTTCCCAAGCAGCTGCCTAACTTGGACTTCTTCCTCGCCGCGTCCACCAGCTCCTCTTGCCTCGTTATTGACCAGGGGTAAATTCAAGAAGATTATTATTGAGTCGCTGGCTCACGGAGCGTCCAAGCAGCAGCCTAACTTGGACTCCTTCCTCAACGCGTCCAGCAGCTCCTCTTGGCTCATTATGGACTTTCATCAGCCCATGACATTTAAAATTACCTTGATAGAGAGAGAGAGAGAGTTCCAATCACCTCTGTCATTGAGTACGTTTTGTACAAGCAAGCCCATTCTGTCAGGTATATACTACTCACACAATTAAACTGCCCATGTAAGATTTGCCATACAATTTAATTAGCAAGATGAGTGTCCTCAACTGAAAGTGCATATATTGGTTCAGAAAGGAAGTGAATCAAGTAGATATTGAGGTTAATGTACATGTGTATTCCTACCCGAGCCTCTTGTAGGATTTGAGGAGGCTTTTTGGTGAGCCTCCTGGAATGACGACGGCTGGGTGGAGAGGATCTGGAGGATCTTGGCTGGCATGGGGCAGCTATTGTACTCCTGGATGAGGCGTCGTACGGCAGGAGGCCCCGGCGGATTCGGGCAGATATGGCCTGGATGGATCCATTTCCAGCGGATTTGGCGTGGTGGCGGCTGGATCCGGCGTGATTGAGGGCCGGCTGTGCCATGGCCCTCCTGGAGGTCCCTGTTTAGCGAGAAAGAGGGAGAGATGTGAGAGGAGATCGAGAGGAAGGAGGAGAAGGCAGTGGGGCGAGGTGGCGGATCGGCCGGAGGTCCGGCGGGGAAGGTCGCCGGTGGCAGGGCGTGGCAGAGGTGCAGGGTCGCCGGCGAGGCGTCTTGCAGCCGTGAGGGGAGTAAGGGCAAGATGGAGCTGCAGGCGGCAGCGCGGGCCGTTCTAAGCTGGGCGGAATTAGAGGGTTTTTTATGTAAAATCAAAACATTTTTTCAGAATCCACTATAAAGAGGACTGCGGGTTGTACTACTCAATGAAAAACACAGGGGGGTTTTAACAAACGATCCACAACGATGAGCAAGCGGGCAGAAGCGATAATCGCTTTACTATTAGGGAAAGATTGCAACAACTTAGTAGATTATTAGCAATCCTCACTTTTTCTTTCACCAAGAGATGAAGACAAGGTAGCAGGTTGAAAGGTCCTAGAGCAGAAGTTTATATTATTGAGAGAACAAAGATACAAAAATCCTAGCAATGAAGCTTATTTATTGAGTCGTTGGTCCATCTTGGCTTGCGGAGCTTCCCAAGCAGCTGCCTAACTTGGACTTCTTCCTTGCCGTGTCCACCAGCTCCTCTTGCCTCATTATTGACCAAGGGTAAATTCAAGAAGATTATTACTGAGTCGCTGGCTCACGGAGCGTCCAAGCAGCAGCCTAACTTGGACTCCTTCCTCAACGCGTCCAGCAGCTCCTCGTGGCTCATTATGGACTTTCATCAGCCCATGACATTTAAAAGTAACCTTGAGAGAGAGAAAGAGAGAGTTCCGATCACCTCTGTCATTGTGTACGTTTTGTACAAGCAAGCCGATTCTGTCAGGTATATACTACTCAACAATCACACAATTAAAACTGCCCATGTAAGATTTGCCATACAATTTAATTAGCAAGATGAGTGTCCTCAACTGAAAGTGCATATATTGGTTCAGAAAGGAAGTGAATCAAGTAGATATTGAGGTTAATGTACATGTGTATTCCTACCCGAGCCTCTTGTAGGATTTGGGGAAGCTTTTTGGTGAGCCTCCTGGAATGACGACGGCTGGGTGGAGAGGATCTGGAGGATCTTGGATGGCATGGGGCAGCTATTGTACTCCTGGATGAGGCGTCGTACGGTAGGAGGCCCCGGCGGATTCGGGCGGATATGGCCTGGATGGATCCATTTCTGGCGGATTTGGTGTGGTGGTGGCCGGATCCGGCGAGAAGGAGGGCCGGCGGCGCCATGGCCCTCGTGGAGGTCCCTGTTTAGCGAGAAAGAGGGAGAGATGTGAGAGGAGATCAAGAGGAAGAGGAGAAGGCAGTGGGGCGAGGCGGCGGATCGGCCGGAGGTCCGGCGTGGAAGGTCGCCGGCGGCAGGGCGTGGCGGAGGTGCAGGGTCGCCGGCGAGGCGTCTTGCAGCCGCGAGGGGAGCGAGGGCAAGATGGAGCTGCGGGCGGCGGCGCTGGCCGTTCCGAACTGGGCGGAATTAGAGGTTTTTTATGTAAAATCAAACCATTTTTTCAGAATCCACTATAAAGAGGACTGCGGGTTGTATTACTCAATGAAAAACACAGGGGGGTTTGAGCAAAAGTGCCACAACGGTGAGCAAGCGGGCAAAAGCGATAATCGCTTTACTATTAGGGAAAGATTGCAACAACTTAGTAGATTATTAGCAATCCTCACTTTTTCTTTCACCAAGAGATGAAGACAAGCTAGCAGGTTGAAAGGTCCTAGAGCAGAAGATTATATGATTGAGAGACCAAAGATACAAAATCCTAGCAACGAAGCTTATTTATTGAGTCGTTGGTCCATCTTGGCTTGCGAAGCTTCCCAAGCAGCTGCCTAACTTGGACTTCTTCCTTGCCGCGTCCACCAGCTCCTCTTGGCTCATTATGGACCAGGGGTAAATTCAAGAAGATTATTATTGAGTCGTTGGATCACGAAGCATCCAAGCAGCAGCCTAACTTGGACGCCTTCCTCACGCGTCCAGCAGCTCCTCTTTGCTCATTATGGACTTTCATCAACCCATGAATTTTAACAGTAACCTGGAGAGAGAGAGAGAGAGAGAGAGAGAGAGAGAGAGAGATCCCATCACCTCTGTCATTGAGTACATTTTGTACAAGCAAAACGATTCTGTCAGGTATATACTACTCAACAATCGAACAATTAAATTGCCCATGTAAGATTTGCCACACAATTTAATTAGCAAGATGAGTGTCCTCAACTGAAAGTGCATATATTGGTTCAGAAGGGAAGTGAATCAAGTAGATATTGAGGTTAATGTACATGTGTATTCCTACCTGAGCCTCTTGTAGGATTTGGGGAAGCTTTTTGGTGAGCCTCCTGCAATGACGGCGGCTGAGTGGAGAGGATCTGGAGGATCTTGGCTGGCATGGGACAGCTGTTGTAATCCTGGATGAGGCGTCGTACGGCAGGAGGCCCGGGCGGATTCGGGCGGATATGGCCGGGATGGATCCATTTCTGGCGGATTTGACATGGTGGCGGCTGGATCCGGCGAGATTGAGGGTCGGCGGCGCCATGGCCCTCCTGGAGGTCCCTGTTTAGCGAGAAAGAGGGAGAGATGTGAGAGGAGATAGAGAGGAAGGAGGAGAAGGCAGAGGTGCGAGGCGGCGAACCGGCCGGAGGTCCGGTTTGGAAGGTCGCCGGCGGCAGGGCGTGGAGGAGGTGCGGGGTTGCCGGCGAGGCGTCTTGCGGCCGCGAGGGGAGCGAGGGCAAGAGGGAGCTGCAGGCGGCGGCGCGGACCGATCCGAGCCTGCGCGGAATTAGAGGTTTTTTCAAAATGTTTTTTCAGAATCCAGTAAAAAAAGGACTGCAGGTTTTATTACTGAAAAACACAGGGGGGGTTGTAGTAAAAGAGCCACGACGGTGAGCAAGCGGGCAGAAGCGATAATCACTTTATTATTAGGGAAAGATTGCAACAACTTAGATTATTAGCAGTCATAACTTTTTCTTTCACCAACAGATGAAGACAAGGTAGCAGGTTGAAAGGTCCTAGAGCAAACATATATATAATCGCTTTATTTATTGAGTCGTTGGTCCAGCTTGGCTTGCGGAGCTTCCCAAGCAGCTGCCTAACTTGGACTTCTTCCTCGCAATTTAATTAGCAAGATGAGTGTCCTCAACTGAAAATGCATATATTGGTTCAGAAAGGAAGTGAATCAAGTAGATATTGAGGTTAATGTACATGTGTATTCCTACATGAGCCTCTTGTAGGATTTGGGGAAGCTTTTTGGTGAGCCTCCTGCAATGACGGCGGCTGGGTGGAGAGGATCTGGAGGATCTTGGCTGGCATGGGCCAGCTGTTGTACTCCTGGATGAGGCGTCGTACGGCTGGAGGCCCGGGCGTGTCCGGGCGGATATGGCCTCGATGGATCCACTTTCGGCGGATTTGGCATGGTGGTGGCCGGATCCGGCGATATTGAGGGCCGGCGGCGCCATGGCCCTCCTGGAGGTCCCTGTTTAGCGAGAAAGAGGGAGAGATGTGAGAGGAGATCGAGAGGAAGGAGGAGAAGGCAGAGGGGCGAGGCGGCGGATCGGGCGGAGGTTCGGCAGGGAAGGTCACCGGCGGTAGGGCGTGGCGGAGGTGCGGGGTCGCCGGCGAGCCGTCTTGTGGCCGCGAGGGGAGCAAGGGCAAGAGGGAGCTGCGGGCGGCGGCGCGGACCATTCCGAGCTTGGGTGGAATTAGAGGCTTTTTCTGCAAAATTGAAACATTTTTTCAGAATCCACTAAAAAGAGGACTGCGGGTTGTATTACTGAAAAACACAGGTTTTTTTTAGCAAAAGAGCCACGACGGTGAGCAAGCGGGCAGAAGCGATAATCACTTTATTGTTAGGGAAAGATTGCAACAACTTAGTAGATTATTAGCAATCCTAACTTTTTCTTTCACCAACAGATGAAGACAAGGTAGCAGGTTGAAAGGTCCTAGAGCAGAAGATTATATGATTGAGAGAACAAAGATACAAAAATCCTAGCAACGAAGCTTATTTATTGAGTCGTTGGTCCAGCTTGGCTTGCGGAGCTTCCCAAGCAGCTGCCTAACTTGGACTTCTTCCTTGCTGCGTCCACCAACTCCTCTTGGCTCATTATGGACCAGGGGTAAATTCAAGAAGATTATTATTGAGTCGCTGGCTCACGGAGCGTCCAAGCAGCAGCCTAACTTGGACTCTTTCCTCACCGCATCCAACAGCTCCTCTTAGCTCATTATGGACTTTCATTAGCCCATGACTTTTAACAGTAACCTAGAAAGAGAGAGAGAGAGATCCGATCACCTCTGTCATTGAGTACGTTTTGTACAAGCAAGCCGATTTTGTCAGGTATACATCTTTTTGTTGTTGTTTTCTCAACAAGCATAGTATATATTTCTAGATACATCGTTGTCCATTTCATAACCATTCTTCACATCTTATTCAATTCAAGGTCTGATAAAAGCACTTGGAAGTACATCTGGAGAGCAGTTCAAGTCTGCAGGTACGCACATCCTTTTATGATTGTTCGCCTGTAGGTAACTAAGAATTAATGAAAGCATGTCCCATGCAAACTAATTTTGCAACATGCTTAGGATGGGCAGCAGAATTGAGAAAGATTACGATGTCCTGGAGGGTATACTTATTGGAGTTGCGAAGCCGAGAGATCTGCCACTAGCACTTCTAGAGGACATCACAGAGCATTTCTCTTCGATATGTAACCACCATCTACATATTCTGGTGGCATGTAGCCGCTGCATCATATTATCAGCATCAAAGATACTGCCAAGCATTTTTTTTTTCATCTGAGGATCCAGTCAAACCTTTAAATCAACGCGAGGCTGAAGTGGGTTAGACTAGCCACAGTGGGAGTAACTTCGGTAGTAACATCGAGTCCAACTCAACAAATTTACTTATGTGGCAATGAGTTAATGAGGAGAGATGTAGTACTAGTAACTTAGCTAGTTACTGTAACATCACATGTCTCAATGCAATATGAGTCTATACCTAATAAATGAAGCTTTGCATGTTACCACACTTATGTTACTACCCACTATTGAGATAGTAACATAGTCTAGAGATATGTGTATGTTACTATTGTATGTTACTCTCCACTGTGGCTAGTCTTAGAGATAAGGACGCTTCAACTAGCCTAGCTATTTAATAGGGAACTAGCATTGAAAAGACTAATCTCTAGCTCATAGTCATATTTAGAACTGGAGGCTGGCGTGGCATTGCACACCTCAGATCAGAAAAGGTGATGGGAACTTATTTCATAGGCAGGTAGCATTAGAAAACAAATCTGTAGCTGTTATTCACCTCAATCAGTTGAGAGGAGGTAACTAATCTGTTATTTGAAGTGTCATTGGATTATAAGGAATTTTCTATTGCTCATTAAAAAAAAGGAATGTTCTATTGCTAGAACAATAATGTATAAGGAAACTGTTAACCAATATTGTTGTCAGCGCATCAAGGGTATTGTTAGGAGGTAGTTAGTTAGATAACTTATCTCTGTATTCTATCTCTATCTCGATCCCTTGTATATCTCTCCCGTATGGTTAGGCTGTAACCATCGGTTCCCTTGTACTCCAAGTCATATCAATACAAATACATGCGGGTCACCATGTTACGGTGATTGAGACGCTTAAACCATTCTTAACATGGTAATCAGAGCAGGACTTCACTCTGTGCATTTTAAAACCGAACCGAAAAACCATACCGAAAATAAACCGAACCGAACCGAATTCACGATTTTTATGGTTTCTGGTTTCGATATGGTATGAACTTTTCATACCGTTTTGAATTTCGGTTTTTATGGTATATACCGAAAAACCGAATGGTTAACCGAATAAACCGAAATAAAAATATATATTTCCTGAGGCAAACAACGATACAAGTAGTCATTTTTCTTGTACAAGAGTAAAATTTCCTGCAAAGAACACCCATTTTTTCTTGTAACGTAGTAATTTTTCTCTTGCAAAAATGCTAACCACGTCATCCATAACCTTTCAAGGCATGAATTGGGGCATGCATATATACTTATATAAAGTTATATACTGTTTGTATTTAAAAAGTATTTGTTTGAATTTATAAGTTTGTAAAATATAGTATATCATTTTCAAATTCGCGTCAACTTTGGTTATTATGGTATATACCGAAACCATACCGAAATAATTTGGTATATACCGAAACCGAACCGTATTTTAATATCATACCGTATAAACCGAAGTATTAATACCGTACAAACCTGGAAAACCGTATAAACCGAATCATGCAAACCGAATAAACCGAACACACAGAGTGAGCAGGACTCTTCCTCCTCGTCTAGCTCATTCCCATCTACCCTTCATCGACAGAAACCCATCCCCAGCTCGCCTCTACCCATCCTCCATCGACAGATCCTACCTTCCACCGATCATCCCAGGAACCATGTCCTCCTCTAGCTCGGCCATCTTCTCCGGCCTGAACAACAACACCTCCGAACCACTTTCCCGTACCAACTATGTCCTATGGCGCACCCAGGCCAGATCACAGATCATGGGCGCTGGCCTTTTTGGCTATCTCGATCAAACTATCCAAGAACCCTCCAAAACCATCACCTCCAAAGGCGCCGATGGGAAGGATCAGGTTGTCCCAAATCCTACCTACTCCCCATGGCTTATTCAAGATCAGCAAATAGTTGCCTATCTCCTCCGAAACCTATCCAAAGAAGTTCTCATCCAAGTCGCCTCCCTTGAGACATCACATGCAATCTGGGATGCGTTGGCGAACATGTTTGCTGCTGTGTCCCTATCTCGCATCAACAACATCCGAGCCTCTCTCACGAATGCGCAGAAGGGATCCCAGTCGGCTTCGGCCTACTTCAGGTACATGAGATCTCTCTCCGACGAGCTTGCAGCGGTGGGCAAACCGATCGGGGAGGGAGAACACATCTCCTTCATCGTTGCTGGACTCGACATGGAGTACCAACCGATTGTCTCCACGCTGGATGTGCGCACGGAGCCTACCACCGCCGACGCTCTCTTCTCTCTTGTGGCCAACTTCGACCAGAGGGTCGAGATGTTCCATGGAAACGGAGCCGGCGGGTTCAAATCTTCGGCAAACTCCATCTCCCGCGGCAACGGGCGACAAGGAGGCAACAAGGGCGGCTACCGCGGCAACACAAACAAGAAGGGCAATGGTGGCGGCCCTCGTGGTGGCCCTGGCTATGGCGGCGGTGGCCATCCTAACGGTGGTTGATCCCGTGGCGGCTCTAGCTACGGTGGAGGTGGCTATGGTGGCGGCGGCAGCAGCGGCTACCCGAACGGTGGCGCTGGAGGCTACCACCAGAACAACTACGGCGACGGTGGCGGATCCTATCATGGTGGTGGTGGCGGAGGCTACTATCACCAGGGGAATCCCAGCAACAACAACGGCCGACGCTCCTCCTCCAACGGCAACAGGGGCCGAAACTTCCAAGGCTACGAAGGCTATGAGGGTAAATGTCAAATCTGCAAAAAAAACTATCATATTGCTAAGGACTGTGATTGGCGTTATGCCGATGATACGTCCCAAAAGAAAAAAATTATTGCTGCAGCCGATACGTTATACGGTGTCGATACCAACTGGTATATGGATACCGGTGCAACAGATCATATCATGGGAGAATTGGAGAAGCTAACAATGCATGAGAAGTATCGTGGCAATGATCAAGTCTACACTGCAGCAAACGGTGCAGGTATGGAGATAAGTCATATTGGTCAATCACATATCAAAACCCCATACAAAAACCTTGAAATAAAAGATATCTTGCATGTGCCCAATGCTTCCAAAACTCTCTTATCTGTTCATCGCATTGCCCTTGATAACAATGTCTTTCTAGAATTTCACCCTTTCTTCTTTTTGATCAAGGATCAGGTCACAAAAGAAATTCTCCATAGGGGTGTCTGTGTGGAAGGACTCTATGCATTACTTCCTAAGTATTGCTCATACAATAAAAGAGTTTATGGTGCCATCAAGCTTTCCGCTGAAAGGTGGCACAGTCGCTTAGGTCATCCATCATTTGCTACTGTTCATCAAATCCTTAGTAAAAATAAACTCCCAGTTGTTGGTGAGAGAAATTTAGAGACTGTTTGTGATTCATGCCAGCGAGCAAAAGTCATCAATTGCCATATTTTGTATCCACTAGTGTGTCAACCAAGCTCTTGCAGCTTATCTTTTCTGATGTATGGGGTCCAGCCCTTACTTCTGTTGGTCGACATTCTTACTATGTAAGCTTTATTGATGATTTTAGTAAGTACACATGGATATATTTGCTCAAAAAGCGTTCTGATGTCTTTCAAGTGTTTCATAATTTTCAAGCTCTTGTAGAATGCAAGTTTGATAGTAAAATCATTGATATGCAATCTGACTGGGGTGGGGAATACGAGAAGCTCAATTCTTTTTTTCAAAAGATTGGCATTTCCCATCATGTCTCATGCCCCCATGCGCACCAGCAAAATGGGTCAGCCGAACGCAAGCACCGCCACATCGTTGAAGTAGGACTAGCTCTCCTTGCTTCCGCCTCCATGCCACTAAAATTCTGGGATGAAGCGTTTCTTACCGCTGTGCATCTCATCAACATGTGGCCTAGTCGTGTCATCTCTAACGAGACTCCCACTGAGCGCCTTTTGCATATCACACCGGACTACACCACTCTTCGAGTCTTTGGTTGCGCATGTTGGCCCAATCTTCGCCCTTATAACACTCGTAAACTTATGTTTCGTTCCAAGCAATGTGCTTTTCTTAGATACAGTGCTCAACACAAGGGCGTTAAATGTCTTGATGTTGCGACTGGTCACGTCTATATTTCTCGTGATGTGGTATTTGATGAGACACAATTTCCTTTTGCCTCACTCCATCCTAATGTCGGTGCTCTCCTTCGCAAAGAGATCCTTCTTTTTCCTTCACATCTTTCTGGAGTTGATCGTATGGGTAATGATAACTGTGATGATCCAGTTTTGACTAACTCTCCTAATCCTTTACCTGAGTCTGGTGTTACACGAACAACTTGCAGCGCAAACGGTGCAGGAAACCATGCTTTTTTTGACGAAAACCTATCCAGGAGGATTCTGTCGCAGGCACAGGATCCGCCTCGGGATCTGCGCGCCCGACCGCGTCAGGTCCCGGCGTATCTACGCCGGGATCACCGCCTCGTCAGGAGGCCCGCGCCTCCCAGGCTGATTCCCCCCAACGCCAACCCACTCACGACGCCTGCCGCCAGGATGTGGGGTCGGTCCCCACCCGCACAACCAGCCAACCAACGCCGGGGGACCAGTCTCCCGCTCGCTTCGCGCCTGTCACCCGCGTCTACACGAGGCGGGACCCGCATCGTGCCGATCCCGTGCATGCGGCACCTCTCCAGTCGACTGCACCCGGCTCCTCTGGATTGTCTACGCCCGGCTCTTCTTCACCTGATGAGTCGCACGCCGCAGACGATCCCCTTGACGTCGTTGTCTTCCCCTCGGGATCGCTGGGATCTGCTGCTTCGCTGGAGACTGCCCCTATGGGATCTTCTGCGCCCGCTCCGGCTCACTCCGTTCTTCCGCGTACACGTCTTCAAAGTGGTACACTACAACCTGTTAATTATAAAACCAAATATGGGCTGGTTGCTGCTGTTCCTACAGGTGAACCCCGCACTGTTCATGAGGCTCTTGCAGATCCCAAGTGGAAACAAGCCATGGATGATGAATTTTTTGCTCTCCAGACAAACCGTACCTGGCATCTTGTCCCTTCTCGTCCAGGTCTTAATGTGATTGACTACAAATGGGTGTTTCGTATCAAGAACAAGTCAGATGGCACTATTGACCGCTATAAAGCACGCTTGGTTGCAAAAGGGTTCAAACAGAGGTATGGGCTTGGCTATGAGGACACTTTTAGTCCGGTTGTTAAAGCTGCCACTATTCGTCTTGTTCTCTCTATTGCTGTATCTAGAGGCTGGACTCTTCGTCAGCTAGACGTAAAGAATGCGTTTCTTCATGGCGTTCTGGAAGAGGAAGTCTATATGAAACAACCTCCTGGGCTTGTAGATCCCCACAAGCCATCTCATATTTGTCGACTGGACAAATCTCTGTATGGACTCAAACAGGCTCCCCGAGCATGGTATCCTCGCTTGAGTTTTAAGTTGCAGGCTCTTGGCTTTGTTCCATCCAAATCTGACACTTCCTTGTTCATTTACAATCAGCATGCCACAGTCATCTTTGTTCTTGTCTATGTTGATGACATCATTGTCACAAGTTCCTCTCATGCCGTAGTCATGGCTCTTTTGAAAGATGTAAATTCTGAATTTTCCCTTAAAGATCTTGGTGACTTGCATTATTTTCTTGGAATTGAGGTCAGGCCGACCAATGAGGGTGGTCTTCATCTTTCTCAGGCAAAGTATACCACTGATCTTTTGAGCAAGGCAGGGATGCAGAGTTGTAAACCATCACTGACACCTTTATCTAGTTCAGAAAAACTTTCTCTTACAGAAGGTGTGCCCTTGAGTCAGGAGGATGGCACTAAGTATAGGCGTTTGGTGGGTGCACTTCAGTATCTCACATCCACCAGGCCTGATATTTCATTTGCAGTTAATAAAGTATGTCAATCTCTCCATGCACCTACCTCAGCTCACTGGATTGCTGCCAAACGTATACTGAGATATGTGAAACATACTTTGAATGTTGGACTAACATTTACCAAGTCATCATCTACTCTTGTCAGTGCGTTCTCTGACTCTGACTGGGCAGGTTGCTTGGATGACAGGAGGTCCACAGGAGGCTTTGCTATTTTCTTTGGTCCTAACTTGATTTCTTGGTGTGCAAAGAAACAGGCAACTGTGTCACGTTCCAGCACTGAGGCAGAATACAAGGCATTGGCAAATGCTACAGCAGAAATTATATGGGTTAAGGCTATGCTCAAGGAGCTTGGGATACGTCATACACAAACTCCATGTCTTTGGTGTGACAATATTGGAGCAACATATCTTTCTGCTAACCCTGTTTTCCATGCAAGAACCAAGCACATAGAAATTGATTATCACTTTGTCAGAGAAAGGGTTGCTAGCAAGGAACTGGAAATTCGGTTTGTTCCTTCCAGAGACCAAATTGCAGATGGCTTTACAAAGGCCTTGGCTACAAAACAGTTTGAGGAGTTCAAGCATAATCTGAACTTGAGACGTTCAGATTAAGGGAGGGTGTTAACCAATATTGTTGTCAGTGCATCAAGGGTATTGTTAGGAGGTAGTTAGTTAGATAACTTATCTCTGTATTCTATCTCTATCTCGATCCCTTGTATATCTCTCCCGTATGGTTAGGCTGTAACCATCGGTTCCCTTGTACTCCAAGTCATATCAATACAAATACATGCGGGTCACCATGTTACGGTGATTGAGACGCTTAAACCATTCTTAACAGAAACCACATCTGTATTTGTAGATTTCTAGAACTAAGAAAAACATGAGTATTGGTTCTTCATTATTATGTCCTCAAATTGGTCGAGGAAGGATGCTTGTAACCACCTCTCTCTCTCTCTCTCTCTCTCTCTCTCCCTACTTTGAGTATGGTGACACCTCAGCATTTGGCCTGATTGTTTGGGGCCTTGGGGTAGTTGAAATCAGGTTTTAATTATTGTTGTGATAAACTACTGAAGGGTATCAGGCCATTTGATGAAAACTACTGAATTATGCGAACTGGTAGCGGTAGGTGTAGACCAAGCACTGACTAGCCAGGACAATGAGAAAAGCAGTAGAGCACACACCACATGAGAGCAAAAGGTAGAGGAAGCACAGCAAAACAGAGCTCACGGGTCAGGCCAAGCAGAGGGAGAAGAGCAGAGCACAACAAACAGAGCTCAAGGCTCAAGCCAAACAAAGGAGACGAGGAAGCCGCTGGAGCAAGCCGCCAGCAAGTCGCGCGACTCGCTCTGTGAGTCGAGTCGCCGGAGCAAGCCGGCGTCCATTCTGCGGCTAAGCGATTTACTTTGCTCTGCGCCTGCTCTAACTGTCCATTCTCCTCTTTCCTCTTTTAGAGCTTTTGTACTAAATCAACTGGTATCTCCATCTTCAACTTGGAAATCACCTCTTTCATTGAGTATGTTTTGTACGAGTAAGCCGATTCTGTCAGGTATATATGTTCATCAGCTCTATGTGGAAATTTAGCCTCTTGACAGTAATACTCTGTCTATAGTTTAATTTACTAGATACTCTGGTGTCCATTACATAACCATTCTTCACATCTTATTCAGTGCAAGGTTTGATCAAAGCGCTTGGAAGTACATCTGCATAGCAGTTCGAGTCTGCAAGCTAGATTACCTGTAGGTACACATATCCTTTTATGATTGTTCGCTGTAATTCTTCACCTGGTAACTAAGGATTTATGAAAGCATGTTTGATGCAAACTAATTTTGCAACGGGGGGCAGAATTGAGAAATGGGGGGCAGAATTGAGAAAGAATATAAGGTCCTGGAGGATATACTTGCTGGAGATAAGATGCCGAGAAATCTGCCACTAGCACTTCTAGAGGATATCACGGATCATTTCTCAAATGAAAGAATAATTGGCAATGGGGGATTCGCAATGGTTTACAAGGTAAGATAGATGCAGAAAGGGCCAACGTACTTTGATTAGAAAGTACAACCGATAGATGCAGAACATTTCTCTCCACTATGTTTTGGTGGTGTATGGCTGAGAATATCTAAATGCTGACCAACAGGGTGTCGTCGGAAACAAGAATGTTGCTGTGAAGAAGATTTCTGTGAACAAAGACACAGTCAGTGAGAAGTTATTTCAGCGTGAGGTTGATAGCCTGATGAAGATAGAAAAACATCAAAACTTAGTCCGGTTTCTGGGCTTCTGTTCTAATAAAGCTCGTGGCGTGGAAGAACAGACAGGATCAGAAGAACCAATTTACTTTCAAATTATGGATATATTACTCTGTTTCGAGTACATCACCAACGGAAGCCTCGATAAACATATTACCGGTAAGATGTGCCACATCTGATGTAGCTGAATACAATTTCATATTCTTTCTCTCATGTCCTCGATTAAAAGTGTTCTATCGTTCAGTATGCAGTTTAGCATGTACAACTAAATAGTTATATGAGGAATTGAGGATCTCATGTCCCCCTGAATCTTGCAGATGAACTTCGTGGACTCACATGGGATACACGTTTTGATATAATCAGAGGAATTTGTGAGGGTATGCGTTATCTTCATGAGGATAAATCTATCATTCATATGGATCTGAAACCAGCAAACATACTACTTGATGATCATATGATACCAAAAATTACGGATTTTGGTCAGTCCAGATTCGCTGAAAACACACATACTAAGGAAATTTTTACGACACTGTAAGATATGCATCAACGAAATCAATTGAGAATTTTCAGGCATTTACACACTAATATTTTCTTTTTGCCACTGTGCATCAACCTGTCGCATTTTCATGCAGAGGATATGCCGCTCCAGAATACCTGAAAGATGGCAGAACGTCAAAAAAGGCTGATATATATAGTTTGGGTGTTGTTATTCGAGAACTGGTGACAGGAAGTAAGGACAGTCGAGATACAGCCCATGTAAGAGTTTTTAAGTTAGGAAGCGAAATTTTGCCCAAGATTTTTCCTTTTCAGTCCCCACTATTTTTCTGTGTTAGCCTTTCAAATGGTGTATGTAACCTAATGGATATATTGTATTGCTTAAACACATAGATAAACGCACCACATTATGCATATGTTTTTAAATAAATTACTCCCTCCGTCCGGAAATACTTGTCGAAGAAATGCATAAAAATGGATGTATCTAGAACTAAAATACGTCTAGATACATCCATTTCTCCGACGAGTATTTCCGGACGGAGGGAGTACTTAACATATGCCAAATGTATAGGTACTTCGAAGGTGGACACACAGGTGGCATAAACAGCAGACACAACACCAATACCAACAAGTAATTAAATGCATGGAAATAGCGGTACGCTGCAGTGGACATGAACCAGAAAAGAGGCCTCCTATCAGTGATATAATCCGCGGTCTAAGTGATACAAATGGGCCCATTGACCAGGTAAGCTTGTATGCTTAATATAACCTTAGTGCGCCATGTCATCACCAGTGTGGTTTGTTCATAAATTTAAATTATTAGTACTATTTTATTTGCATGGTCTACACTTTGGTCAACTAGCTAAACATAGAATTGGTCGCCTCTGTCCGAATACAACTTTTTAAAATGTTAGGCCAGGAGGGAGCATGTATCTTTTGGATGACACATCTGTTACTTTTCTCACAGATGAGCCTATATCAGTATGATGACATGCTTAGGATTGAGCCACTCGAGCTATGTTTCTCTTTGGAGCATATATCGTGCTTAGTTGAGCTAACCAATGATACAACTAATTCCATCGCATTCAACATCGAAAGCCCAAACAAACAGTACAGCACTGAGCCTGACAAAGGCATTGTGCAGCCAGGATGCAAGTGCGATGTGAAGATAACACTGCAACCACATGAGAGTGCAACACAAGTTACGAGTTCTGATAAGTTCGTCGTACAGAGCACACAAGTGAGTGTGGGTGTAGCAGATCATGGTATTACTTCTGACATGTTCATAAACACGGATGTCAACAAAGTGGTTGATGAAGTCAATTTGATGGTTCTATATCAGCCCAAGACAATTAATCTGCAAGAAGAGGCAGTCCCTGAGGTGAGCTTCGTGCATTATTCCAGCATAATACCTTTACTAAAACTAACAAGGGAGGCACATGCATTTGCATGGGCAGGGCTAGAGTAAATGGTAAACAAAATGGTCAGAGTATGGTCCAAACTGGTCAGAGTATGGTCTAAAACTAACAAGGGCGGCACATGCATGCATTTGATGGTTCCTTTTATTTACTTGTGTTAAAAATGTATAATACTTGTTTCTTTAAGAAAGCGAAAGGCAAAAAATGATGTTGCTCAATACCTCTTGCCCCTAGTTAGAATATGCTAGTATCATGTAAATTTTCGTTTTGAGCTGGAATGGATACTTTTTTAGAGGGGATTTTTCTGAAACTGTTTAAATTGTCTGCAGTCTAAGAAACAAAATGTATTTTTTGATAAGATCAAAATGAATATGTTCACATATCTTTAACGGGATAATGTATCAAATTACTTCTATTATTATTTATATTGTCACAACATGGTTAGGAATGCTTCTCTCTCGGCTTATGATTGTGGTTGTGTAGCTCATGTCTAGCTCTAGCCATCTTGCACACAAGCACAGTTTCAGCCAGCGGCCAACTGGATTTGTGAATAGTGTTGTGATTATATAGTTCTTTTGTCCGGAAAGAGTTTGGATCGAAGAGGTTATGTAGTGTGGGAGTTCCTATTAGATAGTTTTTTTCATTTAATTGTGTTAAAAGACTCTGAATCTTGATTTTCACTTGAGAACTCTACTACGTACAATGTCTAGTTTTTCTATCTTTATTCTGATAGCATACTAATTTATAATCTAAGTACTTTATCTTTCTGTGTGCAAGGACATCGGGTCTAGTAGCCGTAATAAGAAAATACGCAGGTTAACTACACCACAATTATTGTACTTCGACCCAGTTGAAAGCATTCCACGGAATCTAGCCACCGGCTTGATGAGCGACCAAACCGTGGATCTCGCAACAGGAGCCATCGGAAGCCTGCTTGCCAAGCTGAGTGAGCTCATCAACATGTACAATCTGGAGGCGAGCATTAGGAGCGATGTGGATTGTGTCATACATGAGCTAAGAGTCATGCGCGCTGACCTCTGCAATGTTTCAGAGGTGCAGTGGGACAACAACAATGAGAATATCAAGTTAGCCAAACTTTGGGCTGGCGAAGTTAGGGAATTGTCATATAACATAGAGGATGTGGTGGATGGCTTCCTGATACACACCAAGGGCTCAGAACCCGCCACCCGTATTGGAGGGTTGATAGAGTACATAAAAAAGACAATGGGCCTGTTCATGTCGGGAAGTTCGACCAGTCACCAGATTGGTGGCGCGATCAAAGACATCAAGAACAAAGTCCAGCATCAGTCTAGCTGGAAGGGAAAGTACAAGGTCGAAGAGGTCAAAAAGGTTGCAAATACAGTTTCCACAATCAATGCCCATTATCTATCAGCTTTGGTGAAAGATCGCGACAAACTCTTTGGCATCGATGATGCAATAAACGACCTCACCAAGAGGTTAAGAGGTGCAGATGGCAATGGGGACATGTATGGGCTCAAGATACACTCCATTTTTGGTATTGGAGGACTGGGCAAGACCACACTTGCCAGAGCTGTGTATAATCAGCTCAAAGGGTCCTTCCGTTTGACTGCTTTTGTTTCACTGGGTCGGAATCCGGATGTGAAGAAATTCTTCTACGACATTCTATTTGAACTTGACGAACCAAGGCATACAAAATTAAAGCCAGCAAATTTGTATGAAAGCCAGCTTATAGGTGTACTCACAAAGCTGCTCAAGAACATCAGGTACGCACCACCTACCCTGTTCAAGTTGATGTACACTAATCATATTAAATTTTAGCAAAGCATGCCATACAGAGTTATAGCCTGCATGTACTCCCTCCGTTCCTAAATATAAGTCTTTGGAGAGATTTTTCGATGGACTACATACGGAGCAAAATGAGTGAATCTACACACAAAATGCATATGATCTATATACATCCGTATGTGGTCCATAGTGAAATACCTACAAAGACTTATATTTAGGAACGGAGGGAGTACTTCTTTACAAAATCCATCAAGAAATGTTAGCAAGGTTGGTATCCACATGGAATTAAACTATTAACTAAAAATATATACTCCCTTTATGCCAAAATGCAGCGAGTATTAGTTTTGGTCAAAGTAAAACTTCATAAATTTTGACCAATTTTATAAAAAATATATCAATAACTATAATATCAAATAAATATCATTAGATCCACACGATGAAATAGATTTCCACATTTTAGTTATTCAATAATGTAGATGTTGATATATTTTCTAAGTTTGACTTTTGAAAATACATCTTATATTTTGGAACAGAGGGATCATGTTTTCATTGGATTGGTGCCTCTCTAATTCCTCGGCCACAAAAAGTGACAATTTTTAATATGTGCCCATTGTCCATCCATGACGCTTCACTTTTCCAGTGAAATTAAAACGAACTAGCACAATAGGCCATGTGATGCGTGGGCGAGATCTTAAATCATTGAACAATATTTTTTTTTATAAATTTGTACAAAGTAAGAGCATACATTCTGAAATTTATGAGAGTCATAGGTATCAAGTTATACAGTAAAATCCAAATTTCTGCATTCATTAGATAAAGAATCAACTTCTAAGATCGTTAATGTAGAAAGAAAATATCTCCAACTGAGAATTAGATGGGACACGACCTGACAAGTGTCGTGTCATCAGGCCTGTTCCAGCAGGCTTCTGACGCCAGACTGACATGGTTGTGGCATTAATCTGGCCAGCCCTTCGTATCAAGATTGGGTTTGACCGTTTCGCCCAGCCTGCTGTTGGGGTTGATGGGAGACGCCACTTTGTTACCATTGGAGGTGCATCAAAGGTGGTTCGATTGCGAACGGAAGCATGGCACAAGGGTCTCAACCTGCGTCTGGCGTCTTCTCCAACAGCAAGACCTGACGAACTCTCACCTCTAGGATCTGGCTAGTGAGAAATCATCAACTGGTAGAGAGAGGTTGGGGGTTAGTGACGACTTTGACGAAAAGTATGCACGTGTTCTAGGTGGAAACACACGATCTTAGATCAGACAATGTCAAGTCGCATGGCCTTGCCGAATATGTGGCTTGAAGCTCGGTTTAGGGGTTTCGACTTTTGGTTGGACTTGTCAACATCAGTGCACGTGTGATGAACCTTCTTGAAGGCTTTGTCTAGGAGTAGTGTACTTTTTGTTGTTTGATCACTTTTCATAGGGTGTGTGGTAGATTGTCGAGATAGTGTCTTGAGCTGGTCCATTTTAGATGGCCTCGAGTTTTTCTTTACTTTTTGTTAACCGATTTATTTGCCGTCGATTTATGACTTGGCATTATTGAATATTATCGTTGTGTGCATCAACAAATGCAGAGGCCGGAGTCATCCTCGTTCCTGAAAAAAGAAACTGAGAATTAGACATCGGTGTTACTTTAACATATCAAACTAATAGATCATAATTATAACAACCACAAGCAGCCACTAATCCTGTGGATTTTTATAAATATCACTTACGTTTGATATTTTTTCCATAAAGATGTAAGCAGCCACTAATCCTATGGACTTGCACAATATTACTTTATCTTTCTTCGACAAAGATGTATGCGATTCGAATAATAACATGTGTAGCCTTAGTACAAAGATCCAACAGACATCCGATTTGTGTGCTGATCTTTTATCATGCACGATAACACAAGAACAAAGAGGCTAACTCACGATCCGAAAATTAATAGCAGACCAAATGACACAAGAACAAACTCATGATCTGCAAACTTCAATTCCACGTTTTGATAACAAATTACATCATATACTGTTGTTACCAGGGCTTTTATCGTTAATAACATATATTATACGCATACACGAGTTTAATTTTTTTAAGTGATTAAAGACTCTATCCTGCAGTCAGTGACAATGAGTTAATTCATATTTTGTTACTTGAAAAATAATTGATTAAATTGGAATAGATTCTCATTGTCTTTCAGTAATCACTGCTCTTGCATATCACCTGAATACATTGACTAATCACTGCTCTTGCATTTCACGTGAATAGGTACCTCATTGTTATCGATGATATGTGGGATACAAAAGTATGGCATGATTTTATCAAATTTGCTTTTCTTGGTAGCAAATGCGGAAGTAAAATAATCATAACTACACGTATATTTGAAGTTGCCGCAATAGCTACTGATGTATACAAGCTGAACCCTCTTTCTGATGGTTATTCTGAAGAGCTATTCTATGCAACACTGTCTCCTGAGGAAGGCTGTGAGTATGATTTAACAGATGGAGTAATTGAAAAGATTTTATCAAAATGTGATGGTGTGCCATTAGCTATAATTACAATAGCTAGTATGTTGGCCAGTAAACAGAGGGAGGATTGGCCTAAGGTGTACAACTCTATTGGTTTCGGGACTGAGGTTACCGAAGATGTGGATAACACAAGGAAGATATTGTTGTTTAGCTATAGTGATCTTCCACGCCATATAAGGACATGCTTATTGCATCTAAGCATATATCCAGAGGACTATTTTATCTGCAAAGACACGGTGATATGGATGTGGGTTGCCGAAGGTTTTGTTCATGACGAATCAGGGAGAGGTTTATTTGAGATTGGGGAGAGATATTTCAATCAGCTCGTCAATAGAAGCATGGTCCAGCTGGTGGCAAATCCGCGCTACCTGGTCAGCACAATGATTCATTTCCGTATCCATGATTTGGTGCTTGATATGATTTGTGCATTGTCAAAGGATGAAAACTTTGTTACTTTATTGGAAATAGATGAGCAACACACATCTTTAAAGAACAATGCTCGTAGATTAGCTGTCCAAAAGAGAGACATTGAGAAGCTAGACCCTCCAACTATTAATTGCCACGGGCTGAGATCATTTTATGCCATTGGCTGCCATATTGATGCGATGCAACCACTTTCAAGATTTAAAGTATTACGCGTCCTATCTTTGGCAGGATGTAGAATTAATGAAGATCAGCCTTATCAGCTTGAACATATTGGGAATCTACTTCAGTTGAGGTATCTCGGACTAGAGAGAATGCCTATTTGTAAGCTCCCTGAAGAAATTGGAGATCTCCTTTTTCTGCAAACCTTGGTTCTGAAGGGAACTAAGATAAAAGAACTGCCACATAGTGTGGGCCTGCTTAGACAACTGAAGTGTCTGTGTGCTCCCAAAGTTAACGTTCCTGATTGGCTGGTGAACATGACATCTCTAGAAGACCTAAAGTTGGATGCACTAATGCCCTTTGTTTTTGCTGAAGGGCTGATCAATCTAAAAGAGCTTAGAGACCTCCAGATTCAGAGTTATCGTTCATTTGGTGATAATTCGGACAGAGCTTTGGTGAAGTCTATAGGGAATTTGCATAAACTCCAAAGCCTAATACTAATTAACTTCATGGACAATGCTGACGAGATCTGGGAAGGCTTTGTTCCCCCTCGACATCTCCATAGCATGAACATGTACGTAGGATTTTATGGTGTCCCTCCTTGGATGAATCCAGCACATCTTCCAAGCCTCTCCGTCCTTCAGTTGCATTTGTGTAGTATGGAGGCACGCTGTCTAGAGATCCTTGGGAGGTTACCCGAACTACATACTCTCAAACTGCAGACCGGAGAGGGGAGCTGGCTTACGGTCACGGGCAGTGGTGCATTCCCCAAGTTGAGGCACTTGCGTAGTAGTGGCGCAATGCTGAGATTTCAGCGGGGAGTTATGACACGGCTTGAATACCTTGAGCTCGAGGTCCGTGTACCGGAATTGAAAACGGCCAAGTTTGACTGCGACTTTACTAGCTTGGGGAACCTCCCTTTGCTTCAGAAATTAAGTGTTCATCTGATGTGTAAGGCCGACGATCCTGAATACGGGAAGAGGATGGAGGTAGCAGTGAAGCACGCAATTGATAGGCATCCACACCGTCGTCCCATCCTTCACTGGATTCATTAGAGATGCTCCGTTAGGGATATTCTTCCTTGTAATTATTGTTGTTGTAACCCTAGTCTCTGAGCTAATATAAATATGGAACCCCGCGGCTGATTGCACCGTGGGAGGCTTGGGTTTACAGGAGGACTATATTGTAACAAATGATTCAGATCTTGCAAGCTTAAGCGGCCCTCCATTTCAAGTTGCCCTGGAATATGCTTGCACTGAATCTTAGCATTAATATTCTTGTGTTATGCATGGCTCTCATGATGCAACCATGGTAGATAATCAGGAGACAGATGGGTGGTGGCTTTCAGTTCCAGGTTCAGGTTTTTCAGTTAAAGACAGCGTTTTGCAGATTCAGGTTCGCTTGCTCTCTGCACTATGTGCATGCAGTTGGCAACTGTTATGGATAGTAGTAATGATAATCTCGTCAAGTTAACAGCGTTTTGCGCATCGCCTTGACAGTTGCATGTTGTCTCTTCTCGATGTCCGTAGCTAGCATGTTGTCTCTTCTCCATGTGCTTTCATGTCTAGATCTTGTGAGCTGCCTAACATGATCAAGATCATCTTATTGTAATTGCTATTTGTTGTGTTTGTTGGGATCCGATGAATTATGGAATTATGCTCAGATTGTGCATCATATATTATTGAGCTTCACTTATATCCTTACTGTAGTGTTTTACATTGTTCTTGCACACTCTCTGATACTACTAGTTACTCTGGCCAATTAGTTGTTTGCATCTCCAAGAGGGAGTTCCATACTAGATAGTAGGTACTTGTCTCCTCCGTCTCTGCGCTTGAGTGACAGAAACATGCAAGGGAGAGCATGTGCGGTGGCCACTAAGGGCAAAAACACATACCCGAGAGACTGGCGATTAGGCAGACCGGCCCCCGTGACTCGTCCCCATGCCCCCGCTCCTCTCCCCCTCCCCTCCCCGCTGTCGACGCCACTGCACTTCTCACTGCCGGCCTACGGAGCTGATCCCCGCTCTCCACTTGGGGTTAGGCTCTCCTCCCAGAGGCACGTCACGCCGCTCGGCGCAGGGCTGCGGGTGGCGCTGCGGTCACCATCGGGAGGGATTCACTCCGGTCCGAGTTCGGTGAGTGGCGCTGATGGCGGTGCCTGGCGGAGGAGGTGTGGCGTCAGATCAGGAGATCCGGAGGCTGCTGGAGGAGATGGCGAGGTTGCAGGAGACGGAGATTCAGGCGCGGAGATGCAGAGATTGCGTTGGGGGCAGTGCGGGATGCCCGCATGCTTCTGGCACTAAGAGCCATGTCGCGGACAAACCAGGAGGAGCGAGATCCCCTGTTTGCGTTGGGGTGGCCGCTCACGCTTGATCTGATTCTGAGTTGGGCGGCAGAGGAAGCATCTTCCACTTCCCGTGCTCAGAGGGCAAAGTGGCGGCTATTCAGGGTGGATTAGCTCTAGATGTTGAGGCTGGTGGTTCTGATGCGGAAGCTCGATGTCGCCGGCGATCCAGGAAGTTCCCGGCGGGCAGATTCACGGGTGGAGAGGCTCCGCCGCTGTTGCTGCTCACGATGTGGGGCGGTTTCAAATTCAGTTTGGAGGGCCCCGGTCACGTGGAGGGGGCGGATGGATGGGCCACGGTGGTTAGCGAGGAAGGGGAGGTGGATGCAGGTTACTTTGGGTAGCTGTGGGATCCACCACTTTCCCCTTCCTCACTTTCCCGTCCTCCCCCACTTTCCCCTCCTCCTCTAGATCGAGATCGCGGCGGCGCAAGGCAGAACCCTAAGGGAGGAGAGACTTTGGTTTGGATCCTGAAGGAGCGATTTACTAGTGGAGAATTCTCTGCAGTTGATTGCTTCCCAGCAAGCGAGGAGGACTGTAGGTTCAACAGTAGCATCAATTTCAATTGCAAGAGATCGTTGTGGGGGCGAGGACCGCGACCAAGCTTCGCCGAGATCCAGGAGAAGTGCGTGATGGCCGACAGCAGAGGTAGGGGGAGAGGGCGAGGATCCCGCCCAGTTTCCTCACTACCGCCGCAGCAGGGGCCATTGCCTAAGTCGGGAGGGATGCAGCAATTTGGTTACCCACCTCCGTTCTTCGGTTTCCCAGGGGCTGCAGCGCCATGGATGTTTGCCGGAGGATACCCTAATACCCTGCCCCTCCCATGGTTCACCAGCAGGGTCAACAATGGGATCACCCTGGAGGGCAGGGCCAGATGAGGCCGCAGGTGCCTGATATGCAGTTGAAGAAGCAGGGGAGTGGTAAAGTGCAGGCTCAACAGGGGCAAGGTGGAGTGCCTAGGAAAGAGAAGTTGAAGAAGAACTTGGACAAGGGTACTGGAGGAAGCAACGCTCAGTCTCAGATGCAGGGTTCTGGCAGTAGGGAGTTTACAGATTATGCTCAGGTGACTTGCTTTAACTGTGGTGACCCAGGGCATCATAGGGCCATGTGTGAATTACCAAAAAAGTGTTTCATCTGCAAATCCACTGCTCATCAGGTGGATGCTTGCCCAGTCAAGAAGAGGCCACATCAAGTGGCAAAGTACATTGGGAGTGCTGCTCCAGGGCTAGGGTTCTACCATGTAGAAGCTCCAGATTTGGGTGCAAATGCCCTGGGGAATATGAGAAACTGTGGGATAGTCTATGTAGAAGCTGGAGAATTGTCTAAAGAGGAATTGATAAAGGAATTTTCTGAGATTTACAAGACAAATTGGCCTTGGCAAGTGAGGACACTGGGGAGATGGTCTTATGTGGTGAAATTCCCACCACACATTTCAATTGAACAAGTTGCTGGATACCCATGTTTTGGGTTAACCAACCCAGATATCATTATGAATGCGGAGGTGTGGAAAGAAGACCTGAAATGCATGGAAGATTTGAAGGAAGTCTGGGTGCAGATCAGGGGGCTGCTGCCAAAATGGTGTGAGTGGTCTGTCTTAGACCAGTGTACCTCAGCTTTTGGCCTGCTGATAGACCTTGATTGGCATGGGATGTTTCAGTCTCTTTTTGAGTGTGTTAGAGTGGAAGTCCAATGTAGGGACCCCTCCAAGATTCCTACTGAGAGAGTGTTTGGTATTGGAGGAAAAACCTTTAAAGTCAGGATGGTAGTTGAGGTTCCTATTGTTGATCTAGCAGGCAAGGACAATGTGGGAGATGGAGGAGATGATGATAAAAGTGAGGATTTAAGTAAATGCAGAGGAATGGACACTGATGGCATGGATCAGGACAGCACTGAGAAAAGCAGTAATACATCTGGTAGCAATGAGGGGACCTTGAGTGGCAAGGGAAGCTGCAGTAATACTGCTATTCAGAAGAGATCTCTGGAAGGAAATTCATCCAATTTAGCTAGCTTGGAATGTGAGAAATCCCAACCTCAGTGTGATAAAGGCTTGGATGGTTCTCATCTGTAATGCATATGGAGAACCCTGAGGTGGAGGCTACTACCTTCATGTTCTCTGAGGCTGCAGCAGCTGGATGAGGTGGCTGAAGAGCTGGAGATTGAGGTTCAAAAGGATCCTTTGGAGGATCAGGGCCAGGCAGATGATCTTCCTGAAGATATCATGCCCACTCTTCAATCTTTGGGTGATGCTGAGGTGTATCAAGAACAGAAAGTGCTTGAGGAACAGGGGGTCCAGAAAAGGACGAAACAGAAAAATTGGGGGCCTGTACAAGCTGCTAGGAAAAGTGCCAGGGTGACTGGGAATCAAAACACTATTGAGAAAGCTCAAATGTTGAAAATGAAGCAAAATCTTGACATTCCTACAATGAGAGGTATTGCTTCAAAAAACCCTTTCTGTGTTCTTCCTGTATGAAAGATCGTGGATGTCGCCTAGAGGGGGGGTGAATAGGCGCTTTAAAATAATCACGGTTTAGGCTTGAACAAATGCGGAATAAACCTAACGGTTAATTTGTCAAGCACAAAACCTAAAACAACTAGGCTCATCTATGTGCACCAACAAGTTGTGCTAAGCAAGATAAACAACTATGTGATAGCAAGATATATAACAAGGAATACTACGGCTATCACAAAGTAAAGTGCATAAGTAAAGGGGCTCGGGTAAGAGATAACCGAGGCATGCGGAGAGGACGATGTATCCCGAAGTTCACACCCTTGCGGATGCTAATCTCGGTTTGGAGCGGTGTGGAGGCACAATGCTCCCCAAGAAGCCACTAGGGCCACCATAATCTCCTCACGCCCTCGCACAATGCAAGATGTCGTGATTCCACTAAGGGACCCTTGAGGGCGGTCACCAAACCCGTACAAATGGCAACCCTTGGGGGCGGTCACCGAACCCGTACACTTTGGCAACCCTTGGGGGCGGTCACCGGTACCCGTCAAATTGCTCAGGCGATCTCCACAACCTAATTGGAGACCCGACGCTTGCTTGAGCTTTACACCACAATGATTGAGCTCCGAACACCACCAACCATCTAGGGCGCCCAAGCACCCAAGAGGAACAAGCTCAAGGGAACCAAGCTCCCAAGAGTAATAAGCTTCTCAACTTGTAACTTCCACGTATCACCGGAGAACTCAAACCGATGCACCAAATGCAATGGCAAGGGCACACGGAGTGCCCAAGTCCTTCTCTCCCAAATCCCACCGGAGCAACCAATGTTGGGGAGGAAAATGAGAGGAAGAACGAAAGAAGAACACGAAGAACTCCAAGATCTAGATCCAAGGGGTTCCCCTCACTTAGAGGAGAAAGTGATTGGTGGAAACGTGGATCTAGATCTCCTCTCTCTTTTCTCTCAAGAACTAGCAAGAATCATTGGAGGGATTGAGAGTTAGCAAACTCGAAGAAGGTCAACAATGGGGGAAGAACACGAGCTCAAGGGATAAGGTTCATTGGGGAAGAAGACCCCCTTTTATAGGTGGGAAAAAATCCAACCGTATTGCTCACAGCCCGCACAGAGCGGTACTACTGCTCCAAGGAGCGGTACTACCGCTAGGGCGGTAATACCCCTTTGAAAAACAATAGAGAGGAGGCAAAAGGCCAGTAGAACCGCCGGAGCGGTACTACCGCTCGTGCTCACGGTACTACTACTCGACCTCACGGTACTACCGCAAGTGGTAGCGGTACTACTGCTTGCGAGCGGGACTAAAAAAATACTTCCGTGCCTACTTCCGCCGATCAAAACACGAGATTTTGGTCCGGAGCGGTACTACCGCTTAGGAGCCGCGGTAGTACTGCTCTGGAGCGATACTACCGCTCAGGAGCCGCGGTAGTACTGCTCCGGAGCGGTAGTAAAAAATTACATCCGCTCTAGTCGCGGTAGTACCGCTGCAGCCTTTACCAAAACAGCCACAACTTTTGCAAACGGACTCCGAATTCAACGAAACCAAGCTTGTTGGAAAGCTAACAACATGGGCTAACACAATCTTGATATAAATATCAACAATAAGCAAATGAGAAAAGTCCCATAAGAAAATGGTGAGAACCCTTCATCGGATAAGACCGGTAAAACCTCCAACACCGAAAACATCATAGAAGACGCATGCGAACTCCGTTTTCGATGAACTCAAGCTTTTCATAAAGATGACCATAAGCTCTAAGACTCACAAAGATAACCAGACAAGAACCAAGAAACATGATGCAAGGATGCAATGATTTGAGCTCTCTACTAATGATACGATCAAGCTACCAACTTGAGAGCCCCCCTTGATAGTACGGCAAACGATCCTATTACTCAGTCTCCCAACTACCACCACGAGGCCGGTAAAATAGAAAACCTATCAAGGGAAAACCTTTGCCTTGCACATGGTCCACTTGAACTAGATGAAGACGATCTTGACTCCCTCAAGTTGGACCACCTTTCTTGATTGCGTTGGCTCGATGAAGACTAGATGATTGCTCCCCCATAGTCCACTATGGGTGAGCCACTCTTAGGCACATCTTCACAAGTCCATTGACACCACAATGGATGGCAAGATTCAAGCACTTGATCTCTTCTCGATGCTCCACTTGAACTTGCACACGGCAATCTTGATGACGATCACCACTTGATGTCATCCTTTCCATGGGTTGTATGATATCTGCCTCTTGACGCAAGCCCATGGACATGTACCTAACCCCACATGGAACTCTCACATAGACCATGGGTTAGTACACAGAGTGCAATGGACAATGCTTACCATACCATGGGATCACTTGATCCCTCTCGGAACATCTTCTACGCTTTGTGAGTTGATCAACTTGATTCACTCTTGACTTAGTCTTGATCAACCTTGAACCTTTCCAACTCTCTTCATTTGGATGATGTCTTGAAGGTAGACATGAATGATCACACAATCTTCTTCTTCAAGACATGCTTGCAATAAGCTCAACACTCACATGACCGATCTTTGGATAATTCCTTAATAGCACCGTGGTCATCACAAACTCTCCTTGAGACCAAGAAATGGACTCCAAGAAAAGCCTATGGACAAACCCTTCAAATATAACTCAAGGCAACCATTAGTCCATAGAGATTGTCATCAATTGCCAAAACCAAACATGGGGGCACCGCATGTTCTTTCAATCTCCCACATTTTGGTAATTGATGACAATTACTTTTAAGAGAGTTTATACAAGGAATTATGCATCACCATGCAATGCAACAACCAATGATGCATGAGAATGAGATGCAAATGCTTAGGAACCAAAACCAAAGCAAGGAGAAAACTCAGAAGACTTCTCCACAAAACTCTCTGAAACTCCTCCCCCATTGGCATCGATTGCCAAAATGGGTGAAAAGCTGATATACATAAATGGGTGAAAAACTTCTCCACAAAACAATGATTGCCAAAATAAAAGGTGTTCCTCCACAAATTGTGTATTTCTCAACAAGAGAGTGGAATGCAATACATATATCCAACTGCCAATACTTGGAGGAAGACAATCTATATTGAGGCCCAAAGATTGCAACAAAAAGATATGACACAAAGACATAACAAAGAGAGACACAAGCAATCAGAAGATACCAATTGAAGCAAGCAATCAACGGATATCAATTGAACCAACAAGACCAATGATCCTACATGCCACAAGAATAAAGATATTATGATAAGCGCAAAGGAGTGTTCTAAAGAAACTAGAGAAGCTCTCCATGATTTGTGCACACATAAATTTTTTTGTATTTGAATACAAAGTGCACAAAATAGGATCATAGCTCCCCCAAAATCAATAGAAACTCACATCCAGTGCAAGTGAGCATATAGGAAACAAAGCCCAGCGCTTGCAACAAGCACATGGTTGAGCAACATGTAAAAGAGGCAACTTAAGAATAGGCTCAACCAAAATGATGTGTGTGAGTCATGGCAAAGCACTTGAGAAGACTAAAATTAGGATGAGCATTAAGCATCAACATAGTCTTGAAAGAATGAGGCACATGGTGCAAGGCCTATCATTCCCACACACAACTAGCAAATGGGTTCACAAGCTTACTAATAAGCATATAAAGAACTTATGCTTGTGACAACCCGTGGTGAAGATAGAAGATTAAAGCCTCATCAAGACGAGGGATGCCAATTAAGATGGCCAAAGCCTCGTAAAGATAAGCATGCGGAAAATAATCTTCACCACACAAGAGTGCATCAAGATGCAACGATAGAGGACACACACTCAAGGCAAAAGCTTTCACGGAGCCACCAAAGAAATAACATAAGAAAGACAAGGTGGACGTGAAAGAAAGGATATCAACTAGAGATGTAATTTCTCTCAAGTGTATAAGGTTCTATATAGACAAAATCATGATGATATATATATCTACAAAGAAGGATGTACACCCGAAATAGTTACAACACGAAGGAACAAGATATCCACAAGGAAGTCATAAATATACCAATAAGATATTTGCTTGAAAGCATAGCACTTGGCTAGATATGGTCTTATTGTATATAAATGAAGTCCAAACACACATCCATCAAGGGCATCACAACTAGAAACAAAGATCATCGTTGGGATGCTTTGAGAAAGGAAACAAGTATCACAAGATATGAAATGAATATCATGCCAAGATACAACCTACACAAGGTTGAATGCAAGAGGTGAAAGCATGAATAGATACTTGTTACCGAGATATCATTGGAAGGATGTAGTAGATACCAATTGAAGGTAGATAGTAGTTCATTGATCATCCTAGCTTGACTCCAATATGCACATGGTGACAACACCTTCCTTGTGAGTGAGCCGAGCATCCAATGCATCTCCAAATGTTCCTAGAAGAACAACACAAACTAAACAGTACCCAAACTCATCAGGACCAAATAGTTAGAAACACCAATACATAGGACAAACTCCACATAAATATGTGCATATAGATATGAAAATGAATTTCATGCACATCTCATCCAAATTGAGACTAGGTGGAGTTTCCCCTATATATTGAGTCAAAGAAAGAAAGCATGCCAAATGAAATACATGAAGTAAACATGCATGCTCAAGACTTTCAAAACCAGAAACCAAAAGACAAAGAAATGCCAAGTGAAAAGGATACCAAATGGAGAAATCATCACTTGGAAGATATCATTAAAGATACATCAAGGAATGAGATATCCATTGATACACACTAAACTAAAGATGTCAAACTCCCAAAGAGAGGATGGTTCCAAACAAACCAAGCTCTCAACAAAGTTTCATGATGGCACAAAGTACCAAAAAGAAATGGCTTGCGTTCCACCAAAACACACTTGATAAGGATCACAAGAAGAGTGTTCTGAAGAAAATAGAATAGCTCCCCCACGAGTTGTGCATTATATAGGATTTGTAGTTGAATACAAAATGCACAAGGTGGGATCACCGCTTTCACTATATCTAGAAAACACTAGACAAAAACAAGAAATAAACAAGATCCACAAGTGGTATGGAAGACAACAGGAGTTGACACAATCCTTGGTAAGAGAAAAGGCAAGTAAAACAAAAGCCAATGTAAAGATGATCAATAAATTCTACCACACATAAATGACTACCAATTGTCAAAAGACAAGAAGTAGATGGAAAGAATTCCCGGTGGTAGATAGCAAGGATATCCAACATCATCTTCACACCACACACAAGCAAATTGCAACTTGTAGAGCTAACATGCCACCTAGGAACAAGATAATCTACAATATCAACACCAGGTGACAACATCTCAAATGTACACATTTTCTAGGCTAGTAATATACATAGCATATTACTCCCCCATAATGTGATACCAATGAAGAAAACTTAACAAGAGGAAATAAGAGGATCCAACATGAGATAATCAATGGAATTTTTAGAATTTGAATTTCTCATGAGAGATATACCACCTAGCGACTAGATAATCTTGAAATATCAATACTAGATGGTATTACTCATGTGCACACATTTATAGGATTGTGAGGTGCACAAAGCACACCACTCCCCCATAATGGATATTCCATTAATCTCTCACAAGAGCCAACTAAGAAATAAACAAGATGCACTAAGGCTCAACGAACGACACACAAGTACATGATGTGCAAACCAACATACACAAAGGCAATTTGGAGACACATCATATACAAACACATGCAAGGAACAAAACCAAAACATGCAAAGGGGCAAGTAACTTTCAATGTAAACAATTTAAGTACAAGTTACCGCAAGGAGGCACATTGGATATAAGATAGAAACTTGACAACCCAATTGACTTGGCTTGAGACAACAAGAAAGATGAAGTCCCCTTAATTCTTCATAATGTAGCCAAGTCTCCAATGACCTCCAAAAACACCTATTGATCAAGTTTGAGCTTGTTGGTCCCCAACCAAGTTGGGTCCTAAGAGGTTAGTCACAATAGGCTTGGCTACCCAAATATTTCTTTTCTTGACACCACTTTGAGTACCAACAAACTTGGCAAACACATTGCCAACCTTATCCTTCCCTAGAGAATATATATCATCAATAATAATTGGGTTGGATAAGTTACCACTAGTGCATGAAGAAGCGACGTGACCTTTCTCACGACATAAGTAGCAACGTCTACTCTTCACTTTCTTCTCACTTGATTTTTCCACAAGAGAAGCATTAGCTTGAGTCTTCTTGGGAAGTGGCCTTTGTTCAACTTGATGTTGAACATGAGATTGAACTTGTGCCCTCTTCCCTTGTTGCTTGACACTAATGGACTTCTTCTTCAATGGGCAAGATCTAACATGATGCCCTTCTACTTTGCACTTGAAGCAAACAATCTTGGCCGAATTCTTGACTTGTTCTTGACCCTTCTTTTTGTTCATCTTGGACTTCTTCTTCTTATTGGAGTTGAATCCAATTCCACCTTTGTCATTGGAGGATTTTTGCACACTCAAGATATTGTTGAGTGTGGATTTCCCTTCATGACACTTTTCCAAGTCTTTCTTCAAAGAAGTGACTTGGGCCTTGAGCTCTTTGATTTCCTCTACATGATTAGTCTCAACACAAGTACTAGAGGAAGTATAAGCTTCATCGTTAGAGCAACAAGGCAAGGAAAGCAATTCATCACAAGATGTACCAACACTGTGAGTAGATGAATTACAAGGACTAGCACATGGCAATATACTATTTTGACTACAAGTAGTGCTAGTATCCACATGGGGCTCACTAGATGTTACCTTAGCAATCATGGCCTCATGAGCTATCTTTAGCACACTATGGGATACTAGAAGATCATCATGAGAGCTTGAGAGCTTTTCATGACTTTCTTCCAATTTCCCATAATTTGCAAGATAGCACCTCAAGTTGAGCCCGTAGCTCAACATTCTCCTTCAAAATGGATGCTTCACAAGTAATAGAATTAGTAGCACAAGCATCCACTACAAGAAATATGTCAACTTATGACCACCACTATTGGTCACTGAATGGTCACAAATTTCCATTTATGACCTTTTTGTGACCAAAAACATAAGGTCAAAAGCTGGGCGTTGCAAACGTTTATGACCAAAATAAGCCTATTGTTCTGTTTTGGTCACTAGCAACCTCCCCAGGCCACGTAGGCATCCAGCGTGGCAATCTGACGTGGCACAAGATTCAGCCTGGTCCAATTCGATTTTCTACATGGGCCTAGCCCAACAATTCGGCCTCTTTACTGTATATTTTCTCTATTAATTTTCTCTAGCTACATGGGCCTGGCCCAACAATTTGGCCTTTTTTATTTTGGGCCATGGCCTTTTTTAGGACCATTTCATTAAGCCTATTTTTCTGGTTTTTCAGAAATGCACAAGGTTCTGATCCACTATAGTTTGGGCCGCAGCCTTTTTAGAGCCCAAATATTATTTTGTCAAGTAGAACATTTAGTATTTTTCATTCACAGATTTCAGTTTACACATTTGAACAACAAAATATCAATAAATCTTTCTATTAACTGATTAAATCCAAAGATCATCCAGTCAAATACTCACAAGAGCAAATACACGTATGCACGTCCAACTTCCACATACAATCAAAAACAGATACACAAGGGTGGCACATCGCCAGCTTAATTCCTACAAGGCCGCGATGGTGGTATCTACGATGTGCGGGAGAAACGTTCAGGACATCCTCTTCCTCTTCTTGTCACCTGCGTTCTTGAGCTGCAAGAGGACACCACACCATTAAGCACAGTTGGTCAGACCATATTGACAGGAATCACAAATGTTGGCACCCAGTGTATACTATGTAAGTGCTGGTATATTTTTACTAGCAAAACCATCACTGCATATTGTTGCTACCGATGTACACAAGTGTGCACATACACATCATGCTGCCAGTATAAAGCTGCATCTCGATGCTTTTCATAGCTGATCAAGAGATTGTAATATTTTAATAATCCACTACATGTGCCACATAGCTACTCCTACCTAGGTAGCTATACGTAGGTGTACTAGCAGCCAGTCCAAAGGCGAGTTGATCAACATATCAACATACACTAGCTAGCCAGCAAGCTACTGCTAAGTCCTATCCTAGCAGCAACAACGACTTTTGTTTGTCATGCATTTAAAGAAATGCATGCACTTCCAGTAAATATAAATGTATGCATGCTGCCATTGGCCTGGACCACACTAGAAGAAAAAATGCTCGCAGCGACTAGCAGATAGATCGACCTAGGTGTGCGCTTC
The DNA here is from genome assembly GCA_021437245.1 of Aegilops speltoides. Classification (NCBI taxonomy): domain Eukaryota; kingdom Viridiplantae; phylum Streptophyta; class Magnoliopsida; order Poales; family Poaceae; genus Aegilops; species Aegilops speltoides. The sequence goes on from CM038144.1 coordinate 478,533,106, forward strand.
TTTCCAGTCGCCAATTCTAACTGCCATCGACTTGCAAGCTTTACCTACGTGGTAACCATGCAGTAATGGCATGCGCACCAAAAGGAAGAGAAGAAACCAAGCATACAGTTTCATGTCGAAGGATCGACATGCCAGAAGAGGTCAGGCCACCGACGTACAGGTACTCCCTGCGCTTGGTTATGATGGCGGCGCCGGAGAAGCACCCTAAAGCGATGGCGGTTCCGACAAACCCTGTCACGAGGATGCTGGTCGCATAAGAGCAACAGGCAAGTTATGTCAGCCAACATAAATAGCAAGGATGAGAAACGAATGTGAGCATTGAGCAGCAACAATCTAGAACTATAGGTACATAAATAGCAAGTTATTGTCCAAGTAACAAAACAATCAGTCATATCAATTTTGTAGAACTGTAGGTACACAAATTCAGAACCACCAACAAAAATGAAGGCCCAAAAAGTCCATGCTCAGGCCCAAAGTTCAATAACAATAACCCAGACACAGGGTCCAAACCCCATCGCGAAGGGCCCAGGTACAATAGACTAATCTAGAAGCAGAATTTGGCACCTACACAACCTAACTAATAATGCTTGCAAGAACAACCAGACAATGATGGACAAGGACATATAATCAGCAGATATCCAATAATCCAATCACATGCATTCATAAACAGTACGTGTCACACTCCCATGACATATGGTTTTGTTACCACAGGGTTTGCTCATAAACTATTCTCTATAAGACAGGGACATGTGCAGCAACAATAAAAGCAAATTCGTGTTTACCTTGGGTCAAAGTCTATGGGGAGCCCAATCAGAGGTCCAATCGAAGCCCCATCCAGGAGGGGTCATATAGCTCTTTACGTTGTATCAGAATTAACACATATTTTAGATTATAGAAATAGAATCTTGAACACACCAGTAATAATTGACTTCTGACTAGCAACGGCAAACAGATTCAGGCACAAGCAATTTTATAGCAGGATGAGAAATCTATGTGCAGAAATCATGAATGAAATTATAGTAGTAGCACAAAGGACCCTCAAAACTTGGTCACTAGCAACCTCCCCAGGCCACGTAGTTCAAGCAAGCCTCTTGTTCTGTTTTGGTCACTAGCAACCTCCCCATGCCACGTAGGCATCCAGCGTGGCAATCTGACGTGGCACAAGATTCAGCCTGGTCCAATTCGATTTTCTACATGGGCCTAGCCCAACAATTCGGCCTTTTTACTGTATATTTTCTCTATTAATTTTCTCTAGCTACATGGGCCTGGCCCAACAATTTGGCCTTTTTTATTTTGGGCCATGGCCTTTTTTAGGACCATTTCATTAAGCCTATTTTTCTGGTTTTTCAGAAATGCACAAGGTTCTGATCCACTATAGTTTGGGCCGCAACCTTTTTAGAGCCCGAATATTATTTTGTCAAGTAGAACATTTAGTATTTTTCATTCACAGATTTCAGTTTACACATTTGAACAACAAAATATCAATAAATCTTTCTATTAACTGATTAAATCCAAAGATCATCCAGTCAAATACTCACAAGAGCAAATACACGTATGCACGTCCAACTTCCACATACAATCAAAAGCAGATACACAAGGGTGGCACATCGCCACTTAATTCCTACAAGGCGCGATGGTGGTATCTACGATGTCTTGGGAGAAACGTTCAGACATCCTCTTCCTCTTCTTGTCACTGCGTTCTTGAGCTGCAAGAGGACACCACACCATTAAGCACAGTTGGTCAGACCATATTGACAGGAATCACAAATGTTGGCACCCAGTGTATACTATGTAAGTGCTGGTATATTTTTACTAGCAAAACCATCACTGCATATTGTTGCTACCGATGTACACAAGTGTGCACATACACAGCATGCTGCATGCATACACTCGCATGCCAGTATAAAGCTGCATCTCGATGCTTTTCATTGCTGATCAAGAGATTGTAATATTTTAATAATCTACTACATGCGCCACATAGCTACTCCTACCTAGGTAGCTATATGTAGGTGTACTAGCAGCCAGCCCAAAGGCGAGTTGATCAACAATTCAACATACACTAGCTAGCCAGCAAGCTACTGCTAAGTCCTATCCTAGCAGCAGCAACGACTTTTGTTTGTCATGCATTTAAAGAAACGCATGCATTTCTAGTAAATATAAATGTATGCATGCTGCCATTGGCCTGGACCACACTAGAAGAAAAAATGCTCGCGGCGACCAGCAGATAGATCGACCTAGGTGTGCGCTTCTTTCCAGTTGCCAACTCTAACTGCCATCGACTTGCAAGCTTTACCTACGTGGTAAACATGCAGTAATGGCATGCGCACCAAAAGGAAGAGAAGAAACCAAGCATACAGTTTCATGTCGAAGGATCGACATGCCAAAAGAGGTCAGGCCACCGAGGTACAGGTACTCCCTGCGCTTGGTTATGATGGCGGCGCCGGAGAAGCACCCTAAAGCGATGGCGGTTCCGACAAACCCTGTCACGAGGATGCTGGTCGCATAAGAGCAACAGGCAAGTTATGTCAGCCAACATAAATAGCAAGGATGAGAAACAAATGTGAGCATTGAGCAGCAACAATCTAGAACTATAGGTACATAAATAGCAAGTTATTGTCCAAGTAACAAAACAATCAGTCATATCAATTTTGTAGAACTGTAGGTACACAAATTCAGAACCACCAACAAAAATGAAGGCCCAAAAAGTCCATGCTCAGGCCCAAAGTTCAATAACAATAACCCAGACACAGGGTCCAAACCCCACCGCGAAGGGCCCAGGTACAATAGACTAATCTAGAAGCAGAATTTGGCACCTACACAACCTAACTAATAATGCTTGCAAGATCAACCAGACAATGATGGACAAGGACATATAATCAGGAGATATCCAATAATCCAATCACAGGCATTCACAAACAGTACGTGTCACACTCCCATGACATATGGTTTTGTTACCATAGGGTTTGCTCATAAACTATTCTCTATAAGACAGGGACATGTGCAACAACAATAAAAGCAAATTCGTGTTTACCTTGGGTCAAAGTCTATGGGGAGCCCAATCAGAGGTCCAACCGAAGCCCCATCCAGGAGGGGTCACATAGCTCTTTACGTTGTATCAGAATTAACACATATTTTAGATTATAGAAATAGAATCCTGATTCAGGCACAAGCAATTTTTTAGCAGGATGAGAAATCTATGTGCAGAAATCATGAATGAAATTATAGTAGTAGCACAAAGGACCCTCACAGACATTTGTAATAGTACGCAAAGGTAAATAGAGTTCCCAGCAGACAATGTATTCCAGTTATTAAACAAATGCTCACCAAGATAATCAGTACAGTGGTGAACCAAACACAGTAATAATCCAAAGCTGATACTAATAAGCAGCAGGAACCTCCCTACTTTTGTGATATAAAACTAATATCAGACCAATTTTGTACCAAGTTGTACATAATCAGTGATGTACAGAACCCAAAATTGTATAACGAGATCAAGTTTTTATTATATGAAAAAATTTAACTATACCCAACAAAACAGTAAGGATCAGTGCAATATTAATGTTGACACGTTTACATATTGTGGATGTAGAGCTCGACACCATCAAGGAGCAGGGGTTAATAATGGACAGGTTTAATCTAGACATCTACTAGTTAAATCAGCTTGATCAGCGTCCGAGCTCTATATTGTTTACCACTCACTCAGACTCAGCTTGATTAGGTCTTCCTTTTCTAGTTCAAGCAAGACATGAGTTATTCTATTTTTGGCAACAAGTTTTGAGCTACTCGTATATACACAACAAATTAACACTGAACATTTTTCTACTCTGCTTAAAGCAAATACTACCATTCTGCTCAGGAATAAGTGATATGCTCACAACCTGAATTGCAGTATTGTCCTAACAGCAATCTTAAAGAAACTTAATGCCTTATCGAGCCCGGTAAACTTAGAAGGGTAACGCTGCAACAAGTAGTACATGCTTCCCAGCACCAATCTCACTGAAGAAGTGCCAGTCCTCACCTCATCAATCACTGTGAGCTCAAGATCAACGAAAACAGACGGGGACATGCTTCCCAAAGCACCGGCCTCATCAAGAAGGTGTTGACGCTGATGAAGGCGTGCAGCAGCAGTGCCCTTGGCGTTGACCTTGAACCCCAGCGCCAGATCCTGCTCCCCAACCGGTGATGGTGTATCCCTCGACGGATCTGCATCCATAAGGCGAGGTGAGAGAGGGGGTCAGCTACAGCCTCCTGCGGATCGATCGGATCGGAGGGGGAAAACAAGTGGGGACGAGGGGCACCCACCCGGGCTGGTCCGGCACCGCGGGGCCTAGGCACGCCGCCAGGACGGCAGCTGCCTTGTCAGGGAGGACGGCAGTGGCCTCCGGGCACGGTCGTCGGAGGCGCTGCGGAGCTCGTCGCCTCGCGAGCCACAGGGAGCGGCGGCCGCTGCTGAGGGGCGCGGGGAGGGCGGGCTTGCTGGAGCTTGTGGTGAGGAGCCGGGGACGGCGGCGGGATTGGAGATGAATCACGGGGGAGCTCGAGTGGATCTCCAGCCAGCGGGATTGGAGAGGAATCGGGGGAGGGGAGGAATCGAGTGGATCTCCGTCTAGGGAGTGGAGGTGGAGGCCGTGGTTGTGGTTGTGGTCGCCGGCGGTGTTGAAGTGGTGAGCGCTGCCCCTGAAACCCTAGCCACGGGGAGCATGGAGAAGAACCAGACGGCCTCGAGGGGAGGGTCCGGGTAGGAGGTGAGGCATCGGGAGAAGAGGGAGCGGAGGGTTGGGGCTCGGGGGTCGGTGACGGTGATCGGCGAAGGAGGCGCCGGCGGTCGGTGAGGGAGGCGGCGGAATTGGATCTGGATCTGGATCGAGAGACTGAGGGGGAAGGGTGTGCCTGTGACTAAGGGAACGAGGGAGAGGTGCTGGATTGAGGGACTGCGGGAGGGTGTGGACGGCTCAGATCAAGTATAGTGGGGGGTGATCCGTGGGCTGCCTCCTGATTGGTTCGAAATATGAGGTATTTAAAATTATTTCTTAGACCTAAAAACATGGTATTTTGTGAAGCAGCTGCCAAAACTATTTTGCAAAATGGCATCACTAAAATTTTCACGTAATTTAGACCACATTTCATGGGTGATAACCAATTTGTATGCATTTCCGATCCTTCTAGCTATTTTTTGTCATTTAAAAAAAATCTTGTTGATTCAGCAGGAAGCGGGTTAAATTTGAACTGCAACCCCCTCATAGTTTGCTCATGATTTTTTCCAAAAAACATTTTAGGTACAAAAGTAGCTATTTCATTAGATAAACACCAAAAAAAAATCAAGATTCAATCACTAGCTAGGAACGGTCATTCCCGCCGTTTTGACCGAATTTTGAAACGGCATAAAAAATTCAAAAAAATCGAAAAAATGGAAAACCTTCGCATTGTGTCATTACATGTGACCAAGATACAAAAAATAATAATAAGCTTGTAATACGGCAATTCTTTTAACAAAGTTTTCTCAGAAATGAGCTATCATGCGTGAAGATTCATGGCTTTCAAGCCAAATGATCAATCTTATGGCCACATTCATGGCATAGTTTGTTCAAATGATCTCATATTGTGCACAAGGGTGCATCTTGGAATTCCAAACAATGTTGCCAAAGGGAGTTTTCATTTTCTTTGCACGGAAAATTCATTTTCCATTTTTCGAGTGCCCAAAATGATGTTTTTTGTGAAGGACCTACCATATATTTGTTGCAAAATTGTACCAAATCATTTTTATAAAATACTAGGACATATTTAATGCACAGTTGACAAAATGGTTGGGTGTCAAAAGTTTTGATCCACCTCTGATGAAAAAGACAAATTCCCGCCGATTCAGTAGGAAGCGGGTCAAATTTGAACTGCAGCTGCCTCATAGTTTGCTATTTATTTTTTCCAGAAATCATTTCTATATACATAAGTATCTGTTTAATCAGAGAAACATCAAAAGTTTTCCAAGATTCAACCACTAGCTATGAACGGTCAAGCCCGTCGTTGTGACCGCATTTTGAAACGAGCATAAAAAATTCAAAAAAAAATCAAAAAATTGGAAAACCTTCGCATTGTGTCATTATATGTGACCAGGTTTCCAGGAAAAATAATAAACTTGTAATACGGAAATTATTTTAGAAAAGTGTTCTCAGAAATGAGCTATCATGCGTGAAGATTCATGGATTTCAACCCAAACGCTCAATCTCATGGCCACATTCATGGCATAGTTTGTTCAAATGATCCCATATTGTGCACAAGGGTGCATCTTGGAATTCCAAACAATGTTGCCAAAGTGAGTTTTCATTTTCTTTGCACGGAAAATTCATTTTCCATTTTTCAAGTGCCCGAAATGAGGTTTTTTTGTGAAGGACCTACCATATATTTGTTGCAAAATTGTACCAAATCATTTTTATAAAATACTAGGACATATTTAATGCACAATTGAAAAAATGGTTGGGTGTCAAAAGTTTTGATCCACCTCTGGTGAAAAAGACAAATTCCCGCCGATTCAGTTGGAAGCGGGTGAAATTTGAACTGCAGCTGCCTCATAGTTTGCTATTTATTTTTTCCAAAAATCATTTCTAGTTACATAAGTATCTATTTAATCAGAGAAACATCAAAAAGTTTCCAAGATTCAACCACTAGCTATGAACGGTCAAGCCCGTCGTTGTGATCGCATTTTGAAACGGGCATAAAAAATTCAAAAAGAATCAAAAAATTGGAAAACCTTGGCATTGTGTCATTATATGTGACCAAGTTTCCAGGAAAAATAATAAACTTGTAATACGGTAATTATTTTAAAAATGTGTTCTCAGAAATGAGCTATCAAGTGTGAAGATTCATGACTTTCAAGCGAAATGATCAATCTTATGGCCACATTCATGGCATAGTTTGTTCAAATGATCTCATATTGTGCACAAGGGTGCATATTGGAATGGCAAACAATGTTGCCTAAGGAAGTTTTCATTTTCTTTGGACGAAAAAACCATTTTCCATTTTCCGAGTGCCTGAAATGAGTTTTTTTGTGAAGGACTATTTGTTGCAAAATTGGACCTAATCAATTTTATAAAATACTAGGCCATATTTAATGCACAATTGACAAAATGGTTGGCTCTCAAAATTTTTGATCCACCTCTGGTGAAAAAGACAAATTCATGTCGATTTAGGTGGAAGCGGGTCAAATTTGAACTGCAGCTGCCTCATAGTTTGCTCTTTATTTTTTTGAAAAATCATTTCTAGGTAAATATGTATCTATTTAATCAGAAATACATGGTTTGATGGAGAGACATCGAGGTTTGGACGGTGGCCGAGGTCCCCAACTCTAGAGCGCGTAAGCTCGCGTGCTCGCCACGTGGTCACCGCGTGACCGTGGCGTTGCCATGTGTTCTGGGCAGTCTAGGCATGTCTAGTGGGTTGGGCACTCCCCAGGTAGGTGCTAGGAAGAAAATCACAACATAAGATTCTCACGAGGAGACCGATCGATGCTCAAACATGAATAAGCAGCCAAGTTTTTGATTAGCGGTACGGGAAATGTACATGGCTAATGGACGTGAGTTTTGGCTGAGGATGATCAGTTACTAAGAAGGCCGTCTTCACAAATTTTCAGCTCAAAAGGAGGAGCCTAGGTGGTACTTGTTTTGCAACCCACCACACTTGACATAAATACGAATGTTGAAGCTCGGCTCAAAATAATGAATGGATTGATCCGGCATTTGGTGGAGGATGGTTATTTGGGCATAGGAAAGCATTGTAGAAAATGGATACTATTTGGACATGCCAAAGTGGTACTTCCTTCACAAACTGTTACTCTGAACAGAATAGGAAAATGAATATTTTTGAATTATTTTGGAACTAGGCAAGGAAGGTTTTTACATATTTGATGAAGATATGACCCAAAGAATTTATGAGATTTTTTGGGAATTTTGGGAATGACAGAAATATAGGTTGCTTCACAACCTAGGGCAAAAACTGCCACATGGACATGCCACGTAGGCAAAACTGATGAGGTGGCGCCTAGTCATAGCAACCCACCACAATTTACAAGGCTATGACCATCTATATTGGTCGTTAACAACTAGAAATAAGGCAGCGGACTAGCACTATTTGCTTTATGACCTTTTCGTGTGAGGAAATTATGACCTTTCTGACCAAAATGGTCGCAATGGTTTAGGGTTTGGAGCCCCCCGAATAGCTTTTGACCAATTGGTCTGAAATGGTCATAAATTTATGACCAATTCTTCGAGGGTCACTGACAGAAGGTCATAAGTTGACATATTTCTTGTAGTGATCATCATTAACAATAAGAGGAGAAGGCAACTTGGCAAGCTCTTTTAAATAAGAAGCTTCAAGTTGAGCATGAGACTCGGTGAGTTTGATGAGCTCACCCTTGATGACCCTTGAGCCATTTTCGAGGTGCTCAAAATCCTCAAGGAGTCTAGCATGAGCAACTTCAAGCTTAGCATTTTTAATTTCAAAAACATTGGCCACCTCAAGAGCTCTACCAGCAGATTCCTTCACTCTAGACAATTCTAGAGCAAAAGTCTCCTCAAGAGATTCCTTGGTGGTTTGTTCAAGTTCAAGAGCTTGAGAGAGGTCCGCAATCTCATTAGCGTAATCACGCCCATGACCTTCCATTTTATCAATGGTGACCTCATGCTCCTCAAGACGAGATTCCAACTCATCAATATATTTCTTGCTCTCAATAGCAATGGACATAATTTTCATGAAGTTGGAACGAGCAATTTTATTTTTATGAAGAGCTTTAAAAACCATTTCCCCCTTAATTTTTAAGGAGGCAACATTATCATTCTCTTTATCATTATCCTCATCATCATTAGCATCAACATCATCATCAAGAGACATATTGGGGTACAAAGTAGGAGATACCTTTGACGCCTTAGCCATAAGGCAAAACGCAATAGATGATGATGTAGGATCCCTTGAGGCACCATTAAACACCCCATCTTGTTCCATGGAGTGTTCGGTTTCCTCTACATTGTTAGCACAACAATTCGAGGAAATAGATGTATTTTTATCATGGCAACAAGACATAGCAAGCATATCATCATGATATTTAGTCAAGCAATTTCTACATGATATGCAAGGACTATCAACACAAGCATGTGAAACATTTGGAGTGCTCGAAGTGTTAAAGCCCAAAGAGGGAGCATTGCAATAATATAGTGATGAAGGATCATCCACAATAAGCATACTATCATCATTGCAATGACCAACACTACTCACCACATCATTACCTTGTGGCAAACCACATGTAGGTGAAGTAGAAGAAGTTGAGAAGACTATATGACCGGAGGTGGAGGAAGAACAACCATCCCCACAAATTTTGGACACACCATATTTATCTTGAAGCTTTGTCCATAACACATGAGCATCCCGGAACGGCATGAGTTGAAATATAACTACATTGCTCAAAGCATCGAAAAACACATTAGAGGCTTGAGCATTGAGATAAGAGTTTTTCTCATCCTCTAAAGATAATCTTTGGGGATCCTTTGGAGGAGAAAAACTCATATCTACAATTTGCTCTAAATTTGGGTCCATGACCCTAAAGAGATTAAGCATGCGAATTACCCAAACATCAAAATTTGTGCCATCAAAACTAAGAGTGTCAGAGAATCCTAATCCCCTAGTCGACATCTTTACTCTCTAGGCGGTAAAGCCTAATAAAGAGAGACGAGGCTCTGATACCAATTGAAAGATCGTGGATGTCGCCTAGAGGGGGGTGAATAGGCGCTTTAAAATAATCAAAGTTTAGGCTTGAACAAATGCGGAATAAACCTAACAGTTAATTTGTCAAGCACAAAACCTGAAATAACTAGGCTCATCTATGTGCACCAACAAGTTATGCTAAGCAAGATAAACAACTATGTGATAGCAAGATATATAACAAGGAACACTACGGCTATCACAAAGTAAAGTGCATAAGTAAAGGGGCTCGGGCAAGAGATAACCGACGCACGCGGAGAGGACAATGTATCCCGAAGTTCACACCCTTGCAGATGCTAATCTCCGTTTGGAGCGGTGTGGAGGCACAATGCTCCCCAAGAAGCCACTAGGGCCACCGTAATCTCCTCACGCCCTCGACAATGCAAGATGTCGTGATTCCACTAAGGGACCCTTGAGGCGCCACCGAACTGTACAAATGGCAACCCTTGGGGCGGTCACCGAACCCAACACTTTGGCAACCCTTGGGGCGGTCACGGTGCCACAAATTTCTCGGGCGATCTCCACAACCTAATTGGAGACCCCGACGCTTGCCCGGAGCTTTACACCACAATGATTGAGCTCCGAACACCACCAACCGTCTAGGGTGCCCAAGCACCCAAGAGGAACAAGCTCAAGGGAACCAAGCACCCAAGAGTAATAAGCTTCTCAACTTGTAACTTCCACGTATCACCGGAGAACTCAAACCGATGCACCAAATGCAATGGCAAGGGCACACGGAGTGCCCAAGTCCTTCTCTCCCAAATCCCACCGAAGCAACTAATGTTAGGGAGGAAAATGAGAGGAAGAACGAAAGAAGAACACGAAGAACTCCAAGATCTAGATCCAAGGGGTTCCCCTCACTTAGAGGAAAAGTGATTGGTGGAAACGTGGATCTAGATCTCCTCTCTCTTTTTCCTCAAGAACTAGCAAGAATCATTGGAGGGATTGAGAGTTAGCAAGCTCGAAGAAGGTCAACAATGGGGGAAGAACACGAGCTCAAGGGATAAGGTTCATTGGGGAAGAAGACCCCCTTTTATAGGTGGGAAAAAATCCAACCGTTAGGCTCACAGCCCGCACAGAGCGGTACTACTGCTCCAAGGAGCGGTACTACCGCTAGGGCGGTAGTACCCCTTTGAAAAACAATAGAGAGGAGGCAAAAGGCCAGTAGAACCGCCGGAGCGGTACTACCGCTCGTCCTCACGGTACTACCGCTCGACCTCACGGTACTACCGCAAGTGGTAGCGGTACTACTGCTTGCGAGCGGTACTAAAAAATACTTCCGTGCCTACTTCCGCTGATCAAAACACGAGATTTTGGTCCGAAGTGGTACTACCGCTTAGGAGCCGTGGTAGTACCGCTCTGGAGCGGTAGTACCGCTCAGGAACCACGGTAGTACTGCTCTGGAGCGGTAGTAAAAAATTACATCCGCTCTAGTGGCAGTAGTACCGATGCAGCCTTTACCAAAATAGCCACAACTTTTGCAAACGGACTCCGAATTCAATGAAACCAAGCTTGTTGGAAAGCTAACAACATGGGCTAACACAATATTGATATAAATATCAAGAATAAGCAAATGAGAAAAGTCCTGTAAGAAAATGGTGAGAACCCTTCATCGGATAAGACCGGTAAAACCTCCAACACCGAAAACATCATAGAAGACGCATGCGAACTCCGTTTTCGATGAACTCAAGCTTGTCATAAAGATGACCATAAGCTCTAAGACTCACAAAGATAACCAGACAAGAACCAAGAAACATGATGCAAGGATGCAATGATTTGAGCTCTCTACTAATGATACGATCAAGCTACCAACTTGAGAGCCCCCCTTGATAGTACGGCAAACGATCCTATTACTCAGTCTCCCAACTACCACCACGAGGCCGGTAAAATAGAAAACCTATCAAGGGAAAACCTTTGCCTTGCACATGGTCCACTTGAACTAGATGAAGACGATCTTGACTCCCTCAAGTTGGACCACCTTTCTTGATTGCGTTGGCTCGATGAAGACTAGATGATTGCTCCCCCATAGTCCACTATGGGTGAGCCACTCTTAGGCACATCTTCACAAGTCCATTGACACCACAATGGATGGCAAGATTCAAGCACTTGATCTCTTCTCGATGCTCCACTTGAACTTGCACACGGCAATCTTGATGACGATCACCACTTGATGTCATCCTTTCCATGGGTTGTATGATATCTGCCTCTTGACGCAAGCCCATGGACATGTACCTAACCCCACATGGAACTCTCACATAGACCATGGGTTAGTACACAGAGTGCAATGGACAATGCTTACCATACCATGGGATCACTTGATCCCTCTCGGTACACTTTGTGAGTTGATCAACTTGATTCACTCTTGACTTAGTCTTGATCAACCTTGAATCTTTCCAACTCCCTTCATTCGGATGATGTCTTGAAGGTAGACATGAATGATCACACAATCTTCTTCTTCAAGACATGCTTGCAATAAGCTCAACACTCACATGACCAATCTTTGGATAATTCCTTAATAGCACCGTGGTCATCACAAACTCTCCTTGAGACCAACAAATGGACTCCAAGAAAAACCTATGGACAACCCTTCAAATATAACTCAAGGCAACCATTAGTCCATAGAGATTGTCATCAATTGCCAAAACCAAACATGGGGGCACCGCATGTTCTTTCACTGTAGATAAGTTAGTTGATATGACTAGTAGCGTTGGTGTTAGAATTGGTGAAAAAATGTCTTCAAATGCTAGTAGTAGTTTAAGTGAGTCTATTATTGTTTCTGGAAGTCTAGATCAAAATAGTAGTGTGGTTGATGAGGGAGCAGGGTGGACTCCTGTTAGACATAGATGGGGTAAGCACCCCAGGGAGAAATACCAAAGAGATACATATTCTGGAATGCCAGAGGCATTATGGCCCCTAGGAGAAAGAAATGTATTGAGGATATGATTCTTCCCTTGAATCCTATTTATGTTTGTTTTCAGGAAACTAAACAGAGTAGTTTTACTAGGAATTATCTTAAGAACCTGCTGGGTAATAGGAATTTTGAGTGGAATCTTTTACCCTCTAATGGCTCTACTGGAGGCATTTTAATAGGGGTAGATCTAGATTACTTTGATGTTATTAGCTGGGATATCAGACTTTTTTCAGTCAGTGTGCTGGTCAAGGAGAAAATTAAAGGGCTGGTTTCTAGAATTACCACAGTCTATGGCCCTGCTTATGATGAAGATAAAGTTGCCTTTCTCTCTGAGTTGAATAGTATTTTCCTAGATTGGGTTGGTGCTGCTATTATTGCTGGTGACTTCAATCTTGTTAGAACTGCAGAGGATAAGAACAATGGCAATATTAACTTTAGGTGGGCTGATAAGTTTAATGTGTGGGTTAACATGTGGTCTCTATTGGAGATCAACATGTCTGGTAGATTATATACTTGGGGCAACAATCAAGAGAATTTGATTATGTCTAAAATTGATGGAATTTTCTGCACCACTGAGTTTGATGCTGCCTACCCTTTATCTAGTGCTAGAGTGTTACCTAGGGTAGGTAGTGATCATACTCCTGTGGTTTGGGAGTCTGGGGTCAATTTGATTCCCAAGAGCTGTAGCTTTAAGTTTGAGAAATGGTGGTTGACCAGGCCTGACTTTAAAGATTTAGTGGAGAAAGCTTGGTCCAGTAGGTGTAACAGTAATAATCCTATTGATAATTGGCAGCATAAGGTTAGAACCTTTAGGAAGCTAGCCAAATGGTGGAGTAGAAACATAGAGGCTGCCCTGAGGAAAGATTAAAAAGAGCTAATGGAGGAATATGATTCTCTAGATATCAGAACTGAGTCTGGTACGGTGACTGATGAGGACAAGGATAGGATGTGTTGCATCCTAAAAGAGCTGCAACAGATGTGGGAGATAGAGGAAATTAAGGCTAGACAAAGGTCTAGAGATAGAGATATTTTAGAGGGGGATAGAAACACTGCTTATTTCCAAGCAGTAGCTAACCAGAGGAGGAGAAAGAAGATGATTCATGTGCTGGAAGGGGATGATTGCCCAGTTAGTGATAGTGTAGTATGCAGAAGATAGCTACTGATTACTACAAGAGTTTATTTGGGTGGGAGGCTAAACCTGACATACATCTATAGGATGACTTTTATAGTGAGCAGGACAAAGTGTCTCCTGAGAAGAATGCTAGATTAGAGGACAAGTTCTCAGAAGAGGAGATTAAACATGCTTTGTTTGGGTCATACTCAGATGGGGCCCCTGGTCCTGATGGGATACCCTTTATGTTCTATCAAAGCTTTTGGGAATTGGTTAAAAAAGATCTTATTGAGATGTTTAATGCTTGGTTTAATGGCAGCCTGGATCTTTTTAGACTTAATTTTGCCATGATTACATTGATTCCTAAAGAGAATGAGGCCAAGACTATGAACAAATTTAGACCTATTAGTCTCCTTAATTGTGTGTTCAAGATTTTTACTAAGGTTCTTACTAATAGGCTTGCTGGGGTGATTGGTAGGTTGATTTCTGACTTCCAATCTGCCTTTGTGAGGGGGAGATATATTTTAGAAAGTGTGGTGTCTGCCCATGAAGTAGTGCATGCAGTACACTCCACTGGTAGACAGGGTTTAGCGTTTGATAAAGTTAATCTGGATTTCCTTTATGAGATGTTGGCTCTGAGAGGATTTGGGTCTAAGTGGATTGGTTGGATTAAGAGTATTACTCAAGGAGGCTCTGTTGGAGTCAAGTTAAATGGGGAGGAAAGTGACTTCTCCCTCACTGGTAAAGGTTTGAGGCAGGGGGGGCCCGTTGCTCCTTTACTTTTTTAACTTGGTGGTAGATGTGTTTTCTAGGATGTTAATCAAAGGATCCCACTCAGGCTTGATTAGGGGTTTGTGTCCTGAGCTGGCTCCTGGGGGGGGGGTCTTGTGTTTGCAACATGCTGATGACACATTATTGTTTTTAGAAAAGGATAGCAGAGTAGCCTTAAAACTTAAATGGATTCTTACCTGTTTTGAACAGGTGTCTGGTATGAGAATCAACTACCACAAGAGTGCTTTAGTTCCCATAAATGTTGCTCCTCAGGAGCTGGATGAGTTTGTAGGCATTTTTCAATGCGTGGTGGGGGCCTTCCCTATCAAATATCTAGGCATCCCATTACACTTTGACAAGTTAAGCAGGGATGAACTGCAGTACCTGATTGATAAGATTCTGGCTAGAATAGCAGGATGGAGAGGAAAGTTGTGGTCATATCTAGGGAGGATTATTCTTATCAAAACTTGCTTAGCTAGCATCCCTACCTATCTCCTGTCTTTTTTCAAATTCCCTAAGTGGGCTCTTAACTTGATTAATTCCCATATGGCCAATTGTCTATGGAGTGACACTGATGGTGCTCACAAAATTCATTTGGCTAACTGGCCTTCCATTTGCATGAAAAAAGAGTTTGGGGGCATGGGGATTCCAAACCTCCAAGATATGAACCTCTGCCTGATTGGATCTTGGGTTAAGAGATACATTGCTGGAGAGGGTTCCTTGTGGAGGAGAATTATAGACAACAAATATAATACTAAAAGCCCCAACATCCTTTGTTGTAGAGATCCACACCCCTCCCAGTTTTGGAAAGGGTTGATGTGGGCCTTGCAGGATGTGAAAGTGGGGTACAAGTGGCAAGTGGGTGATGGTAGGTTGATTAGATTCTGGGAGGATACCTGGTATGGTAACACTCCCTTAGCTACCCAATATTGGGACTTGTATGTCTTGGTGAATGAAAAAAACAAAACCATTGCAGAGATCTGGGATGGCCAGGAGCTCAAATGCACCTTTAGAAGGACCTTCTCAGATGAGCTGATGTCACAATGGCTTGAATTGGTTGAAATTTTGTCCCTGACTGGTTTCTCCCAGGAGGCTGACTCTTTGATTTGGAAATATGAGTCAAAAGGGGTTTATTCTTCTAGATCCCTCTATGCTATTGTTAATTTCAGGGGGTCCAGCCTATTTACCTCCCTGCTGTTTGGAGTGTGAAAGTTCCACCCAGGGTGCAAGGCTTCCTGTGGCTCTTTTCACAGAATAAAATCGTTACTTGTGATAATCTTAGGAAGAGAGGCATAGCAAAGCCATTAGAATGTGTTTTTTTGCAAAGAGATGGAATCTGTTCGTCATTTGCTTTTTGAATGTGTGGTAGCTAGGCTAGTTTGGGCTGAGGTTAATATTGTCTTTAACATCTCTGTGGTTGGTTTTGAATCTGTAGCTAAATACTGGCTGTGCGCCAAAAAATGCAAGCAACTGAATGTTGTGAGCTCTGCTGTCCTGTGGGGATTGTGGAATTTTAGGAATTCTGTAGTGTTTAATAGATGCTCTTGGATTTCTATGAAACAGGTTCTGGGGCTAGTTTATCGCTATCTGAGGGACTGGACCAAGCTGTTCCAAGATCTCCAAGTGGGGAAAATGCAAGAGTTTCAAGATATGATTTGGGGAACCCTGAGAAAACCATTGATGCTGGAACCAGGCTGAGCTGTCCGCAAGTGGTTTGAAGACCAAAACGTTGATGCTGGGCTCTGGAAAAGGGCAGTTGGAAATGCTGCACATGGAGGGAGGACCACACTGGAGTATCAACTACAGCATCCTGAGGAAGCCGACAACATCCATGTGGTCAGCATCGGAGGGGGGGCTCTCTCCGTCTAGTTCAACCTAGAGTGTGTTTGGCCCTCATGTTTGGAGTGGGCTAGTGTAAGGATGGTGGTCAAGAGTTAATTAGATACTGCTGGCTGTTTGCAGTTTGTTTCGGTATTTTTATTCGAGTCTGTTTTGGGAGGTAGATCTCCTCCTGAGACTATTCTGTCTGAAATTTGTTCTTGGTTTGGGTGTTTTCGAGTCTATAAGGTACTGCTACGCTGTGGTTTCTTTCTATATGAAATGGAGCTGGGGGTGATCCCCTGTTTATCGAAAAAAACTAAGTGCAAAACAGCCGTACGATTATCCCTGTTGATGAGATCATTGCTTACATTACGTATTGTTTTTATTGCAATAGTTTGTTGCATACAAAGCAATCACTTCGTTGATGTAACTTAATACTACATGAGATGCATGCTGCATATCGGTCTCTAGCTGGACTATTAGATATAGATGCATACTGGATAGCAGTCTATATGCCTCGACGTAATGCGTACATATATAGAACACGTGCATATAATTTGTCATAATAGCATTGCGGTACCCCCATGATTTGTCAATTGCCTAGCTGTTTTGTTCACCCAACAAGTTTATTTTCTTATGGAGAGACACCACTAGTGAACCTATGGACCACGAGCCATCTTTTTTCCTATTATTAAAATCATCTTTCAAGCACTTTCATTCATCATTGCTCGTTGTTCAGTTTCATCATTTTGTTCCACCATACGTTTAATCCTTTGTTCGCAGCAAGACAGGGAGACTCGCAATCTCCTTGAAAAGTTGAGGGCAAGGGGGGGTTTGTGTTTGTGTGCAGGTCCACGTCCGTCAACAATAGTTTCTAGCACCTACCTGGAGTATGAGTCCTACTAGATTGATAACCCTAGTTCTTTCATTAGGGGAAAACTGCTACTATGCTACAACTTAACCTTCGCTTGGGGTCCTACTTGGGTACTTTACCTTACTTTGTTTCCTCACTAGGCATAAAGAAAAACACCTTGCTACCGGAGAAGTGGATGTGACCATTGCCGCTACCTCCATGACTAGATCTAGCATGTTCTTGTTTTAACTTCATGTCATGATACTTATTGCCATACTCCGATTTATCTTAATTATCAAGGTGTTATGATTTAATTCACATCTTGGTGGAGTATAAGAGAGATTAATAACCAAAAGATCTCTATGTTAGGCTGTGATGCCCATATTATTAATAAATTGTTAAACTAGTATTGTTGCAATCTCATATGTTAATTCTAGTGTTCCATTGTCCACCACATTATTAAAGAGAGAGTGCATTTGTGAAACCATGAACCCCGGTCCACTTTTAATCATAAGAAACACCTTTCCAACAACTTTTATCCATTTTCCATTTTCAGCCATTATTAAATCCGAAAATACAAAAATACTTTTATATCTTGCATTCACATTATAAAACCCAAAAAATATCATTTATCATTGTTTCCATTCACTACGCACAAGAGTTTTCTGGCGCTATTGCTAGGAAACAACATCACCACCACCACCACCATCATCATCATTGCATATTTATTTACTGTTTTGCATATCTATCTTTGTTATCATTTACTCACACCTTGTGCTTGACAACCACTTGGTGAGGTTGAGGGCATAAAACAATTTACTTTGTTTCCAGGTTCTCAAGAGAAGGATAAGAAGATAAAACCTACACTACTGGTTCCAGTTCGATATTAAACCCTCGAGTCATCCTTCGTGGGGAAACTTTCTTTCTTATACTATACACTCTGCACTTGGAGTCTCAACCTAACCCATTTACTTTCAATGCAGGTAACTACGTTGAGGGCCATCAGGGGTGCACACCAGAGGGATTGTGCCCACTGCTCTTGTTGACCTGGCATGGTCCTTGGCGTCGAAGGAGATGGTGAACTGAGACCACTTGAGGGGCTTGGCAGATTCGACCCTCGGGAGAGCAGTGTTGACCTCGCGAGCCAGTAGCTTGAAGTGAAGGTTGAAGAGAGGAGCCAGTGCCCCGCCAAGGATGCACGCCATGTGCCTGCGAGGCTCCTGATAGCCCCCAGCGTTATACCCCGGGAGGTTTGGGTTTGCCTCCAGAGGGTTTTGTCGAGCGCCATTGGCTTGAGGGTTCTACTGGAAGTTGTTGTTGTTGTTGTATTTGTTGTTGCCATAATTTCCATTGTTGTTGTTGTTAGTGTAGCCGTTGTGGTCGTTCTAGTTGTTGTAGTCGTTGTGGCCATTAATGTTGTTCCAGCGGCCACCTCTGTTGCCTCCTCGGCAGCCCCCGTTGCGGAAGTTGTCACGAGGAGGCCTCTTCTCGTGAAGCTTTTTCATCTCGATGCAGTCTTCCGTAGCTTGGGAGTGCATGTTGCGGAAGGCGCAGAATGGGCGGCCGTTTCGCTTGGGGGCGTCCTTGTTGGGGAACGCAGTAATTTCAAAAGAAAATTGTATGATCACGCAAGATCTATCTATGTGATGCATAGCAACGAGAGGGGAGAGTGTGTCCACGTACCCTCGTAGACCGAAAGTGGAAGCGTTTAGTTAACGCGGTTGATGTAGTCGAATGTCTTCGCGATCCAACCGATCCAAGCACCGAACGTACGTCACCTCCACGTTCATCACACGTTCAGCTCGGAGATGTCCACTAGTGCAAAACCGGGCTATAGCACCGGTTCATAAGGGCTTTTAGTGCCGATTTTGTAAGCGGCACTAAAGGATGGGGACTAAACCCCCCCCCCTTTAGTACCGGTTCGTCACGAACCACTAGTAAAGTCCCACCACGTGGCATAAGCCGAGGCCGGGTGCGGGGAGACCTATAGTACCGGTTGGTAACACCAACCGGTACTAAATGTTCGGGTCGTTTTGTTTTTTATTTATTTTTCTTTTAGTTTTGTGTTTTCAATTTAATTTAGAGATTGTTTTTACATTATAATGAGTTGTTAAATCATTAGGTGAAAGTACCCGCAGATTAGTTTCAACTGGATGCATGCATGGATCCTAGCTAAGTGATCAAAGTATATATGCCATATCCATATATATTACTTGATCACTTATATTAGGTGAGCAAGTAATTAATATGGATATAGCATATATATACTTGATAATTTAGCTAGCTAGGATCCATCCAGTTGAAACTAATCTGCGGTTTCTTTCATAAATGACATAATAACTCATCATCATCATATTAATATAAAAACTATTGCATCATATATATCATCACACCAACAAGTTAAAGGTATACTAGCTAGCTAAAAATCATTATAGTCGTCATTACCACTATTTAATCATCATAGTCATTACCGCTATCTAATCACCACCAATACTAGCTTAAAGAAGAAACATTCACTTTGTACCAGAAGGAAAGATATCATCAAGTTCAACATGATCACTCTTTGAGATTAAGTTCGGGATGAAGAACACGGACATGAGACAACAAGTACTAAGAGCATGCTAATCACTCCTGCTGCTCTCTCTCTCTCAGGTAAAATGGCATAGAACATGTGTAGCTCTCCTAATTCATCATATTGGAGCATGCAGATAAACATGTCTCCTAATCGTGGTTTGCGCTTCTGTTGGGGATCGTTGCAGAAATTAAAATTTTCTACGCATCACCAAGATCAATCTATGGAGTAACTAGCAATGAGAGAGAGGGGAGTGCATCTTCATACCCTTGAAGATCGTGAGACGGAAGCGTTGCAAGAACACGGTTGGAGGAATCGTACACGTAGCAATTCAGATCGTGGCTGAATCCGATCTAAGCACCGAACAACGGTGCCTCCGCGTTCAACACACGTGCAGCCCGGTGACGTGTCCCGCGCCTTGATCCAGCAAGGAGGAGGGAGATGTTGAGGAAGAAGGCTCCAACAGCAGCACGACGGCGTGGTGGTGATGGAGTGGTAGTTCTCCGGCAGGGCTTCGCCAAGCTCACGCGAAGGAGGAGAGGTGTTGGGGAGGGGAGGGGCTGCGCCTTGGATGTGGTGCTACACCCCTCCCTCCACCCCTCTATTTATAGGGAGAAGGGAGAAGGGAGAAGGGGCCGGCCCCTCTAGATGAGATCTAGAGGGGGGGCAAGCGGGAGGGGGCTTGCCCCCCAAGCAAGGGGGCGCCCCCTTTAGGGTTCCCCCCAACCCTAGGCGCATGGGCCCTAGGGGGGATGGCGCCCAGCCCACTAGGGGATGGTTCCCTTCCACCTACAGCCCATAAGTCCCTCCGGGGAAGGTGGACCCTCCCGGTGGACCCCCTGAACCCCTTCGGTTGTCCCGGTACAATACCGGTATACCCCCGAATATTTCCGGTGACCGTATGATGACCCCATATATAAATCTTCACCCCCGGACCATTCCGGAACTCCTCTTGACGTCCGGGATCTCATCTGGGACTCCGAACAACATTCGGTAATCACATACAAATCTTCCTTATAACCCTAGCATCATCGAACCTTAAGTGTGTAGACCCTACGGGTTCGGGAATCATGCAGGCATGACCGAGACAACTCTCCTGCCAATAACCAACAGCGGGATCTGGATACCCATGTTGGCTCCCACATGTTCCATGATGATCTCATCGGATGAACCACGACGTCGAGGATTCAACTAATCCTGTATACAATTCCCTTTGTCAATCGGTACGTTACTTGCCCGAGATTCGATCGTCGGTATCCCAATACCTCGTTCAATCTCGTTACCGGCAAGTCACTTTACTCATTCCTTAATGCATGATCCCGTGACCAAGTACTTAGTCACATTGAGCTCATTATGATGATGCATTACCGAGTGGGCACAGAGATACCTCTCCGTCATACGGAGTGACAAATCCCAGTCTTGATTCGCGCCAACCCAATAGACACTTTCGGAGATACCTGTGGTGCACCTTTATAGCCACCCAGTTACGTTGTGACGTTTGGTTCACCCAAAGCATTCCTACGGTATCCGGGAGTTGCACGATCTCATGGACTAAGGAAATGATACTTGACATTAGAAAAGCTTTAGCAAACGAACTACACGATCTTGTGATATGCTTAGGATTGGGTCTTGTCCATCACATCATTCTCCTAATGATGTGATCCCGTTATCAATGACATCCAATGTCCATAGTCAGGAAACCATGACCATCTGTTGATCAACGAGCTAGTCAACTAGAGGCTCACTAGGGACATGTTGTGGTCTATGTATTCACACATGTATTACGGTTTCCGGTCAATACAATTATAGCATGAACAATAGACGATTATCACGAACAAGGAAATATAATAATAACCATTTTATTATTGCCTCTAGGGCATATTTCCAAAAGTCTCCCACTTGCACTAGAGTCAATAATCTAGTTACATTGTGATGAAGCGAACACCCATAGAGTTCTGGTGTTGATCATGTTTTGCTCATGGAAGAGGTTTAGTCAACGGATCTACGACATTCAGATCCGTATGCACTTTACAAATATCTATGTCTCCATCTTGAACATTTTCACGAATGGAGTTGAAGCGACGCTTGATGTGTATGGTCTTCTTGTGAAACCTGGGCTCCTTGGCAAGGGCAATAGCTCCAGTGTTGTCACAGAAGAGAGTCATCGGGCCCGACGCATTGGGAATAACTCCTAGGTCGGTAATGAACTCCTTCATCCAGATTGCTTCATGTGCTGCCTTTGAGGCTGCCATGTACTCCGCTTCACATGTAGATCCCGCCACGACGCTTTGCTTGCAACTGCACCAGCTCACTGCCCCACCATTCAAAATATACACGTATCCGGTTTGTGACTTGGAGTCATCCAGATCTGTGTCAAAGCTAGCATCGACGTAACCCTTTACGACAAGCTCTTCGTCACCACCATAAATGAGAAACATATCCTTAGTCCTTTTCAGGTACTTCAGGATATTCTTGACCGCTCTCCAGTGTTCCATGCCGGGATTACTTTGGTACCTTCCTACCAAGCTTACGGCAAGGTTTACATCAGGTCCGGTACACAACATGGCATACATAATAGACCCTATGGCTAAGGCATAGGGGATGACACTCATCTTTTCTCTATCTTCTGCCATGGTCGGGCTTTGAGCCGAGCTCAATTTCACACCTTGCAATACAGGCAAGAACCCTTTCTTGGACTGATCCATATTTAACTTCTTCAATATCTTATCAAGGTATGTGCTTTGTGAAAGACCTATGAGGCGTCTCGATCTATCTCTATAGATCTTGATGCCTAATATGTAAGCAGCTTCTCCAAGGTCCTTCATTGAAAAACACTTATTCCAGTAGGCCTTCATGCTTTCCAAGAGTTCTATATCATTTCCCATCAACAGTATGTCATCCACATATAATATGAGAAATGCTACAGAGCTCCCACTCACTTTCTTGTAAACGCAGGCTTCTCCATAAGTCTGCATAAACCCAAACGCTTTGATCATTTCATCAAAACGAATATTCCAACTCCGAGATGCTTGCACCAGCCCATAGATGGAGCATTGGAGCTTGCATACCTTGTTAGCATTCTTAGGATCGACAAAACCTTCCGGCTGCATCATATACAATTCTTCCTTAAGGAAGCCGTTAAGGAATGCCGTTTTGACGTCCATTTGCCATATCTCATAATCATAGAATGCGACAATTGCTAACATGATTCAGACGGACTTCAGCTTCGCTACGGGTGAGAAGGCCTCATCGTAGTCAACCCCTTGAACTTGTCGATAACCCTTAGTGACAAGCCGAGCCTTGTATATGGTAACATTACCATCTGCGTCCGTCTTCTTCTTAAAGATCTATTTATTTTCTATCGCTCGCTGATCATCGGGCAAGTCTGTCAAAGTCCATACTTTGTTTTCATACATGGATCCTATCTCGGATTGCATGGCTTCAAGCCATTTGTTGGAATCTGGGCCCACCATCGCTTCTTCATACGGTTCACCGTTGTCCAGCAACATGATTTCCAGGACAGGGTTGCCATACCATTCTGGTGTGGAACGTGTCCTCGTGGAACTACGAAGTTCAATAGCAACTTGATCTGAAGTACCTTGATCGTCATCATTAACTTCCTCTCTAGTCAGTGCAGGCACCATAGAAACATCTTCCTGAGCTGCGCTACTTTCCGCTTCAAGAGGAAGTACTTCATCAAGTTCTACTTTCCTCCCACTTACTTCTTTCGAGAGAAATTCGTTCTCCAGAAAGGACCCGTTCTTGGCAACAAAGATCTTGCCTTCGGATCTGAGGTAGAAGGTTATACCCAATGGTTTCCTTAGGGTATCCTATGAAGACGCATTTTTCCGACTTGGGTTCGAGCTTTTCAGGTTGAAGTTTCTTGACATAAGCATCGCATCCCCAAACTTTTAGAAACGACGGCTTAGGTTTCTTCCCAAACCATAATTCATACGGTGTCATCTCAACGGATTTTGACGGAGCCCTATTTAAAGTGAATGCGGCAGTCTCTAAAGCATAACCCTAAAATGATAGCGGTATATTGGTAAGAGACATCTCCAATAGAGTGCGATTACGACGTTCGGACACACCATTACGCTGAGGTGTTCCAGGTGGCGTAAGTTGTGAAACGATTCCACATTTTCTTAAGTGTGTGCCAAATTCGTGACTCAAATATTCCCCTCCATGATCTGATCGTAAGAACTTTATTTTCCTGTCACGTTGATTTTCAAACTCACTCTGAAATTCCTTGAAATTTTCAAAGGTCTCAGACTTGTGTTTCATCAAGTAGACATACCCATATCTACTTAGGTCATCAGTAAGGGTGAGAACATATCGATAGCCTCCACGAGCCTCGACGCTCATTGGACCACACACATCAGTATGTATGATTTCCAATAAGTTGGTTGCTCGCTCCATTGTTCAGGAGAATGGAGTCTTGGTCATTTTGCCCATGAGGCATGGTTCGCATGTGTCAAATGATTCATAATCAGGAGACTCCAAAAGTCCATCTGCATGGAGCTTCTTCATGCGTTTGACACCAATGTGACCAAGGCGGCAGTGCCACAAGTATGTGGGACTATCATTATCAACCTTACATCTTTTGGCATTCACACTATGAATATGTGTAACATCACGTTCGAGATTCATTAAGAATAAACCATTGACCAGCGGGGCATGACCATAAAACATATCTCTCATATAAATAGAAAAACCATTATTCTCGGATTTAAATGAGTAGCCATCTCGTATTAAACAAGATCCAGATACAATGTTCATGCTCAAAGCTGGCACTAAATAACAATTATTGAGGTTTAAAACTAATCCTGTAGGTAAATGTAGAGGTAGCGTGCCGATGGCGATCACATCGACCTTGGAACCATTCCCGATGCGCATCATCACCTCGTCCTTCGCCAGTCTCTGCTTATTCCGCAGCTCCTGTTTTGAGTTACAAATATGAGCAACCACACCGGTATCAAATACCCAGGAGCTACTACGAGTACTGGTAAGGTACACATCAATAACATGTATATCACATATACCTTTGGTGTGGCCGGACTTCTTGTCCGCTAAGTACTTGGGGCAGTTCCGCTTCCAGTGACCATTTCCCTTGCAATAAAAACACTCAGTCTCAGGCTTGGGTCCATTCTTTGCCTTCTTCCCGGCAGCTTGCTTACCGGGCGCGGAAACTCCATTGCCGTCTTTCTTGAAGCCCTTTTTACCCTTGACTTTCTTGAACTTAGTGGTCTTATTCACCATCAACACTTGATGTTCCTTTTTGATTTCCACCTCCGCTGATTTCAACATCGAATATACCTCAGGAATGGTTTTCTCCATCCCCTGCATATTGAAGTTCATCACAAAGCTCTTGTATCTCGGTGGAAGCCATCAAGGATTCTCATCGGCGATCGTGTCATCCGGAGATTAACTCCCGGTGAGACAAGCGGTTGTGCAACCCGCACATTTTGAGTATGTGTTCACGATGTGGAACTATTCTCCTCCATCTTACAATCAGTAGAACTTGTCGGAGACTTCATATCTCTCGACCCGGGCATGAGCTTGGAAAACCATTTTAGCTCTTGGAACATCTCATATGCTCCCGATGCTCAAACGCTTTTGGAGCCCGGTTCTAAGTCAAAGCATGCCGCATCGAACCAGGGAGTAATCATCAAGACGCTGACGCCAAAGCGCTCATAACGTCTTGTTTTGCTAGGATAGGTGCTTCACCTAGCGGTGCTTCAAGGACATATGCTTTCTTGGCAGCTATGAGGATGATCCTCAAGTTCCGGACCCAGTCCATATAGTTGCTACCATCGTCTTTCAGCTTGGTTTTCTCTAGGAACGCGTTGAAGTTGAGGGCAACATTATCGTGGGCCATTTGATCTACAAGACATATTGTAAAGATTTTTAGACTAAGTTCATGATAATTAAGTTCATCTAATCAAATTATTTAATGAACTCCCGCTCAGATAGACATCCCTCTAGTCAACTAAGTGATACATGATCCGAGTCAACTAGGCCGTGTCCGATCATCACGTGAGGCGGAGTAGTCATCATCGGTGAACATCTTCATGTTAATCGTATCTTCTATACGACTCATGTTCAACCTTTCGGTCTCTTGTATTCCGAGGCCATGTCTGTACATGCTAGGCTCGTCAAGTCAACCTAAGTGTTTTGCTTGTGTAAATCTGGCTTACACCCATTGTATTCGAACGTTAGAATCTATCACACCCAATCATCACGTGGTGCTTCGAAACAACGAACCTTCGCAACAGTGCACAGTTAGGGGGAACACTTTCTTGAATTTTTATGAGGGATCATCTTATTTATGCTCCCGTCGTTCTAAGCAAATAAGATGTAAAACATGATAAACATCACATGCAATCAAATAGTGACATGATATGGCCAATATCATTTTGCTCCTTTTGATCTCCATCTTCGGGGCGCCATGATCATCATCGTCATCGGCATGACACCATGATCTCCATCATCATCATCTCCATCATCGTGTCTTCATGAAGTTGCCTCGCCAACTATTACTTCTACTACTATGGCTAACGGTTTAGCAATGAAGTAAAGTAATTACATGATGTTATTCAATGACACGCAGGTCATACAATAAATTAAGACAACTCTTATGGCTCCTGTCGGTTGTCATACTCATCGACATGCAAGTCGTGATTCCTATTACTAGAACATGATCAATCTCATACATCACATATACATCATTCATCACATCCTTTTGGCCATATCACATCACACGGCACATGCTGCAAAAACAAGTTAGACGTCCTCTAATTGTTGTTGAAAGTTTTTACGTGGCTGCTATAGGTTTCTAGCAAGAACGTTTCTTTCCTACGCCAAAACCACAACGTGATATGCCAATTGCTATTTACCGTTCATAAGAACCCTTTTCATCGAATCCGATCCGACTAAAGTGGGAGAGACAGACACCCGCTAGCCACCTTATGCAACTAGTGCATGTCAGTCCATGTAACCTGTGTCACGTAAGCGTACGTGTAAGGTCGGTCCGGGCCGCTTCATCCCATGATGCCTCCGAAACAAGATAAGACTAGTAGTGGCAAGTAAATTAACAAAATCAACGCCCACAACAAACTTGTGTTGTACTCGTGCATAGAAACTATGCATAGACCTAGCTCATGATGCCACAGTTGGGGATCGTTGCAAAAATTAAAAAAACTCTACGCATCACCAAGATCAATCTATGGAGTAACTAGCAATGATATAGAGGGGAGTGCATCTTCATACCCTTGAAGATCACGAGACGGAAGCGTTGCAAGAACGCGGTTGGAGGAGTCATACACGTAGCGATTCAGATCGCGGCTGAATCCGATCTAAGCACCGAACAACGGTGCCTCCGCATTCAACACACGTGCAGCCCGATGACATCTCCCGCGCCTTGATCCAGCAAGGAGGAGGGAGAGGTTGAGGAAGAAGGCTCCAACAGCAGCATGACGATGTGGTGGTGATGGAGTGGCAGTTCTGGCTTCGCCAAGCTCACGCGGAGGAGGAGAGTTGTTGAGGAGGGGAGGGGCTGCGCCTTGGATGTGGTGCTGCACCCCTCCCTCCACCCCTCTATTTACAGGGAGAAGGGGGAAGGGGGCCGGCCCCTCTAGATGAGATCTGGAGGGGGGGCGGCGACCAAGGGGGAGGGGGCTTGCCCCCCAAGCAAGGGGGGCACCCCTTTTAGGGTTCCCCCCAACCCTAGGCGCATGGGCCCTAGGGGGGGTGGCGCCCAACCCACTAGGGGATGGTTCCCTTCCACCTACAGCCCATAAGGCCCTCCGTGGCAGGTGGACCCTCCCGATGGACCCCTGGAACCCCTTTGGTGGTCCCCGTACAATAGCGGTATACCCCCGAATATTTCCGGTGACCGTATGATGACTTCCCATATATAAATCTTCACGTCCGGACCATTCCGAAACTCCTCGTGATGTCTGGGATCTCATCCGAGACTCCGAACAACATTCGGTAATCACATACAAATCTTCCTTATAACCCTAGCGTCATCGAACCTTAAGTGTATAGACCCTAAGGGTTCGGGAATCATGCAGACATGATCGAGACAACTCTCCAGCCAATAACCAACAGCGGGATCTGGATACCCATGTTGGCTCGCACATGTTCCACAATGATCTCATCGGATGATCCACGATGTCGAGGATTCAAGTAATCCCGTATACAATTCACTTTGTCGATCGGTACGTTACTTGCCCGAGATTCGATCGTCAGTATCCCAATACCTCGTTCAATCTCGTTACCGGCAAGTCACTTTACTCGTTCCGTAATGCATGATCCCGTGACCAACTACTTAGTCACATTGAGCTCATTATGATGATGCATTACCGAGTGGTCCCAGAGATACCTCTCCGTCATACGGAGTGACAAATCCCAGTCTCGATTTGCGCCAACCCAACAGCCACTTTCGGAGATACCTGAAGTGCACCTTTATAGCCACCCGATTCGCCAGTGGCGCTTTGGTACACCCAAAGCATTCCTACGGTATCCGGAGTTGCACGATCTCATGGTCTAAGGAAATGATACTTGACATTAGAAAAGCTTTAGTGTTTAACTACACGATCTTGTGCTATGCTTAGGATTGGGTCTTGTCCATCACATCATTCTCCTAATGATGTGATCCCGTTATCAATGATATCCAATGTCCATAGTCAGGAAACCATGTCCATCTGTTGATCAACGAGCTACTCAACTAGAGGCTCACTAGGGACATGTTGTGGTCTATGTATTCACACATGTATTACGGTTTCCGGTCAATACAATTATAGCATGAACAATAGACAATTATCATGAACAAGGAAATATAATAATAACCAGTTTATTATTGCCTCTAGGGCATATTTCCAAATGCTTCTACTTGTTGACTCCTAGTACTTCTCTATGATCACTCACAATTTTTCTCTAGTCTTTCACTATTAAGCATTCCTCGGTTCTAGAAATCTTGAATGCACTCTTGTGCAATGTAGGATGTCTTGGCCGTAAGCTAACAATTGACATGCGACCGTTAGTCGAGATCCACTGAGGCACAACTATCATCGGGAGTCCCTGTTGAAGAGAACATCATATAGTATCATACTTAGCAACATGAAGTTTAGCTTAAAAAATAATGTATGCTAAAGATGCACCAAGGACAAATAGTAAAAATCTTACCATCTTTCCTAAATACATGTGACCGTAGTTCAATACGAACACTATATTGGTCGCACGTTTTGAGTACTAAGATTTGCAAGTCTAGGAAAATAATTTCTCTTGACAGCATCAAGATCCTCAAGCCATGAAACATATTGACTTATCTCCTCGCAGTTTAGTTCAGCCACGGGACAGTGGACGGTCCTGTCTACCAAGCGCTTGACATGTTTGCTTGAATGGAAATAAGCTGTCAATAGAAATTAGTTGTCAACTATGTTTGAAAAAACAATATCAACATAAATATGGCATGAGAAACTCACATAATGGTAGAACTAGAGGCATCTGCACATCGACTTAAATGTCTCTATTACCTTCAATATCATCTTCGGGACGAATATCAAAGGTGATAAACATATCAGGTTCAAATGCATAAGCCTTGCATAGTGCTTGCCAAGTTTTGCATTCAAAATGGGTGTAGGTTTCTTGATTGTATAATTTGACGTTCAAGGTATAACCATGCTCGGTCTTCAAGTAAACTCTCTTTACCTCCATAGTTTTGTCACGACTGAAACCTATCTTATCCAAGACAAAAATTCTTGCACGGCAGGGGATACGCTAGTAGAATTGTGAAAATTTAAAATAATAAGTTGAAGCAAATGAAGCATATATAAGTCATGCTTAATTACGAAAAAAGACTTATCTTTGTGACTTAATGTATCCACTTCGAAGGCCTATCATCAACTAGGAAATTTCTGTCGCACAGGCCGCGTTGGTCTTCGCAGTCTTCGCACATAATGAAATCGTTTTCGTCGTCAGACGACATTTCCTATGTTCATAGGTGAAACATTAAACACTTATTAGTTATATATTAATTCAACTAATTAGACTAGTTCTATTAATTCAACTAGCTAGTTTAACTAATTAATTCAACTAAGCACTTACTAAAAATATACCTAAATAAAGTATATCTCCTAATTCAACTAATTAACTAGTTCAACTAATTCAACTAATTCAACTAAACTAGTTCTATTAATTTTCTTACTAAGAAAAAGTAGCTAGTTCTATATACTAAAATTTTAATTAGATGATCAAATCTCGTATACCTAAATTTAGTATATACTAGCAAAAAGGCCTGTGCGTTGCAACGGGAGAAAAAAAAGCTTCTCATGTCTCTAGCTCAATAAATTTATTTTAAAACAATAAATTATATTGAATGATACATAAATGCTTTGAATAAACATTAGTCCAAACCCTTGATTTTGTGATTAAATAGGGCATTAATTGCATGTAGATTTAATATGTACTACATAGTAGTCATTTTCTAATGATCATCATGATGCCTATGGAATTTGGTGTCCTTATGGGAAAGAAAAGTGATGGAAACCAGTGACAATATGTGTAGAAGTACTATGGAGACATCACCGACTTAAGTGTTGTTTGGTGGCACTCCAACTCCTTTCAAGCCGGTCGCGCATCATCCTAACTTCACAAAGCCAAGATCGAGAAAGCTGGCCTCCATCTCTGGTCCGGCCTCTTATCTCTAACTATAATGTTTTGCTTCATCCAATACCTTTTAGTCCGCACAGTTGATATCTTTAACTGTAAAAGTTTAATCACAAAGAAAGGCTTAAAAAGTTAATATCTCTATCTCGATTCCCATGAGCCTCTTATTTGTTTTTAGGATAATTCCTTTTCTTCCTTATTCATCTCTCTTTATTCCTTATTTCTTGTTGGAAATATGCCCTAGAGGCAATAATCAAAGTATTATTATACTCCGTATTTCATTGTTCATGATAATTGTCTTATGTTCATGCTATAGCTGTATTATCCGGAAATCGTAATACACGTGTGATAACTTATACCACAATATGTCCCTAGTGAGCCTCTAGTTGACTAGCTCGTTGTGATCAACAGATAGTCATGGTTTCCTGACTATGGACATTGGATGTCGTTGATAACGGGATCACATCATTAGGAGAATGATGTGATGGACAAGACCCAATCCTAAGCATATCATAAAAGATCGTGTAGTTCGTTTGCTAGAGCTTTGCCAATGTCAAGTATCTCTTCCTTCGACCATGAGATCGTGTAACTCTCGGTTATCATAGGAGTGCCTTGGGTGTATCAAACGTCACAACGTAACTGGGTGACTATAAAGGTGCATTACAGGTATCTTCGAAAGTATCTGTTGGGTTGACACGGATCGAGACTGGGATTTGTCACTCCGTATGACGGAGAGGTATCTTTGGGCCCACTCGGTAATGCATCACCATAATGAGCTCAAGGTGACCAAGGTGTTGGCCACAGGATCATGCATTACGGTACGAGTAAAGTGACTTGCCGGTAACGAGACTGAACAAGGTATTGGGATACCGACGATCGAGTCTCGGGCAAGTAACGCATCGATTGACAAAGGAATTGCATACGTGGTTTGATCGAATCCTCGACATCGTGGTTCAACCGATGAAATCATCGAGGAGCATGTGGGAGCCAACATGGGTATCCGACCCCATGTTGGTTATTGCCCGAGAGTCGTCTCATCATGTCTGCGTGTCTCCCGAACCCGTAGGGTCTACACACTTAAGGTTCGGTGGCGCTTAGGGTTATTAGGAAGACTAGTATGTGACTACCTAATGTTGTTCGAGTCCGGATGAGATCCCTGGACGTCACGAGGAGTTCTGGAAGGGTCCGGAGGTAAAGATTTATATATGGGAAGTTGTTAAAAGGACACCGGAAAGTTTCGAGGGCATACCGGTGTTGTACCGGGGCCACCGGAAGGGTTTCGGGGGTCCACCGGGAGGGGCCACCCCTCCCGGGGGGGCCACTTGGGCTGCGTGGGGAGTTAGCCAGCCCCTGGTGGGCTTGGCGCACCCCCTCCCCTGGGCCCTTGCGCCTGGGGTTGAGGGGGAACCCTAGAGGGCGCCTGCTTGGGGGCAAGTCCGCCTCCCTTGGCCGCCGCCCCCCTCTAGATGGATCTAGAGGGGCCGGCCCCCTTCTCCCTTCCCCCCATAAATAGAGGGTGAGGGGAGGGCAGCCGCACCACAAGCCAAGGCGCAGCCCTCCCCTCCCCAACACCTCTCCTCCTCCGTTGTGTGCTCGTGAAGCCTGCCGAGTCTTGCTTCTCCACCATCACCACGCCGTCGTCTTGCCGGGTGGAGCTGTATTCTCAACCTCTCCTTCCTCCTTGCTGGATCAATACGGAGGAGACGCCACCCGCACTGCACGTGTGTTGAACGCGGAGGTGCTGTCCGCTCAACACTTGGTCATCGGTGATTCGAATCACGTCGAGTACGACTACATCATCACCTTGCAAGCTTCCGCACGCGATCTACAAGTGGTATGTAGATGCAAACTCTCTCCCATGACTCGTTGCTTAGATGAACTAATAGATGGATCTTGGTGAAACCGTAGGAATTTTTTTTAATTTTCTGCAATGTTCCCCAACAGTGGCATCATGAGCTAGGTCTATGCGTAGTTCTCTAATGCACGAGTAGAACACAATTTGTTGTGGGCGTTGATCTTGTCAACTTACTTGCCTCTACTAGTCTTTTCTTGCTTCAACGGTATTGTGGGATGAAGCGGCCCGGACTAACCTTACACGTACGCTTACGTGAGACCGGTTCCACCGATTGACATGCACTAGCTGCATAAGGTGGCTGGCAGGTGTCTGTCTCTCCCACTTTAGTTGGAGCGGATTCGATGAACAAGGCCCTTATGAAGGGTAAATAGATATTGACAAAATCACGTTGTGGTGATTCGAAGGTAAGAAAACTTTCTTGCTAGAACCCAATCGCAGCCACGTAAAAGATGCAACAACAATTAGAGGACATCTAACTTGTTTTTGCAGCGATTGATCATGTGATGTGATATGGCCAGAAGTTGTGATGAATGTTGAATTGTGATGTATGAGATCATGTTCTTGTAATAGGATTCACGACTTTCATGTCGATGAGTATGATAACCGGCAGGAGCCATAGGAGTTGTCTTTATTTTTTGTATGACCTGCGTGTCATTGAAGAACGCCATGTAAACTACTTTACTTTATTGCTAAACGCGTTAGCCATAGAAGTAGAAGTAGTCGTTGGCGTGACAACTTCATGAAGACATGATGATGGAGATCATGATGATGGAGATCATGGTGTCAAGCCGGTGACAAGATGATCATGGAGCCCCGAAGATGGAGATCAATGGAGCTATATGATATTGGCCATATCATGTCACAACTATATATAATTGCATGTGATGTTTATTATGTTTATGCATCTTGTTTACTTAGGACGACGGTAGTAAATAAGATGATCCTTACAAAATTTCAAGAAGTGTTCTCCCTAACTCGTACACCGTTGCTACGGTTAAATCGCTTCTAAGCACCACGTGATGATCGGTGTGATGGATTCTTACGCTCACATACAACGGTGTAAGACAGTTTTACACAAAAAAACACTTAGGGTTAACTTGACGAGCCTAGCATGTACGACATGGCCTCGAACACGGAGACCGAAAGGTCGAACACGAGTCGATGGAAGATACGATCAACATGAAGATGTTCACCGACGATGACTAGTCCGTCTCACGTGATGATCGGACACGGGCTAGTCGACTCGGATCGTGTAACACTTAGATGACTAGAGGGATGTCTAATCTAAGTGGGAGTTCATAATTTTGATTAGAACTTTATTATCATGAACTTAGTCTAAAACCTTTGCAAATATGTCTTGTAGATCAATGGCCAACGCTAATGTCAACATGAACTTCAACGCGTTCCTAGAGAAAACCAAGTCGAAAGATGATGGCAAGAACTATACGGATCGGGTCCGAACACGAGGATCATCCTCATAGCTGCCAAGAAACAATATGTCCTAGAAGCACCGTTAGGTGACCCACCCGTTCTCCCAAAGACTTTGCAAGACGATTTGAACGTTTGGCAGACTCGTTCTGATGATTACTCCCTCGTTCAGTGCGGCATGCTCTACAGCTTAGAACCGGGCTCCAAAAGCGTTTTGAGCATCACGGAGCATATGAGATGTTCAAGAGCTGAAACTAGTTTTCCAAGCTCATGCCCGGTCGAGAGATATGATGTCTCCGACAAGTTCTACAGCTTGTAAGATGGAGGAAAACAGTTACATCAAGGAGCACATCCTCAAGATGTCCAGGTTGCACAACCGTATGACCCAAATGAACATTAACCTCCCGGATGAGGCGGTCATTGACAGAATCCTCCATCGCTCCCACCAAGCTACAAGGGCTTTGTGATGAACTACAACATGCGGGGATGGTGAAGACCATTCTGAAGTGTACTCGATGTCAAGTCACAGAGGCTGAAATCAAGAAAGAACATCAAGTGTTGATGGTCAATAAGACCACTAAGTTCAAGAAGGGCATGGGGAAGAAGAACTTCAAGAAGGACGGCAAAGATGTTGCCGCGCCCGTAAGCCTTTCTGCGGGAAGAAGTCAAAGAATGGACCCAAGCACGAGACCGAGTGCTTTTATTGCAAGGGAAGGGTCACCGAAGCGGAACTGCCCCAAATACTTAGCGGATAAGAAGGCCGCAACACCAAAGGTATATTTGATATACATGTAATTGATGTGTACCTTACCAAGATCGTAGTAACTCCCGGGTATTTGATACCGTGCCGTTGCTCATATTTGTAACTCACAATGAGCTGCGGAATAAACGGAGATCGGCGAAGGACGAGGCGACGATCTTGCGTCGGAATGGTTCCAGAGTCGATGTGATCGCCGTCGACACGCTGCCTCTACATTTACCTACGGATTAGTTTTGAACCTTAATAATTGTTATTTAGTGCCAAGTTTGAGCATGAACATTGTATCCGGATCTCGTTTGATACGAGATGGCTACTCATTTAAGTCTGAGAATAATGGTTGTTCGATTTATATGAGAGATATGTTTTATGGTCATGTCTCAGATGGTCAATGGTTTATTCTTAATGAATCTCGAGCGTAATATTACACATGTTCATAGTGTGGATGCCAAAAGATGTAAAGTTGATAACGATAGTCCCACATACTTGTGGCATCGCCGCCTTGGTCACATTGGTGTCAAGCGGATGAAGAAGCTCCATGCCGATGGACTTTTAGAGTCTCTTGATTATGAATCGTTTGACACATGCGAACCATGCCTCTTGGGCAAAATGACCAAGACTCCGTTCTCCGGAACAATGGAGCGAGCAACCAACCTGTTGGAAATCATACATACCGATGTGTGCGGTCCGATGAGCGTTGAGGCTCGCGGAGGATATCATTATGTTCTCACTCTCACTGATGACTTGAGTAGATATGGGTATGTCTACTTAATGAAACACAAGTCTGAGACCTTTGAAAAGTTCAAGGAATTTCAGAATGTGGTGGAGAATCAACGTGACCGAAAGATAAAGTTCCTGCGATCAGATCGTGGAGGAGAATACTTAAGTCACAAATTTGGCACACATTTAAGAAAATGTGGAATCGTTTCACAACTCACGCCGCCTGGAACACCTCAGCGAAACGGTGTGTCCGAATGTCGTAGTCGCACTCTATTGGATATGGTGCGGTCTATGATGTCTCTTACAGATTTACCGCTATCATTTTGGGGATACGGTCTAGAGACAGCTACATTCACTTTAAATAGGGCACCGTCTAAATCCATTGAGACGACACCGTATGAATTATGGTTTGGGAAGAAACCTAAGCTGTCGTTTCTTAAAGTTTGGGGATGCGATGCTTATGTCAAGAAACTTCAACCTGAAAAGCTCGAACCCAAGTCGGAAAAATGCGTATTCATAGGATACCCTAAGGAAACTGTCGGGTATACCTTCTACTTAAGATCCAAGGCAAGATCTTTGTTGCCAAGAACGGATGCTTTCGAAAAGAGTTTCTCTCGAAAGAAGTAAGTGGGAGGAAAGTAGAACTCGATGAAGTACTACCTCTCGAACGGGAAAGTGGTGCAAAGACAGAAACCGTTCTTGTGATGCCCACACCAATTGAAGAGGAAAACAATGATGATGATCAAGGTACTTGGATCAAGTTGCTCTTGAACTCAGAGGTCCACAAGGACACGCCCGCACGAGTGGTGCGCGACCTCATCCGGAAATCATGTTGTTAGACAACGGTGAACCTTCGAACTATGAAGAAGCGATGGCGGCCCAGATTCCAACAAATGGCTTGAAGCCATGAAATCCGAGATAGAATCCATGTATGAAAACAAAGTATGGACTTTGACAGACTTGCCGATGATCGGCGAGCGATAGAAAACAAATGGATTTTAAGAAGAAGACGGATGCGGATGGTAATGTTACCATTTATAAGGCTCGACTTGTCGCCAAGGGTTATCGACAAGTTCAAGGGATTGACTACGACGAGACATTCTCTCCGTAGCTAAGTCAAGTCCGTCCGAATCATGTTAGCAATTGCCGCATACTATGATTATTAGATATGGCGATGGACGCCAAAACGGCATTCCTTAACGGACATCTTAAGGAAGAGCAGATATGATGCAGCCGAAGGTTTTGTCGATCCTAAGAACGCTAACAAAGTATGCAAGCTCCAATGATCCATTTATGGACTGGTGCAAGCATCTCGGAGTTGGAACATTCGCTTTGATGAGATGATCAAAGCGTTTGGTTTATGCGACTTATGGAGAAGCTGTGTTTACAAGAAAGTGAGTGGGAGCTCAGTAGCATTTCTCCTATTATATGTAGATGACATACTCTTGATGGGAAATGATACAAAACTTCGACACAGATTAAGGCCTACTTGAATAAGTGTTTTTCAATGAAGGACCTTGGAGAAGCTGCTTATATATTAGGCATCAAGATCTATAGAGATAGATCGAGACGCCTCATAGGTCTTTCACAAAGCACATACCTTGATAAGATTTTGAAGAGGTTCAAAATGGATCAATCCAAGAAAGGGTTCTTGCCTATGTTACAAGGTGTGAGATTGAGCTCACTCGACCACCACCACCACGCAAAAGATAAAGAAGAGATGAGTGTCATCCCTATGCTTCACCATAGGATCTATTATGTATGCCATGTCAGTACTGCACCGATGTAAACCTTGCCGTAAGTTTGGTTGCAAGATACCAAAGTAATCCCGCAAGGATCATCGACAATGGTCAAGAATATCCTGAAGTACCGAAAAGGACAAAGGACATGTTTCGTTTATGGAGGAGACGAAGAGCTCGTCAGAAGGGTTACGTCGACGCTAGCTTCGACTCAGATCCGATGACTCTAAGTCACAAACCGGATCGTGTATATGTTGAATGGTGGAGCATGAGTGGTGCAACCGCAAGCGAAGCGTCGTGGCGGGATCTACGTGTGAAGCGGAGTACATGGCAGCCTCGGAGGCGGCAAGACGAAGCAATTTGGGTGAAGGAGTTCATCACCGACCTAGAGTCATACCCAATGCGTCGGGGCCGATCAAACTCTTCTGTGACAACACCGAGCTATTGCCCTTGCCAAGGAGCCTGTGTTTCACAAGAAGACCGAGCACATCAAGCGTCGTTTCAACTCCATCCGTGAAAATGTTCAAGATGGAGACATAGAAATTTACAAAGTGCACACGGATCTGAATGTCGCAGATCCGTTGACTAAACCTCTCTCGCGTGCAAAACATGATCAACACCAGAACTCTATGGGTGTTCGATTCATTACAATGTAACTAGATTAGTGACTCTAGTGCAAGTGGAAGACTGTTGGAAATATGCCCTAGAGGCAATAATAAAAGTATTATTATATTTCATTGTTCATGATAATTGTCTTATGTTCATGCTATAACTGTATTATCCGGAAATCGTAATACACGTGTGAACACTTAGACCACAATATGTCCCTAGTGAGCCTCTAGTTGACTAGCTCGTTGATCAACAGATAGTCATGGTTTCTGACTATGGACATTGGATGTCGTTGATAACGGATCACATCATTAGGAGAATGATGTGATGGACAAGACCCAATCCTAAGCATAGCATAAAAGATCGTGTAGTTCGTTTGCTAGAGCTTTGCCAATGTCAAGTATCTCTTCCTTCGACTATGAGATCGTAACTCCGGTTATCGTAGGAGTGCCTTGGGTGTATCAAACGTCACAACGAATCGGGTGACTATAAAGGTGCATTACGTATCTCCGAAAGTATCTGCGGTTGACACGGATCAAGATCGGATTTGTCACTCCGTATGACGGAGAGGTATCTCTGGGCCCACTCGGTAATGCATCATCATAATGAGCTCAAGGTGACCAAGGTGTTGGCCACAGGATCATGCATTATGGTACGAGTAAAGTGACTTGCTGGTAACGAGACCGAACAAGGTATTGGGATACCGACGATCGAGTCTCGCAAGTAACGCATCGATTGACAAAGGAATTGCATACGAGGTTTGATCGAATCCTCGACATCGTGGTTCAACCGATGAAATCATCGAGGAGCATGTGGGAGCCAACATGGGTATCCGCACCCCATCTGTTGGTTATTGCCCGAGAGTCGTCTCGGTCATGTCTGCGTGTCTCCCGAACCCGTAGGGTCTACGACTTAAGGTTCGGTGGCGCTTAGGGTTATTAGGAAGACTAGTATGTGACTACCGAATGTTGTTCAGAGTCCGGATGAGATCCCTGACGTCACGAGGAGTTCTTAAGGGTCCGGAGGTAAAGATTTATATATGGGAAGTTGTTAAAAGGACACCGGAAAGTTTGGGGGCATACCGGATTGTCTGGGGCCACCTAAGGGTTCCGGGTCCACCGAGGGGCCACCTCCGGGGGCACTGGGCTGCGTGGGGAGTTAGCCAGCCTGGTGGGCTTGGCGCACCCTCCCCGGCCCTCATGCCTAGGGTTGAGGGAACCCTAGAGGGCGCCCTGCTTGGGGGCAAGTCCCCCCTCATGCCGCCTCTAGATGGATCTAGAGGGCCGCCCCTCTCCCTT
The DNA here is from genome assembly GCA_021437245.1 of Aegilops speltoides. Taxonomy (NCBI): domain Eukaryota; kingdom Viridiplantae; phylum Streptophyta; class Magnoliopsida; order Poales; family Poaceae; genus Aegilops; species Aegilops speltoides. Next base: position 478,571,963 of record CM038144.1, read on the forward strand.
CCCCCATAAATAGAGGGGTGAGGGAGGCAGCCGCACCACAAGCCAAGGCGCAGCCCTCCCTCCCCAACACCTCTCCTCCTCCGTTGTGTGCTCGGCGAAGCCTCGCTTGAGTCTCGCTTCTCCACCATCACCACGCCGTCGTCTTTGCCAAGTGAGCTGTCTTCCTCAATCTCTCCTTCCTCGTTCTGGATCAAGATCGAGGAGACGACACCCGCACTGTCACGTGTGTTGAACGAGGAGGTGTCTTTGTCCGCTCAAGACTTGGTCATCGGTGATTCAATCACGCCGAGTACGACTATATCATCACCTTGCAAGCTTCCGTACGCGATCTACAAGTGGTATGTAGATGCAAACTCTCTCCCATGACTCGTTTCTTAGATGAACTCATAGATGGATCTTGGTGAAATCGTAGGAAATTTTTTTAATTTTCTGCAACGTTCCCCAACATTTCTCTGCCCAGTATAGAAATTAGCAATTTGTTCTATACGAACTCCATGTTAAATCCTTTTTTGTGAATCCATGTTAAATATATAAATGGCTAAATTTTGAATATATATGATATTGGTCAGATATCCATATGATGTGGATACAAAAAAATCATTTGTATACAAAACTACGGAAATGTTAACGCCCACACGTGTGGGCGTTTGCACATCGCCCACACGCCTCCATCACCACTCATTTTGCCACGTATAAATAGATGACATCAGCAGAATTTTTTTTGGTTGTCGGCTTAAAAATGTTGTATCTCCTAAATAAAAAGGCGAACTAAAAATCCGTTTTCACCATTAAATCCGTCTCGACGAGATCTTCAAAACTAGATCCCATGTTGATATGTTTTGACGATTTTTTTTTGTCAGAAGTTGCCACGATGTGTACACTGCAGTTGCCATAGGGCTTAAACTAAAGTTGCCATGTGGCAATTTTAGTTTGTAGATCATGGAAATTTTAGTATTTTTATGATGGCAACTCCAGTACTTTGACCATGAAAATTATTTTTTGTATGAACCATGGCAATTTTACGTGCATGTATCATGGCAATTTTAGTTTATGGTTCATGGCAAGTCTAGTTTCTTAATTTCCCGTTTTATAAATGTCAAAATTTACTTTTAAATGTAGAAGAAAATAGCTGAAGCATATCATGGCAACTTTAGTGTAAACATCATGGCAATTCATATGCAATAGACATGGCAACTTTTAATCCAAAAAAATTTCATCAAAACATATCAACATGGGATCTAGTTTCGAAGATCTCATCGCGAGGGATTTAATGGTGAAAACGGATTTTCAATCGGATTTTTCGTTTAAGAGATAAAACATTTTAAAAACTGAAAATCCAAAAAGATTCCTGCATGCATGCATGCGATGACGTGGCAATCTGTTTACATTAGAGACGTGTGGTGCGTCTCCCTTCCTGCCACACGTGTGGCAGTTAGCGCGACCCCAAAACTATTCACATGAAATCCATGTAGAATCTATAAATAGCTGGATTTTGAAATACTGATTAATGGATACAGAATACAGATTTTTACAAAACAAAGGTATTCTGTATTCACATGAACTCCGTATAGGGTCAGTCTGCAAGTTTAGTTTGGACTCGATGCAAAAAAAAAAGTTTAGTTTGGACTGAAACTGAAGGCAAAATAAAGTTTCTGAAGATAATGGCAGAAAACATCATACATTTAGTTTGTGGAATGATAATGCCGAGTTCTAGGGGCATTATTTATTTTCCTGCAGTACCCACATAATGCTGTGAAAACTCGACGGTCATATGCTTCAGGCCAGACAGATGCTCTCTGCCAGACACACCAATCGACTCCTCTGAAAGGCCTTCTTCAAACTTTAGCTCAAGCACTTCAACCTTCGATAAACCGCTGGTTACAAAGGTCACTGATGGCAAGCTGCACCTTATCAAAAGCTTCTTAATACTACGGAATCCATCGCTCGAAAATGCGAATTGATTCTTATTCCCAGACATCTGAGTAACATTACAAAATATTTCCAGTTCGCTCAAGCTTACCATTTCACTGAGCTCTTGAATGATGTTTGCCTCAGCGCTCTTCCCGATATTGCTGCACGAAAGTATCAACAATGAATTCATCTTGGTTATCCCACTCGGCAACTTGGCGTTCCCGACGAGTAAATGCATTGACTTTTCCAGCTTGACAATTCTAGGAGGTAGATCTTTCACCTTTGTGGATCTCACGTCCAGTGTCTCCATGCATCTTAGCTGTCCAATCTGTTCTGGGAGCTCGCTAACATCTGTTCCCTTGAGGTTCAAGTACCTCAAAAGCAGCAATTTGTAGAGACCATCAAGGCACAATGGACCTTGACAGCCTTCGAGGTCAAGAACCTGCAGTACACTGAGGTCATTCAGACGAGGCGTCATGACCAGTGTCGAAAATACGGCAAAAGAGCGAGCACGAGATACTTTTGTGCCGTCGATTTGTGCAGCAGCCTGATCCGGCTTACCACTATTCAGCAAAGATAGCCGTTGTATAGTGCCATTGACAGGTGGACATCTTGCTGTTGAGCGTGTACCAGAGCAACAAAGTTGTCTTCCATTGACTTGCAAATGATGAAATCGTAACAAGATACCTATTTGATGACAAAAGGGAAATGAGTCAGAGCGTATACATGTATCATTTATCTCAACCAAGATGGAGCGGGACTGAGTTTTATTGAAGATATGTGTAGCAAGTGGCACACAATATGGCACAGAAAGACAGTGTACTGAAGACAATTTTTCAGTATAAATGATGGTCGAGGATATGTGTAGCAAGTGACACACAATATGGCACAGAAAGACAGTATACTGAAGACAAATTTTCAGTATAAATGATGGTCGACAGAATAACAGGCTTGTTGAGCAAAATAAAATTTTCAGCAAAAATGGTGGAACTAACTGATTTGGTTAAAACTCTTGTCATTAACAATTGAAATGGATTGATGGAATTAGCAAATAGAGTACCTCTTATATTGCAGATGCTGCCTCAGCCTCCCAATCAATTGAGCCACATCGCCCGCATCACCTCCTCCTCTGCTGTACTCGCTGTCCACTTGGGATAGCATATTGCCGAGCACCTTGGCGACGTCCTAGCTCCGCCCGACTGAAACCGACGCGCGGCACTTGAACCCCGTATTGAGCAACCTATACACCTCCCTAGCAAGCGTCGTCTTCCCGGAGCCGGCCATCCCGACGATGAACACGACCTTGAGGCCGTCCGAGCCTGCTCTGGTCACCATCCCCGCCACCTCGTCCCGCGGCCCGTCCATGCCGCAGGCCGGCACTGTCGGCGTAGAGCGCGAAGAGCCGGGGGTCGACGGCGGGCGCGTGATGAGACGACATCTGCGGGTGAGACTGTAGCGCTTCCGCAGCTTGCTCACCTCGACGACGCGCGGAGCACCTTCAGCTCGGTGGCGAAGATGTGGCGGTCGGGGATGGTGGTGAGCCGGCGGATCCAGCGGGAGAATCGGTGGGAGGTGCCGGCGTCGGCGTTGTTGGTGCCGGCGTCGACGCGGTGGGCGAAGAGGTCGACCCATTCCTCGATGTCGTGGCGAGGTCGCGGACTGGGCGATCCAAATGGTTGCTCGGGCGTCGGGCTCCTCGAGGGCTTCGCCGACCGAGGACGACGGCGTGCATGGTGCTCACTTCGGCCTAGAAGAAGGTGATGTCCCGCGGCACCGGAGAGCGGCTCGTACTCCTGCTGCAGCAGCTCGCCCGGCTTGCTGGCGGCGCCTCCACCATGCCCGACAATGGCGCCACGCGTTCTCCATCTCGCCGTCCGGCCGAGAACAACCTTCTCTAGCTCTCGATCTAGATTTGTGGGTGTCGCCACGACCCCACCTCACCGCCAACCTCCGTACCGCCTCACCGCCAACCTCGTATCCGCCTCCCACCCCACCCACGCATCGAATCTAGCCCTGCAAGCTCTAATCGCCGCCGCGCCGTTACGCATCGAGCCATGCCATGACAGTGCCGCGAGAGCCGTGTGCTCATGTTGACTGGTCCTTGGACATATGGACATATGTATCGCGGGTTGAATATATCAAACTATAGGGTCTTTTTTGCAAAATCGAAACATTTTCTCTGGATGCCACTAAAACAGAGACTGCGGGTTGATTTCCTGTAAACTTAGGGGCCTTTTTGCAAAACAACCACGACGGACCACCAAAAGCAATTTCTGGTTTATTAGTAATATATAAACTACTCCCTCCTTCCCAAAATGTAAGGCGCGGTTTGACTTTTCTGGTCTTCGTTACGGAACTTTGACCATGATTTTCATGTATTCTATGTCTATAAAATTAGTATACATACATATGAAATAAAATTGTTCTGCAAGACAAATACGATGATGCCATTTATACATGTTCAATCCATATACATTGAAATATATTAGTGGTCAAAGTCGTGCATCAAAGACCGTAAAAAGTCAATCGCGCCTTATATTTTGGGAAGGAGGGAGTAGTAAGCATGCAGGTGCAACGCACGTCTCAAACAAAACAAGTTAACATGATATAATACTATAATAATTTAAAAAAAATCAGATCGCTACAAAATGGTATCATGTCACTCAAATTGTATTTTCAAAAAGTGTGACATATTTCTGATCCAACACATGTATCATAGTCTATAGTAAAAACATCTATTCTGGATCAAATTTTTATTTAGTGAGTTCTTTTACCGAGCCATTTAAGTGTGTCTTATGCACAATCATATGAGCGCGTGTGTAACACACGATCCGGAAACATGTCTCCGCGTAAAATTCAATGTCACATAATAAATGTATTATAATTGTTACAAAAAATATATTTTAAAACCCGCAACTAAGCATGTCTTGAAGGTACATCTTTTGAAGCAATGAAGGTCCATCTATGGATGCGATCAATGATGCTTCGTTCAATGTATGGGATGTTGTTTTGAGCTTCATTCTCTTCGTACTTTAAAATATGCACCAAAAATTGCTTCCTCAGCTGAAAACCATCCTACATATGCATTATACAACATTGTTATAACAAGTTGCATGCGCAATGTGTATAGAAATAAGCATGGTGTAAATACTCACCTTGGGTATGGGAAAATATAGTTTTCCATCGCACAATGAGTGCATGTAATTAAAAACCAAATAACCGGACAGGGCACTGCATGTATGAAATAAACACATAATGTGTGTTGAATGAATCAATTAATATTGTAATGCGTTTAAAAGATTCATACCAGTTTGAGTTTGTTGGAGCAACAGGAACTAAGGATTCCCATTTAGAGATATCATCCTTGAATGCAGGGTTTGCAACTTCAAGCGCAAGGTTTAGGTTGTCGGCCACAATTTTAAGTACGTTATTCCCCAAAGTAGGTATTGGTAACGGATCAAAAATTGAGACAACCTTTTTATTTTGATCCAAAACAAACAATAGAAATAGTCCAAACATACACCAAGGCAATAAAATCTGCAATGATGAAATAGTTTAGAAATACATGTGATATTAATTAAGACCAAATAAAGCACTGTTAGAGATGAAAAAATAAAATCTTACCGCATCACATTGTGAGATGTGGTAATCATTACTGTCAGGCCAGCTATGAAACAACCGTCTCAATGTAGCAATTTCCATATTTTCACGATGACTTCGTGCATAGTGGAACATCGACTAAAATAAGAATGAGAAAATATTAGTGTTCTGAGAAAAAAACCGTAATACATGATTATAGTAACTTACACAAAAGTTCAGATCCATATAGTGAGATGGAATGTCTCTGAGAAGCTGGACTTCGTGGCGCGCTAATATCCGCACAGCCATTTAAAGCAATGGATATCCATGTATTCATCATTGTTCAATATGTTTTTTATTTGTCTCAAATTTAAGCTGATAGGATACGGATCAGAGCTTTTCACCCATTCGCTCCTGTAAAATCGAAATTCTGTCATTATATTGACATCAAAAGTAATTTATTGGAATACAAAATGAACTAAAAAATATGGCTTACTCTAGTAGAGCGACATCATCAACCATACCGATGAACAAGCAAAGTTCATCTATTAAATCATCATTTGTTGGATTGACAGACGGTGAAAGGATAAATGACTGCGAGATGAGCTCAATTTCTCCTGATGTATTTGATGTTTTGAAATTCTCAGGAGGTCTATCCAGAATCATACATTCCGTGGGATCTGTGTTGTTTTCGTCATCTTCAATGTCTCGATTTCTTATATTATCATCATTCAATTCTGAGTCCACTAAAATGACAGCTAGTTTTGTTCTAAAATCTGTCATATGTTTCTATTAAAGTAGTAATAAGAGTTAAATAGTGATATAACATAGAATAAGTATAATGATACACAGTGAAATGTACCTGTGTAGGAATATCTGACAAAATATGTCCTGTGAAGTACTCCATAAAATTTATCATCCACAAACCGCAAGATGACCTGCATGATTACAAAACTTAAATATACTCAATAAATTGTTATCATTTTTATAGGGATTTGAAATCATCCAATGATCATGACTGTAACAAGCAGCGATGAAAACAAAAATCTCACCCACGCAGCATGTGAACCGGACATGCCCTTTAAAATTTAAAGATATTTTTATTTTGTTTGGAAAAAATGCCACACTCACTTACAATGGGTCACTGGCTTATATATTACGTAGTACTCTCTCTGTTCCAAAACATAGGTCGCTGGACGATTCCTAGTACACATTTCGTGACGTTACGCATTTTACCAGCGTTTCGAAATTGCCCCCGCGCTCATGCAGACCAGTCACTTCCCAGTCCCCACTCGCTCTTATTCCCCACCGCTCCACTACCCACCGCCCTCTCCCCATCGCCGCCGTGTCGCTCCGTCGTCACCGCCCTGTCTCCGTCACCGTCGTGTCACTCCGTCATCACCGCCCTCTTCCTCCCCATGGCAGCCTTGCTCCCCATCACCTACGCCCACTCTGACAGCCCCCAACCTAGTGTGTGTTGTGTGGTTTTCCATTATTAACCGGACAATCAAAGCTTTTGCTTCGTGTTTGAATTTATTTACTCATACTCATTTCCTCAACTAAAATTCACATATATCAAATGAGTTTTTTACCAGTATTTTTTTCAATTTTTTTAGATATTATTTATACAGGAAACCTATTAAAACATCAAATGATTATGACTATAAAAATAATGGATTTTTTATTAGAACAATGTGAGGTGAATCGAACACGGCCGATAAAAATAAGACAATTTCTTTTTTGGTCGGACAAGGCCGTGATCAATCAGAATCTCTCCCGTCACTGCCTAGTACACTGCCTAGTACAGTACTCTACGTAGTAGTATTAAGAGAAAAACGTCAGATTTCTTAAAAAAAAACGTCAGTCATCCTCTCCACTGCCGCCTCAGATTCTTCTCTGGATAGTTCCCCACCACGGCCTCACAATCTCCTCTGTTCCCCATTCTCTCCACCACAGCCATCACTCCCTAGTCAGGCCGCCCCCTCCCCTTTGTCACCACCGCCGGCGCTCCCTGGTCAGGCTGCCCTCCCCTTCGTCACCAGCATCGGCGCTCTCTCACACCCCGTAGGTCAAAGCTTGAATTTTTATCCGCCGCTGATGGTGCTGCTGGGCGAGGAGGTTTGCGTTCGCCGGCGCTGGATCCGAGTGCGCCGGCGCTGGATCTGCTCCGTCTGGCTCCGGCGACCTTACGTCGTGGCTCCGGGACAGGAAGGCTACCCCGACGACATACAGGTCCGCCCCCTTCTCCTCTCCTCTTGGATTTCTTCTTCTTCCCTTCCCTGAGATGAGATGTGCTTTCCTGCCTCACGCACGCAGCAACTGCACTCTATGCACAGAGAGGAGGATGAAGACACCCAGCCATGGATTTTTAGCAGCACTCACTCAAGGACAAAGTGCGCCACCTCCCGCCTCCCCTCTCTATTTGATTCAATTCTACAGTTGTGTATGCGGCTTCCTCACACCTTGTAGCTCTGTTGGTGTTCGTGCTGGGCTGCAGGAGACCTCAACACGCCAATGGATGCAGCCAGCCTCCAACTCACCACGCACCTGCACCAACTTGATGTAGGGAGAGGAGGAGTGAGGCTTCTCTCACGGGATGACGCCCAGCCATGGGGCAGCAGCAACCCAAGGTCAAGCCTCCCTCTACCTCTCGTTTTGATTTCATAGGTCTGGTTCCCTGATTTTTCTGCTGCTCTAGATTCACTTGCATGCTTGACTGAATCTAGTTGTTCTCAGGCCCTAGTGTTCAATGAGATAGGCATTGCACTGTTTACCAATTTTATTTGCTTGCCTGCAGCCACATGGTCCAGAGATAGAATTGAGATATTCAGACTAAGTTTAATGATTTGCTGGTCATAATTACTGAATTTCATTCGGTGCTATCACTGTCAGCCTCTAGTGCTGAATCAGTTGGACACTGTACTGTTTACCAATTTAATTTGCTTGCTTGCCGCCACATGGTCCAAAGATAGAAATTCAGATATTGAGACTAAAGTTTAATGGTTTGCTGGTCATAATTGGTTCAGTGACTAAATCTGTCCCCAAACTGTCAAAATTGTATGTCAAAGCTAAAAAACTATCAAAACTTTGCTTTCAAGATGAGCCTAAATTCAGTAAGATGTGTGCGCAGCTTGCTTTCAAGATTGTTAAACTACTCCATGTTTATTTAAACTAATTCCTCCTACAGATTGCTGTCAAAATAAGGCTAAATTCAGAGTCTTCGGAAGTCAATTACTTTGAGCCTTTGAGTTAGAAGGTATACCAATCTCTTTGCAGTTTGCTCTTAATACACTCTTCCCTTGGCCATGATGAGATGTTTAAGTCTTTCCACTTATCAGTTTTTAGTTCCACTAGAAGCGATGCATATTCGAATACATTTTCTAGTCCTTTGAGCTGTTGAATGAATAAATGACAAAGTATTAGCATCACAACCGAACAATAACAAAAATCGTGTTATCAAAAGATGGTGTAGTGGGACTAATGACTAACCATAGCGGTGAGGTCTTTGCGACTCATTCCTGGGCCTAGTGAGTCGAGCACCTGGATGCATCGCTGCCCGGCATTTATAACTGCTAGGTACCAATGGAAGTGTTCAATGTTAACTGGAATGAATATCTGAAAATAAGGTTTTTATTAGTTTAGGTCCCATCTATACAAACATTTATATGGAACTGAGACTCACCATATCATGTTCCAAATAAGTTGTAGCTCTGTTTAATACCCATCTTGGTGCGTCATCCCGTATAGAGCTAAATTCCTTTATCATCTTAGAGATGCATGCACTCTCTAAGAACACACTTCCACCTGACCTCATCTGTAGATGCTCTTTAGCACTTATGCAATGTATGTATGCGTCTATGATCTACAATATGAAGTGCACACCTTAGTCAGAGGAGAGAATAAAACTCATGTTAAAACAACATAGTCTTGTCTGAAAGCTACATATACTTACTTCGTCGCCCAGAAATTCTTCGGGAAGTAATAGACGTTGTAATTGTTTTCTTTGGAGATGTGAGTCGTCGATGCTCACTAAATTTCTTTTATCGTTTGGTTCAGACATGATATTTTCAATCACGAACCAATCATCGCCAGTGCAGGCGTAATCTATCATGATGTAAGTAACAACATTTACTAATGACAAAGAAAATAAATGTAGCAAAAGCAGGGCATAGAAGGATTTGTTCGTGCCTTCTGGAGCCACCACGTAGTTTTGTGCCTTCTTAGGTTTGTTATGCAGTCGGATAGGCTTCCCTGTATGTGCCCCTTCCATGCGAGACGTTAGTTCTAATTCTCTGTCCTCAATTGCATCTATTTGTTCACTTGTTTCATTGAAGGTTAATTCCTGGAGGCAACATTGCAAAGAATAATGGGTATGCAGGATATAATATACTTATAATTAGACCTATTTGGGACATAGTAGTTGGAAAAAAAAGATACCTCTGTCACTTCAGAGTCTTCGGAATCACTGGACTGCGTGCTCTGCTTTTTCTGCTTTGTCGGCTGTTCCATTTGATTCTCTCATTGTGTCCCCTATAGTGTCTGCCCCTTCGGTGCCAAATGTTTGTGCTAATTCCTCATCCCGAGCTAGCTGCATTTGTTCACTTGTTTCTTTGAAGGTTAATTCCTAAGAGCAAGATTACAAAGAACAATCAGTATGCATAGTTTAATATAATTAGAGTTAGAACTATTTGGGACATATACTTGGAAAGGAAAATATGCCTTTGTCACCTCGGAATCTGTGGACCGCGTGCTCTTCTTTTTCTCCACTTCAACTTTGTTGGCTATTCCATTTAATTCTGCAAGCTTGTCCCCTAAAGTTTCTACCCCTTCGGTGTCGGATGTTTGTGCTAATTCATTGTCTTGAGCTGGCTGCATTTCTTCACTTGTTTCCTTGACGGTTAATCCCTGAGAGCAACATTACAAAGAATAACCCCTATGTAGTATTATAATATAATGAGAATTAGAATTATTTGGGATAGTTCAAATGGAAGCATGCCTTTGCCACTTCGCAATCTGTGGCCTGTGTGCTTTTTTTTCCTGTACTTCATCATCGTCGTCTATTCCATTTGATTCTTCCTCGCTTCGTACCTGAAACACACATAATATAATATTACCCGGTACTTACTGGTTCTTCATCGCTTAGTAACTGAAACACACAATAATATATTATTCTTCAGTATGTATAGAAGAGCAAATATTATGAAGATGAATAAAGAATCGTAGGTATAATATTCTTCAATGGGAATAAATTGAATTTTGTTTTGAAGCTCGCCGATGAATCAAGAATACATCTCCGAAATCTGCTTCTTTTTTGCAAGAAAAAAAGCTGATTTAAGCATCATTGTAATTCAAAACCTACACAGTATCTATTTCTGCATTTATTTGAAGATGAGAATATACTGACTTCAATATCGAGTGTCGATCCATTGTTTTCTGCAGCTAAGTATTATTTTTTATTTCCTAAAAAGGATTTGAATATCATTTGATCTGTTATTGACTGAGGATCAACATCTTGTACAATATGAATTTGTCGGCTTGGAGTTTGTGTGCTTGTGTTAGGATATCACCTCATCAATCTGCATATTTTCTGTATCTTCCATGATGCCTTGTTCTTCTATTCCATTTGTTGACTCGGTGTTCATATCTTCATCTTTCGTTATCATGCATTCAATCTGCATATTTTGTGCATGCTCGTCCTTTGCCCCTTTGTCGATGTTTTCCTGAAAATCAAAGCATATATTATTATCACGTCATACACATTCAGCCCCTATGTTTTGTTAGCTTGAAAATCGATCTTATATGTTGGGTCATAGGGAGTACATCAAAACTGTATGCACATATCTGCTCAGGTTTACTTAACATAGTGGTATCAGGACATCCTTTCCAACTAAGTTTCAGTATCTATTTCTTTTTTTAATTGTTCAGTAAACTTTTCTAGACTAACTTGCGTGACTATTCTCTCTAGTAATCAGGTGGATCTTGCCCAAAGAATTTCCTAAGTCACATAATGAAATCTCTGTAACTTTGCGGGGTAACACAAGGCATGTTGATTCACTTCGTTGGATCACCTCTAGCGACTATGTTGCCTTGTAGATGTGAAATCGTGAATAGGATGTAATTAAGAGAGATATCATTATTACCACGATGATAGCAGATTGATCCGTAGAGGCCATCGGGGATTGTGACACAGACATGGGGGGAACGACGGTAGTTCACCACAGACACATGTGTGGGGCAAGCTGGACAGACTTGCCGTGGAGGAGGCCGGCACGGCGGAGGGGTGTGAGGCTGCGGCAATCCTTCGCGAGAGAGGATGAAGGAAACCCTACGGTGCAAAACCTGTTGCTTTTGTGGGCGCTCCTGATTGAAAGATTGTTCGCTGTAGGCAATATGTAAGGCGAAAATCAGGGGAAGGACTTCCATAGCGTGAGGAGGCAAGGGAATCGTGATTGTTATCTCAGGCCCCACGCTTCCCTTTGATCTATCTTTTTTTTGGCAACTCCTTTGATTTATCTTAGGACGCATGTTTTTTTTTTTGCTTTTTTTATACCCTACGCACATAGAATTAATTGAGTTATTTTCGTAATACATGTTTATACAGAAATATTGTGCTCGGCTCATCAGAACGTTTATCTATTTTTTGTGTGCTTTCTCTTACCTTTTTATTATTATGTACAGAAAGTTCATCATTCTGTACAGAAATATAATTCTTGTATCCTTTGTCTTGGCAGTTAGTTAATTATGTGCCCTCAATGGCGGTGTTTGACAGGAGGGGCCAAGAAAATGATTTCCGTTGTTTCAAGACTAAGCTTGATAAAACGGCATAATCCACTATTCCTGAGATCAAACCATGTAACCTTGCAAATATTGTACTACAGCCCAAAGCTATTGGGACCGGTGACATCATAGGTTTCCATTTTATGAAGAAACCATCAAGGTGAGCTCCGTACTTATGTTTTATTATTATTGCTGCTCACGTGTGGTCAGAAAAAATGATTGCTTTCTTGGCCCTTTATCTCTTTTTGTTCATTGTTGCTTATGCTGTGATCAGTTTTGTGTTTACACATTATTATCGATGGTTGTTAGTGTTAGGGACTGAGAATACTTAGTACTCCATGATGACCACGTCCAGTCAAGACTGAAATTGACACTTCTTTCTTCCATTTATATGTTAGATGGATCGTTTCAATTTAGTTAGTTCACGTGCGCTTGGCAATTCAACAGGTTATATTTGAGACTGAGGTCGAACAATCACATATGCACTTCAGAGAAAAACAGCCAACATAGGATTGCAATATTTCATTATTTCTGTCAATGATCCCAGCAGCTTACATTTTGCTGGTATAGCAGTCTTATGTTCTGGAATTGACAGAATAAATTGAAATTTCTACGTTCCCAAATGAATGCTGTAAGTAATCAGAGCATGAACGGAATAACAAGTGTGACACATTTAAAGTCTGTACTTTTTGATTTCGGGATAGTTAATATGTCAATGATTTTTACAAATAAATCACACTAATAAACGACTCTGACATAAAGAGTCGGATGTCACATCGACATCATTTGTGTTTCATGCCTATTATGTAGCGTGCTGTTATGAAAACCTGCAAATAAAACAAGAGAAAAGTGTTAGATTCAGAGTTAGTTATATAGGTACAAAATCAAAGGTGCAAAGAAAACATGAACTATTGCACGTACCTCACCCCTCTAAAACATCTCTGTAGACAATGTTTTTGGTGCTTCTCCCAGATATATCAACCTCCTTGTTAGGCTTGGCTAAAATCCATGTCGTCTTTCTTGAGACACCCCTTGACAATGCAACATATAGTTGGCCATGTGAGAAAACAGGTTCTGGAAGGTAAATACCGACATTTGGGATGGTTTGACCCTGTGCCTTGTTAATGGTCATCGCAAAACTCAGGCGGATGGGGAACTGTTTTCTCTTAAGCTTGAAGGGAAGTGAGGTGTCCTCCGAGGGCGACATAGGGATCCTAGGTATGAACACCCTCTTTCCAAAGATCTTCGCCACCAACAATCTCAAAGATCAATTGCATTATCTGGAAGGCCACGATCATAAGCCGTGTTCCATTACATAGCCCATTATGAGGGTCGAGGTTAGTAGCAAAATGACCGGCGCTTGATTTTACTCTCAAGACATGCGGAAGCACCCATTTGGTGTGATCGAGTTCGTGAAGTCAATTGTGTAATTATTCGAAGTCATCCTCGATATAGTCAAAGCTATGGTACACCTTTTCTTCGCCTTAAACACGGAGATCATCTTGTCATTGGTCATCCACATGCTTGTTTTTGGTCGAGAGAATTGCACGTGTGCTCATGTACTCTCGACCTAGCATTGGTGTGCAGGGATGGGAAGACATCTTCGATAAGCTTGTTAATAGGTTCATCATCGTCGGTATAAGCAATCACAATGTCTTCAGGGAGATGCACATAGTCGTCGCCAATTGTTTCTTCCGTCCCATTGCCGATTCGTAGGAGGTATTCTGAGAACCAAGGGTCTGTTTGTGCCCGCATATTGCGTGTGAGGCGTATCTTGCGGATCTTACGCCACGATAGGATCTCAGCAAGTAGCATCGATGATCTGTGCTCTTGTCCCTCGGGTCACAACGGGAGGACCTTCCTAAAATCGCCACCAAAGACGACAACCTTTCCACCAAATGGTAAAGAACATTTCATTATATCCTGCGGCGATCTATCAAGTGTCTCAACCGCTGACGCTTTGTCATAGCAACTTCATCCCAAATTATCAAGGACGCTTTGTTTAAGCAACTCTGCCGTACCACTCGCTTTGTGAAGCTACACATCTTTGTTGTCGGTGAGCTTGATTGGAATTTTGAACACAGAGTGTGCGGTCCGGCCTCCGAGCATTATCGACGCCGCGATACGATGTAGGCATTGCGATCGCTATTAGACCCATCGAGCGGACCTTTGCAAGCAACGCCTTATGCAGTCGTCTTCCCGCCTCCTCTGGACCGTCGACAAAGAATATCGGCTTTTTGGTTTGTCACATGATCCATTATGTCATTGAAACCAGCTAGTTGCTCATTGTTCAAACAATTGAATAGATCTAGATGTTCTTGGTCCACTTTGACTGTCTCTCCTCTGTTACCTCTGTATTGTCAAAGTAAGAAGAACCATTTCGTCGACCAGATCCTAAGTCCATAGAGTTTAATATCCTTTCCCATGGATTGCGCAGATCCTGATATCCCTAAGGACCATTTGCTCAAGTCTTTGCCTCATTCGATTGAGTACGACGATAATCTTGGACATGGATGCTAGATGTTTGTCCCATAACCGACGGATTTGTGTTGCCTCACGTATACCAATATGGTCGCAAACAACCGTCTAAGAGCGAGAGGCATTTGAAATGTTCTTGCCTCCGTCATGCAATCATCAAGTGTCTGTCGTGCTCAATGAGGCCTAATTGCTCACACGCCTCTCTGAAGGACCCGCATGCCTTGCCATTTATTGTTTTAAATCATCAAATGAAGTGGCACCTCGGACATGGTTTAGGAGCACCATAAGTAGTACCTCTCTCCTTGAAAGGGATGTGCATGCACCAATCTTCCAATCTGTGATCTCTTATTTTTTTCTCGGTTGCCACTTCTTATTACCGGCTATCCACCTATAATGTTCTGGGAACTCTCTGTACAGCAATTTCCGTGCCTCTGGATATTTTTGGTTCATCCCAAAGTACTCGGTAAGCATGGATTTGGAAGAAGATGGCCGAGCGACAACATCTTCCAGATTTTCATAAGCCTGAAATGCAACTGTATGCATGTTTGGCAAATGAAGCCGAGTCTGCAACACAATTTGGTGACACCAAACATTTTAAAGCGAAAATCTCAGAGATAGCTTCAGGAGGAGATATGTAGCGTGCATCCCTATATTGTCGAATTTCATCGATGATTCCCCCATCATTGATAATATCCTGCTCGAATGCAAATGATGCCTTCTCATGCCCTTTGTAGATGTATTTAAATAAGTACTTCACTGCCTTGATGCTCGAGCATGCTTCGACATTAATGTGACAGTTGTATGTCATCAGCAGAAATGGGTTGTAAGGGACCACCCATCTATTGTCCAAATCTGCTCCTCTGATCCTAACTCTCACCCCATTATCCCTCCTTCTATAGATGGGATATGAGTCTTTCCCTTGTAATGTAGCATCACAGAAATCTCGCGGGTAATGAAACCGACATTGTCCATCTATCATGCAAGGGCAACTTTTCTTGAGCGCGCCACATGGACCATGCAACATGTGTTTGACCACCAGATCATGGAGAACAGGATATTTATTTTTGTCGGGTATCTCTGCCGATATCACCCGATCATAGTCATCCGGGGTCCTTAACTTACTTTTAGCTTTCATGATTAGAAGTATATGCTCATGAGGAGGCCTCGTTTACAAACTTCGGTGACATGTACATAAGCCGCAACTTCTCCAAAATGCTTACCCTTAATCAAGAATTCCATCATGGATCGTTGTTTAGCTCTGATACTCTTGCCACAAGGTCTGGACGGTCTTGTGGCAGCTGTCCAGGCAACAATTCAATAGTTATCTCCTCCCAGTAGGGATTGCATGTCATCGTGACAAAATAATCCGGTTTACCCCATCGTTGAACTATTGCCATTGCATCCAGGAACCTGCGTTGCATGTCACGGTCACCACCAGGAAAGGTACGTGGAAGCACGATTCTCTTGCCAATACGATCACCGCGTGACTCGCCAGCGATGACGGTGTCAACAAGGCCCTATAATAAATCAATATTTGACGCCAATTAGTATACCATGTTGAAGCAAAAGTGGCATCTGTAATACAATTTAATAGTATAAACACAAGCATGTTACCTGGTAGAGGTCAGCGCGTATGACCTTTTGATTTGCTGGCTTTGAGTACCAGTCAAGCCTCATTGTCTCAATCTTGATGTACATGTCAACCGCCCACTGTTGGAAAAGGCGCCCCCCAAACAAGATGATGTTAAAAAGCTTTTTCCGGACCTGCAGCTTGAAGGCATAGTACTCCCTCGCGCTAACATATTTCCTTGATTTTGTGGCATTCATCTCATTGTCACCAAAATCCTCATCCGGGTTATCCTCGTAGTCATCTAAAAATTATTTAACAACATTAAAGTTGGTATAATAGAATCATAAGAATATAAAAATAGGAATCCTGTCCAATACCTGCAGCTAAATCAGTGGCTTGGTCTTCATGCCCTGCGCCATGACCAAGTTCTTCTCTAATTATGTTATCATCTGAAAGATGGATACCAAACAAGGTTAACTTTGACAAATATGTGTAAATCAGTAATGAACATAATTTTGGTCTACTACCTGCAGCTAAATTAGTGGCCTGGTCGTCATGTCGTCCGCCATGATGAAGTTGTTCTATAATCATGTTATTGTCTGAAAGGTGAAATACTAAATAAGGCAAACTTTGATTAATATGTATAAATCAATAATGAACATAAATCAGGTATAATAGAACCATAAGAATACAAAAACAGAAATCACGTCCAATACCTGCAGCTAAATCAGTGGCCTGGTCTTCATGTCTTGCGTCATGACCAAGTTGTTTGCTAATCATGTTATCGTCTGCAAGATGGATTACTGAATAAGTTTAAATTTGATTAAAATGTATAGATCAGTTATGAACATTATACCTGAAGGAAGAACATAGGCTGGGTACTCTTGTCGTGCAGAATCATCCACTGAATCTTGGTTTATGTCATCGGCGGCCCCAATATATGGCATCAAACGATTCCAACCGATCTCCCCATGTGGGAAGAATAGTGGATATGACAAAGGGTCGTAGCACCCATAGTATGCTCTAATATACAGGGGACGCTCTCCTTTCCCGTACACGATAACACTTCTATCAAACGTGTTTTGTGGGTCGCTCCCTTCAACCCATATTGCTGCTACCTGAGAAGTTGTTGGCGCATTGTACCTTCGTTGGTCAAGCTTGATATCGGTATTTAATGAGATCCTGTATTCATCTAGATTTGGAACAGCACCAAGGCTTTTAAATACTTGAGCATAAGGGTTATGCTCTAGTATTGCCAGAATCTTCCGTATGAGATCTAACCTAAGATTTGGAGACCTCTTAACCCTATGATACAAGTTTTCATCTGTATCATAAATATATAGCTGCAAATGTCGAGGGCCATTATCACCAGACTCCAGATCATCAAGAGCGTGGTACAACCCCCCACACGCACGAAATGTATATACGCCGGTTCCTGCTGCGGTGCTGACTCGGCGATCAAGGGTGACTCCCAGACTTGTGAATGAGAAATGAGAGTTGAAATACCGTATATTTTCTCTAAAATATCTAGCATCCTCATCATCTTGACTTGTAAACAACCGTTTCAACTCCTCACAAACATCTGGAGTAAATACATCCACTTTCCCCTTTCTGCAGCAAAACGCAGGCCCCTCGTATTGAAATCGCAAAGCTCCACAATGGCAGCAATCGGTAACTTTTCTAAGCACATGATGCTTTTTGGGCAGGTTCATGTAAACTCTGTTGTGAGCATCATTATTGGGAGCTCCATCACCGTATTTTTGCTCCACTCGGTAGGATTGAAAATAAACATATGGAGCAGAATGCATTAATTAAAGTTCACCCAGAAACCATATTACTAATACTATATTGTAATGGTAACTCATGTCAGCAAGAATAAACCTGGTTGGGCGAAGATCCTAGCTTCTTCATCATGGTCCACGTCTCCAGTTTTTTCTCCTAGGTTCCCGTCTCCCAAGCATTCTATTTGTGAATATTGAATAGACGTGCGTTAGGAGTAGTAAATGGTGCTCATTTGATGTTATGCATATTGGGGAGATGAAACTAAAAATGACATTATGCAGACCATCAATGTTTATCGTGTGGACATCGGGCTCCAGTAGTCCATAAGCATCGGCGTGGTCGTTGGTTGTAAACATTTATTTGGTAGAAAAGAGTAAGCAAAAGAGGTTGACCCTTTTTATGCACAGGATGGTACCACAAGACCGTACCAATTTGATTATCCGGGGTTTGACCTGCATATGGGGACGGCTCCATCCCTGGAGTAATATAATTACGTTGGATCGGTAGAGGTTTCTTGCCATCAGAAGGATCTGTACCCGAAACAAAAATACAATGGCAAATTAGAGAAGAAATAAACACCGGATAATGCCGCACCATTAATAAATCAGACAACTAACCCTTTTTATAGAAGACTTTTCTGGCATATGTAGGTTGTCGATTGTACTGAGTTGGGGGTTCTCATCTAGTGACCTAAGTGTGGGTGTCGGTCGTCTTGAATTCCGTTGCATCTGGTACGCATCATTTCTGTGCAACCAATGGGACTCATCATCCACATTGTCTCTGGTCAAATGAACGGAATTTGGTACCGCACCCCCTGCACTTGTTATGTTCTGCAGTTGTGTGACTGCAGATTGTCCGGTAGCCGGCACTTGCGTTACAATGTTACTGCCATCAAGGACGGCAGCAATATGCTTATTTTGCTCGCGGGTTTGTCGCTGTCGCTTTAATATTTCCTCCCTATTTCGTGCATACCGCTCCCTTTCCATACGATTCTTAATCTCATTACTGCCTGAGTAGATGAAGAATAGATCATTATATATACAAATATATAGTGTGGAGAATGAAGTTCATCTTTATTAATCTCATTACTGCCTGAGTAGATGAAGAATAGATCATTTATATATAGCAATATATATATAATGAAGAATGAAGTTCATCTTTATTACCTTGTGATACACCCAGCTGTGTTTGTGCCCCACTGATCTCAGCAGAGGCAATTTTCTTCTGTTTGTAGGCCTCACGTCGTCTCTTATTAATCTCATCCTTATTTTGTGCATACCGCTCTCTCTCCCTCTGCCTTTTTACTTCTTTAGGGTCTGCACATAATGTCACAATTCAGCAGTTGGGGTACAAAAACTGAAATTGGGTGGTTGTGTAATGATCATCACCCAAGGATTGGTTGTTGCTTATATCCTGGAACGGGGTGCGCGCCCTGTTGGGACTGGTTGGGGCCATATGAAGTCCTTCAACCCTGCGAATGTCAAGAATGGTATCACACAATTGTAACTGAAGGAATACTATTACCACAACTCAGATAGAGTAGTGTTTTATGTTCAACTCCATCCTACTGTTTAACATGAAAGCTTGGTTAATACTATTCATGTAGGTGTATCTCAGAGTGACTTTATGTGTGTTCATATTTGGATCTGAGAATTGAACCTGTTCATATGCAGCTTGATGAGGCATTTAGGTGAGGTCAGTACAATGCTCACTTGGCGGCAGCAACATGTACCTATGTCGGCGAGGAGATCGTCGTCGCGGGTGTGGCAGGGCGTCTGTGCGACTGCACCTGTCTTGGGGAACAGCACGTCGTCGTGGCCGTCGTCGAGTGACTCGGCGACCTCGTCGTCGCGGCCGTCGTCGGATGCCTCGGCGGCTGCGCAGGGCAGCGGTGTCGCGGCCGTCGTCGGGTGCCTCAGCGACCTCGTCGTCGCGGCCGTCGTCGGATGCCTCGGCGGCTGCGCAGGGCAGCGACGTCGCGGCCGTTGTCGGGTGCTTCAGCGGCTGCGCAGGGGCATGTAATCTGGACGTCGAGCCTGGATTGATTCCCGCAAATTGAGCTCAGTTGTTTCCGTGTTGTTTTTCGTGTATGACTCTCCGTGTATTTTGGGCGTGGGTTCTTACCTGATTTTTTTTTTGAGAAAAGGACGTGGGTTTACCTGTACACTCGTGCGGACGTGGGTTGTTTTACGGGCAGAGTTTTCGTCTGTTGTCCTCAAGTTTTGTCGTTTAATAGTAGTATAGATAATCTGGACGTCGAGCCTGGATTGATTCCCGCAAATTGAGCTCAGTTGTTTCCGTGTTGTTTTTCGTGTATGACTCTCCGTGTATTTTGGGCGTGGGTTCTTACCTGATTTTTTTTTGAGAAAAGGACGTGGGTTTACCTGTACACTCGTGCGGGTGTGGGTTGTTTTACGGGCAGAGTTTTCGTCTGTTGTCCTGAAGTTTTGTCGTTTAATAGTAGTATAGAAAGGTAGAGATTAATTCATCTAACATTAATATAAAGAGTCAATTACACCACAGGTGCTAGAACTTGGCACAAATGATCACTTTAGTGCTAGAACTTGCGGTGTACATATAAGTGGTTCAAGAACTTGGCTTGACAGTGCAAATACGGTGTTGTATACGCCTCTAGCGTTGACTAGGTGCGCCAGCTCAGCATGAGGCCCGCTGTCAGTGAGATGAAGGGGAGGGGAGGGCAGGGCAGGGCGTGTGGTCTGTCTTTATGCGAAAAGCCCCTCGATATTTTTTTCTCTCATGAGAAAATTGCTCCAGAGAAATTGTACATAAAAGGAAAATTCTATTCCACAGATTCGAAATCGCGACCTAAAGGTTACCTGTGCGGTTGGGTTTTTGTTAAAATTTCATATTTTCTTAATATGTGAACATGTTTGAAATCATATTTTTTAAATTAATAAGTTAATCATATGGGTTTTTGTTAAATTTAGTACGGGGATATGTTTTGATATTATATGAACATTTTCAATGTAATTTAATTTATTTGTATGTACATTATTTGTAACACATCATTATAGTTTACAAAAAATTAAAATGCAAAAAACTAAAATGTTGAAATTGTCCACACTGACTACAATTCAGTTTAGCCACACAATTGTTTCGTATTATAGTCATAAAATTTAATTATATGGATTTTTGTCAAATTAGTACGTGGATATGTTTTGATGTTGTATGAACACATTTTCAATGTAGTTTAGTTTATTCATATGTACTCCCTCCGTTCCCAAATATAAGTCTTTTTAGAGATTTCAACAAAGGACTACGTACAGAGTAAAACGAGTGAATCTACGCTCTAAAATATGTCTATATACATCTGTATGTTGTAGTCCATTTGAAACCTCTAAAAAGACTTATATTTAGGAACGAAGGGAGTATATTATTTATAACACATGATTATAGTTTACATAATTTTTACAAAATTTAAAAAACGCAAAAAGTTAAAATGTTGAAAATGGTTGCGCTGACCGCAATTCAGTTTAGTCACACGATCGCATTGTATTATATTCATAAAGTGTAATTTACATCAAAATAAGTTGCCTTGTCAGTTGTGGTGGAATACCTGGGCACTTATTTACCCTGATGAGGCTCCTAGTTGAATGACCGTTCATGGACTGATTTTTGGGATTAAAATTGTTTAGTCGAAATATGTATAAAGAATATGTATCCTTAGGTGACGAGAAGTCTGCCTAGGTGTTCTGGCTAGAACTTGCTAACGCAACCAGCAGGTCGCGGGTTCAAACCTCTGGTGTACTTTTTGTGAGAGAAAAAATATATTAGGGGCTTTTCGCAAAATAAACAGGCCACCTGCCCAGCCCAACCCTTTCGCTTTCGGCCACTGAAAGTGGGCTCCTTGCCATGCTGTAACGCCAAGTCAGAGCTGCATGCGTATACAACACCGTATTCGCACGGTCAAGCTAAGTTCTTGAATCACTTATATGTACACCACAAGTTTTAGCACTAAATTGACTATTTGTGTCAAGTTCTAGCACCAGTGGTGTAATTGACTCTAATATAAACTAGTCATCAACCTGTGCTTCCGCACGGGCTAGCAATTTCCAAATTTCAGATAATGAATATCTATACAACATTATTATTGTTTAAATCTTGTACAAATTAGAATAATAAAATATCAAATTCCTATTCGCTTTTTATATTATAATAACATATATAATATTCCTTAGTTCTACCTATTTGATAAAATACATAATCTTTTCTCTGTTCCTATTAGGGGAAATCACATGCAACCAAAAAATTTACGTTGATAATTATTCCTACCATTTTATATTTGACTTTAATATCTGATAACTTTGAAAAAAACATTGAAGTGGTTTATATTTCTTATAATTTTTAATATATATTTAGTTTAATTTGGTAAAACTTCAATCATATGTTTTTATTTTGTCAGGTACCCTGTCTTATTCTAAGATGGAACTAAAAGTAGTTCCTTGCATTTATATCTCTACTCCTAATGTCTCAGTTGGTAGGTCGCGTTCCGGGTTTTATTTTCGTCCCACCTCACTCGGTCTTTTTTGGTACTTCTTTGGTACTTCCTCCCACCTCCCACCCGTTTTATTTCGCTGGTTTTTTTTCGTCCTTCCCCCACCCCACCGGTTTAGTTTCGCGTCACCCTCTCACACAACGAAAAAAATCTTAACGGGTCATAACTTTCCATGCTGGTGCAAGTTATTTTTAGTAATGTCTTTATGTGAAAGAATCAATCACGATCAATCTCTAAATATCAAATCTAAATTAATTAACCTTACCTTAAATTGCTCAATCACATTAATTAGGAAACAAAATAACCGATTTTAAGAAAATATCTACTATTAATGGAGGGTATTACATATCAAACATAGGTACGTCATTAGCTCGCTTCCTTCCCTTCTCTTCCCTTCGTCCCTCAGTCCCATGCTCGTGATTTGAAGTGGCATCGACAAAGCGATGGCGGCGAGGACAGACGTTGCAGCCCACGAAGCACGAACACGATCGCACCTCGGGTCTGCCGTCTCCCAAGATATGGGTGAGTTCTCGTGATGCCCACCCTAAACCCTCACGTCCTACAAATTCCTCAACCTCTACCATCTCGATTTCGTCCATGCTCTGATCCAAATGACGATGCTGCTCCAGCCGATTGACAATGGGGGTTTGCCATCCTTCCTCTCAGCACCCACTCCTGGAGGAACGACACGCCATGCCGATCGAACCCGGTCGAGATCACTCACCAAGATTGCTATTCGGAAGTTTTTTGTCAAAAAGTGAAGAGTGGGACGGGATCTGGACTTTTGTTAATATCTCTACTCCTAATGTCTCAGTTGGTAGGTCACGTTCCGGGTTTATTTTCGTCCCACCTCACCCGGTCTTTTTTGGTACTTCTTTGTTACTTGCTCCCACCTCCCGCTCAGCCGAGACGGTTTATTTTTGTACTCCCTTCCACCTCCCAGGTAGTTCCCTCCACGCAAAAAAATCGAACCAACCAATCTCTACTCCTAATGGAGCAGTTGGTAGTCTCCGCCGGTCAATTTTCGTCCCACCACTTTCGTCCGGTTTTTTCAGTGGTTAACCGTCGAGATTTTTTTCGTCGCCTCCCCACTTCATCGGTTTATTTTCACTTCACCCTCTCACACAACGAAAAAACTGAACGGATCGAACTTTCCATCTTGACGCAAATTATTTAGTAATGTCTTTATGTAAAAGAATCAATCACAATCAATCTCTAAAGATCAAATCTAAATTAATTAATCTTCATAACGTTTGTTTCCTTTGAATCACGTCCATACTTTCCTTCCTTGTTTGGGCGAAACTGTTTGGTAGCGAGATTAGAAGCTTCCTATGAGTGTAGTAATGGGAAGTATTCTTTTTCTTGATGATTCGTTTCCATGCATGATGATAGTAAATTATGCCAACATTCACCACTATTTATCAACGTCATCAATCGTACCCATTTCTACCAGTTTTAAGGGAATCTGCTCGCTATGTCTTTTTTAAGGGGATCCGCTCGCTAAGTCGTTGTCGCACGTTATTTTCACAAACAATCTCTACTCCTAATGGAGCAGTTGGTAGCCTCGTATGGTTTATTTTTGTCCTCCTTCCACCTCCCCTGGTTTTTTTCATCCTCCCTCCCACCTCCCAATTTCGTTGGTTTTTTCGTCGGTTTTTACTCGCCCCCTCCCACCTCCCAATTTCGTCCGGTTTTTATTCGTCCCACCTCCCACCACCCCTCGTAATGGTTCTTTTTCTCTCCACTCTTTCCTTGCAAACCAATAATTTCCTAACATACAACAGATCACGAATCTATCTTTCCTTACCTGAACCAATCGCGCCCTACATCAGTGCATTTCTTTATTAAGAAAACTAACACGTACATCTTAATGCATTGCAAACAAATCCCGTTATGGACCTAATTAATTTATTATGGAATCAATACGTGGTCGCATTGGTTCTTTTTCTCTCCACTCTTTCCTTGCAAACCACTAATTTCCTAACATACAAAAGATCATGAATCTATCTTTCCTTACCCAAATCAATCGATCCCTACATCAGTGCATTTCTTTATTAAGAAAACTAACACGTAAATCTGAACGCATTGTAAAGAAATCCCGTTATGGACCTAATTAATTTATTATGGAATCTGTACGTGGTCGCATCTCTCCCCTCGTGAAAAAATCGCATCCATCTCCTGTTAAAAAGGAAAAGAGAACATGAACGATCAATCCCACACCTGCATCTCAAGAGCAAAAATCGCCCCGCCTCGCTCTGCGCCTCGCAGTGTGCCCGGCTCGACCCATGCCTCGCCTGCATGGCTGGACGCCGCCGTCTCCACCGCCACGTACAAGAAAACGGTGGGCAGAACCATCCATTCAAATCGCACATCCCACCCTCCTCCGCAATCCCTAGCCCCGCATCACCCTATCGCTTTCTCTCCTCTCTTTCCCCTCGATGTAGATGGTGCCTAGCGGCGGCCTCGAGCACCGGCAGTGCCGCCCTCTCTATCTTCGCTGCGTCGAGAGATGGGCCGAGGCTATCATCGGTTCGCCGCCCACGATTGGGCCACCTCCGGTTGTCGCGCACCACCGGCTCCACCTAACGTGCCCAACCCTCTCCGCTTTCGACCTTCTGGTGACCACATCCCTCCGCGCCTCCATCCATCATCCACAAGGCCACTCCCTGCACCCACCCTCCTAAATTCTCCATACCGGCGGACAATCACCGAAGATCCAAGTTGGCCCGAATGGGTTCCAATTTCTCTCTCTGACTGTGGATTCGCAGGCAAGAAGCGCTTCTACATCCATCCTCCTGTCGGTCCCTAAAGTACCAAGGTAAATGGTTGATGTTGCATTTGTCTAGGATGATATATGTTGGCTCTGTTCCGGTTCATCCGAGCAGTTTGGTGACTAATTTACTGATAATTTAATTATATTAATTAAATGAGTCGGATGTATCGTCGTGCATTTATCTTGCCAGTAATGTTCTGTGATGCTCTGATGCACTTTGGGAATTGTTTATCTTGTCTTCAGTGCAAAACATTTGTTTATTAATGCATGAGAAGAATCCTTTTTACTACCTTGAACCTGTTTTATAATCCATATTGTGATGCACTAGCGCGTGTGCGTGTGAAATAGATGGATTATGGTCCCGTACCCAATAAGATGGATATGCGTGTGTGTTAGAGAGAGAGAGAGAGAGAGAGAGAGAGAGAGAGAGAGGAGAGAGAGTGAGGAGGAGGGAGGGAGAGAGTGTGTGTGAGAATTTGATGGTCAAAAGGTCGCCAATGTCACTTGATATGTATGAGAATATTAAATGTAATATTAACATAATTGATATTGAACTCTTAAAATTAATGTGGCCCCGTTGCAACGCACGGGTGTTCTTCTAGTCACATATAGTTAGTGTGTTGTATTTCAAAAGTAGTACCATGATATGATGCTTCCTATCACCTGGTAATTAATATCTTCAAGGAAAAAATAGATACATTGTATAATTCACTTTTTAAATATATTAGGATAGAGCTTATTGGGCAAAGATGAATTGTGGATTGTCCAGAAAAAAACGCAAATAGGGAAACATGGGCATTCTTCAAAGTGACATCTTACCAAGGTTATGTTTCCTTCTTCATGGTATGTGGCTGGGCTATTTTGCATCGATATCAGTAGACTTTTATAAACAATATGATGCTCTCAAGTACGCATACAACAATAGTATTTACAAAAGACATACAAATATCGAGAGAAAAAAGTAGAAAGTGGGGAAAAACGGAAGCCTTCCATTTGTACCGCAAATGATCAGTATGATATATGTGCACTCATATACTCCATCATGTCGTTTGTAAATATAATAGCATAGAAAGTACTGGCCCAAGACGTATTTTGGAGGCCCTGACATTCACCAGTGACAACCTATAAAATAATTGGTTTTCTGTCACTAAAAAGAAGTAGTTTTTCTATCCAAAAGACAGTAGGCAAGGCTCCTCCAACATCATTTTCTTTTATAAAAAAGTTGAATTATATACAATGGATAGATAGATATGTACAAAGCACGAACTGGCTCTAGTACACATATTTTGGAATGTACCATCTAGCTTTTGAAACATCTACAAATTTGCATAGAAAATAGCCATGTTGTATATGAAAATCAGAGACCTCCGTTCTTTCTTCAGATACGCTAATTGAAAAACTAAAAATGTGAGATTTCTGAGTAACGTTGAAGAAACTTCAGCGCGCAGGTGATTTCAATATATCTCGTATGAATTTGATTGCTCATCGCAGAATATATGTCAGTCTAGGAGTCCAAGTCTAACTGGTCAACTTTGTTTTCTCCACCTTTGTATCCAGCAAACCCAGTCATATACTACATGTACACAAATTAGATGGCTCAGATTACTTTCTCTACGGTGTAATCTATTAATTAGAACAAAAAACCAACAATTGTTGTGCAGGCCACCCTAAATTGAATTCCACGTACACATGTATGTTCTAGGTCATCAAGCCATGCACTTTCACGGGCTAGCATGTCGGGTGATACATTATTTGATTGATTTGATGCGTATGGATTTTTGTAAGCATTATATATATTTCCAGCAAAACATTGGAATGTGTTTTCAAGTTTTATTAAAAAAGTGAGTACAAAAATATTTGGACTATATGCATGTACATATTCAGCTTGTACTCCTTCAGTTTGTCCGCCACGTGTCCTCCACCATTGCACTCAACCGGGTAGGGAGATTGGCTTAACGGGTGTGGTGAAATCCAAACAGTAGCAACTAATTTAGTTTATAATAAAATAATCCGGCAGCTGATGCATTTGTTCAACCACCTCCTCAATTCCAGCCTACGTACGTGAACAGGCAATATATCGGATAACCACGTTGACTGCTAATCATTCTCTTGTTCGGTGGAAGAAAATTTTCGGTGAATATGTAGCTACCTTTTACCAGAAATAGCCAAATCAGTAGTATACGCTGATTACTCTTGTAGACTGAAAGAAAATTTCCTAGTGAATACGTACCTACTTTTTCTTAGAAATAGCCCAATAGGTAGTATGGACTATGGAGTATGTAGTATGACCTTATGAATTTCCTTCAAAATTTGATAGCAATATAGTACATACCTACTTTTTAGCCGCATGGAGTATACTACTGTATACTTGAGTATGAGTTTAGCATATAATTAGCAGAGTATGAAGTATGTTATATATGTATATTTTCCATTAAGAGTGTGGAGCATGTATTTTTGTGTGCATGACACATATTTTAATACAGTATGTGTCTCTTAGATGTGCCCTTTAATATAGGAAGTACATTCATAAATTCACACGAAAAAGGGAGTATATTCATAAGACAAGGTAGTATGTAGTATTGTAGTATGAAAATAAAGTAGTATGGTTCTGTAAAAAAAAGTAGTATGGAGTACATGGTATTTCATAACAAATAGAGTATCTGGCGAGAGAATGTTATAAAGAAAGTATGGAGTATCTAAAAAAACAATGAGAAAGAGTATATGCTCCAAATATAAGGAGTATCTTTTTTTTGAGCATATATAAGGAGTATCTCTAAATAAAGGAATACTTGTAGATATTAGTAGAGATACTGAAAGAAGTATATTCATTTTGTTCCCTCTACATGTACAAGTACAATATGTGATGAGATTGCTTGGCGGCGAAAGTGCATACTTCTGTGGTGCAAAACGAAGTACCTATGCACATACTAAACTCTGAAGCAAAATGAAATATCTATGCATGTACAATCTGAAGCAAAAAGTGAGCACTAGCCCGTCTCTTTGCCTGATTGTGGTGCATGCTTATGTACGTGCATGTATAGATCTATAACTTGATATACACACTGGAGTATGGAATATGTAAGGGCTAAGTCACTGTCGCGCCAACGCCGGAGCAGCCACCGGTCGGCGATGTGTAGCCTCGCCGTTGTTGCCGCCGCCGGTGATGAATGAGCAGTCACCTGCCAGCCGTGTCTAGGGTCTGCAAGATTGCAACCTTGCCGGAGCGGTGACCGAGTACAACCGCTAGTCGCCATCGCCTCCGCGCGGCGCCGTTACCCATAAGTAATCGCACTGCCAGATATTAGGTCATCGTCACCAGGCCACGCCGGAGCAGCCAGTGGTTGGTGCAGCCGTACATCTTCATGGCCGCCACCGCCACGAGCGCCTGCATATTAATCGCGCACAGAAAAAAGTCCACGATCAGACGAACAAAAAAAGAAAGAATACATGTACACATGCTAGATCTAGAGAATTAGAATGAGATGGATCTAAGATTAACATGCCTATTCAAAACAAGATGGATGAAAGAAATGGATCACGATGGTTACCTCTTGGCCGTGAAATATGACGCGCTGGCTCACGAGGGATATGTTTGAAACGGTAGATTGGTCTTCTGACTTGAGGTAGTTATATATGCCAATTATCTGACCGTATAAATCGGGAGGGTGTGGCTGGTTTTCTCAATCGGCTAGACAAATCTGTCTATTTTTAAAAACTAAAACCCGTTAATCAACGCATATGCCTAGGTGAGATCGGAGGGCTGCGAGGGTGGAGGTAACTACCACCCAATGGTAGAACATATTTTTCCTATATATATATATATATATCCCTAATAATAAAGTACGGATTGGGTCTTCGGATTCACCGTCACAATGCGCTTTTTCCGTGAATTTACGCTTTTCGGTTGAATTTAAAACATATACGCGAGGTGGTACTAAAACTATACAAAAAACGTTGGGCTGAAGAAACGCTTCCAGACTCCCGCTTGGGCCACGTTCGCAGCGCCCTTGCCGGTGCGCCCACAACTGGCTGGGCCTAAAGCCTGATCTATTCCTCCTCTCCAAAAAGGATTAGAACCAGGGAACGCCAGGCTTGGATCAAGCCTTCGTACGATTGAAAAACGAAGCAAGTTATCAATCCGAGATAGTTCTAAAAAAACTATCCAAGATCCCCGTACGCATGTCTTCCGTCGAGACGCGGACTCTGTGTCCAACTCTGCATGTCCAAGTCTGCATCGCTGCCTCCTCTAATTCCTCCCATAAATATCGATTGATTCACGTGGAGGCAGAAGAGCTGCACTAGGGTTTCAGGGATCGGAAGTGGTTTTGACGGCAGGCCCATGGTATCGAGCGCGGCGGCGAGGGGATGGGGAGGCGGTGGCCCTCTGACAGAGGAGGCGATGAGCGCCGGCAAGGCTGGGTTAGAGTGCGGCCTCGTGTCCCGCTCCGAAGACATCAACGCAAGCGTCATGCGCCGCCAACTCGCTCCGCCGCCGTGATCTCTATGTATCGCGATCACGAGTAGTCCGACTCCCTTGCTGCTGCAGGCTCTAGGAAGGGGTCTAGGACGCCGTGGGCATCAGCGAAAGCCTGAGGGCGCTCTGCGCCAGGATGGACACCACGGCGTTCTTCCGGTTCGTTGCAGCGCGACGCAAGAGATCGACGCAGCCTGCGGTCATGTGCTGCTTGGATCCGGGCAAGTCCGTCATGGACGCGATCCCCGACGTGTTCCCGATGGACCGACTGGAGTTGAAAAACCTGCAAACATTGCCTGGTGCCTGGACATGCACCCTCATCCTGGAGGAAACCGTGCAGGCGCTGCCCGGCCCAGACCCGGAGATCAGGCTGGCACGACCCTTGCGGCGGGCTACGCTAACCATGTGCGGGGACCTAAGCCGTCTCCCTCGCGTGACCCACTCGCCAAACTCGGCGGCTTCCGCTCCGGCTTGCAAAGGTCGCTGCTCCTGCTGGCCGGCAACTGTCCGCTCGCCAACCTCACAAGGCCGCAGCTTCCAAAAACAAAGGTCCCACTCACGTCTCCTTTGTGCTGCAGACAGGACTGGATAACCCTTGCTGCCTAGATGTGATCTATATTCAGAATGTGGCAGTGGCACAAGTAATGCAAAGCAACGTCCAATCTCTATAGCTTTTCATCCAGTAAGTTAGCACGGCATCAGGTAATGACGGATGTCAATTTCTAATCCTACGTGAATGATCATGCTGAAATAACAACACAAAGCATTGCTGAACTTTTTCCCGCAAAAAAAAGCATTGTTGAATTTTAAGAGAATTCATATTTGGTGATGTTTTGCTCAAGCAAAGAAGAAACTTAATTATGCTAATAGTTTTTGTAAATTAATTACTTTGTGCCAGAACTTTTTATTAAATGTTTTTCCCAGGCGTAACACCAAAATATGGGGTCATAATCAGCCTTTATTTTAGTTTTGGAGATACACAAGTGACACAGAAAAATACGAACATATAACATGTCTGCATGTATTTCTTGCTTTTCATTGCCACGGTTAGATTACCTGAAACTGTTGAATGAGAGGCTTTTAATTTCAGTTATCAAATTCTAAAGCTCGATCCCTTCATCAGTTGGTGATTTTGATATGTTGTGCCACATATCTCATTCAAGATTTACCGTCTAAGGTTCAGTAAATCAGTTTTTCTTCTCTCACACAGATGCTCCATGTCATAAATAGTTTACGGATCATTTTGGTATTCCTGCAGATCTGTGAAATAATGTTGCTGTGAACATATACTAATCTGTTAGGTGCTCTCAAAGTTATGCACTTGAGTTAATCAGCGACGATCAATATTGAGCATTCAACATTTTAATTATCATTTATGCACCTCTATGCACCTCCTGAAGTGCGCACATACTAAAAGAATAAGATACCTCCTTTTATTGGCATACTCTTGAGCTTTATTAATCCTGACTAGGATACATATAGATTCATTCAGTAAATCAGTATAAAAATGTCTTGAAAATTTCTAGCCCATGGTGATGACTAGCTCAACTGCTGTGTTGCCACTGTTTGTCCCCCAGATCCTCCTTATCAATTGCAATCTCTGTTTGCTCAAGTTAAGACCCCCTCTGCCTTACCAACAGCCCTCCAAGCAGAGAGGCCGGGGGTCCTCCTTTTTTTAAAAAAACCCAACATCCCTCCTTGATGGTGTCTTCCCATGAAAGTATTGACCCTACAGCGGAGCCGGTTCTACATCTCATCGTTTTCTCCCGTTGCAACGCACGGGCAATTTTCCTAGTATATATATATATATATATATATATATATATATATATATATATATATATATATATATATATAGAGAGAGAGAGAGAGAGAGAGAGAGAGAGAGGGCGTTGGATCTTACCAATTTTGTCCCGAGAAAAATCGCCACCATAAGTTCCAATAATCGACAATTTGACATAAGCATAGTTTTCTAGTCTCCACCCTAGAAATACTCAAACATAACTTTATACTCCCTTCGTTCCTAAATACTTGTCTTTCTAGGCATTTCAACAAGTGACTACATACGGAGCAAAATGAGTGAATCTACACTCTAAAATATGTCTACATACATCCGTATGTAGTAGTCATTTGAAATGTCTAGAAAGACAAATATTTAGGAACGGAGGGAGTATTAGATGAAGAGAAAAAATGACCTGTAGGTAATGGATTCACTTTATGACCTTATTTCATTGAGTGCATATGAATCTTGTAAATTCCATTGGCCAGAACCTACCTCTTCCCTTCTTGGTTGCATCAGTCTTTGCCCGTTCAGCAAGGAGACTGATCAGTGATCAGCGAGTTGTCTATACATGCCTACGTCCAGCACTATCTCATATGGGTTCATCAATCGATAACACGATGTGCAGTTGTCGCCTGTAAATGCCTTCCATCTGCCGTGCAAATGTGTCATCTCTCTATGCTGACCTTGTTGATGCAATGGCGAGAGGTAACTCCACGGTTTTTTGTAACTCCACGTTCTTTGTCTAGGTAAAAACAAACTGATGGTTTCTATGTCCGGCTAGAGGATATTCAAAGCAGTGAATCAAATCTATTTTAGTCGGATGGGCCAGCCGTATGTAATCAAAACTCAATTGTTCTTTTTTTCTTTTTGCAGGCGTGTCTCCTTATTCTGTAATTTTTATCTGCATGCATGTACGCTTCGTTTAGTATATTAGTCACGTATATACCAAACTTTTCTCCCATGGTTAATCCTAGCCCAAAACAAAGATCTAAGAGCCTGATTATTTTTTATGATGTGGATTATTGGAGAATTATGTACGTGGTTTGTTAGGATGCATGTTTTTTTTTGTGCTAGTCATTACTTACGTGTAGGTTGGGTCAGAACCTAGGTGTGGGTCTTTTTTTCCTTGCAACTAACATAACGTGAGCGCTCAGGATTTTTTTTTTGTACGTGTGGGATTAATCCCTATTCATGTACGTACGTGCTGTTTCTTTTATTAATTAGGCAGCGTCTTCTAGTAATAGATCTTGACCATCAGATTTAATATCCAATGGTTAAATTAATTTTGATGATGTGGATTACTGTAGAGCCTCTTATGGTGCCTCCAATTAGTAAATATAAGATATAAGATTCATCTGTAACTAAAAGTATAAAAAAACTAACTTTCATCTAATATTATCTAATTCTTATATAATCTAACATTTATATAATCTAACATTTTGACATTAAACATTTGTGTGTGTGTGTGTGTGTGTGTGTGTGTGTGTGTGTGTGTGGGGAGGCAAGCGGCAATCAATCTTACAGCTGGGGGGGTGGGGGCGTCGGCGACGGCGACATGGACGGCGATGATGACCCGGCGGTTCGGGCGGCGACGACGACGGCGACGGGAGTCTGGCGACACGTCGGCGACGGCGATGAGGCAGCAGCGACGACGGCGACGGGCGGCGCACAAGGACGGGCATGACGAAGATGATAACTAAAATTTTTCGTAAGTGCTGGTTATATAGTGGAGGCCTTTAATACCGGTTGGAGACAGGAACCGGTACTAAAGGTTAAATTTGGCCAGGCGAAGCGGCGGGAAGCGACCCCCTTTAGTACCGGTTCGTGGCTCCACCCGGTACTAAAGACCCACCCTTTAGTACCGGGTTGAGCCAAGAACCGGTACTAAAGGGGGTGCGCTCCCGTTCTATGCTGCTCATTGTTTAGTCCCACCTCGCTGAGCGAAGGGCAGCCGCACTGATTTATAAATCCAGCCGCGGCTGCTCCTTCGAACTCCTCTATAATGCAGGCCTCTGGGCCTAACTTTGCCGCGCTGCCCTGTGAGCCTGCTGGGCCTTATGGGCCTGCATATGCTTTTTTCATATAGTTTTTTTTCTTTTGTGGTTTATATATTTTTCTTCTATTTATTTGTGAGTAGTTTTTTTGCTGTATTTAGAGTTTCTTATATTTAATATTAGTGTGTTTTATCATTATATTCATATTTGTAGTGATTTTTCAGTTCATTTTGTACTGCTTTTCACTTTCACGGTGATTTAGCTCTGAAAACAAATCAGTAAATGCATCGAAAATAGCAAATTATGTCAGAAAGGGTTGAACGTTGATGACGTGGATTTGAATTGTGCATCTGAACGCAAAAAAAGTCCGGAGTTGTACTAAGTTATTAAAATATTGAATAGCCGGTGTAACAGACGAGTTTTCGTCCGAAACCCTGATACTTGTTAAGAGATTGTCCAGTTTGTACACGAAGTGCATCCATTTTTTGCCGTAACTCTCTCTACTTTTTTGCACATGCTATGCGGGTAAAATGATGACACCTTGCCAAGTTTCAACCTTTTCAGAGTTTATTTTGTACTGCTTTTCACTTTCACGGTGATTTAGCTCTGAAAACAAATCAGTAAATGCATCAAAAATAAAAATTATGTCAGAAAGGGTTGAAAGTTGATGATGTGAATTTGAATTGTGCATCTGAACGCAAAAAAAGTCCGGAGTTGTACTAAGTTATTAAAATATTGAATAGCCGGTGTAAACGATGAGTTTTCGTCCGAAACCCTGATATACTTCCTAAGAGATTATCCAGTTCGAACCGGCTCTTGTGTAAACATGTAAAAATATACATAAAATACATTGATCAGTACCGTCTTTCAGCCAAAACGCGCTACTGCTACAGAGAAATACATCAAAAATACATTGATCATCAATGATCTTTTTTTGTACAATCTGAATTGTCAATATGAGTTCACTCCGGTAGGAACCGGAGAAGACTCATATTGCGACCACAAATTCTACACATAGAGTTAGATTAAGACCAAGTGGTTGTGATAGTTTGAAAGTAACATATTTAAGGTGGTAAAAACTCTGTTAGCGGAGCGAGGTGGGACTAAAAAACCGCTGTTAACTAGGAACCTCTAGTGCCGGTTTGTGGCATGAACCGGTACTAAAGGTGCCGGTGGGCCCCCAGCTTGACCACAGCCTGCAACAGCCACTTTAGTACCAGTTCGTGGCACGAACCAATACTAAAGGTGTTGGGGAACGTAGTAATTTCAAAAAAATTCCTACGCACACGCAAGATCATGGTGATGATATAGCAACGAGAGGGGAGAGTGTTCGTCCAAGTACCCTCGTAGACCGTAAGCGGAAGCGTTAGCACAACGCGGTTGATGTAGTCGTACGTCTTCACGATCCGACCGATCCAAGCACCGAACGTACGGAGCCTCCGAGTTCAGCACACGTTCAGCTCGATGACGTCCCTCGAACTCCGATCCAGCCGAGTGTCGAGGAGAGTTCCACGGACGACGGCGTGGTGGACGATCTTGATGTTCTACGGCGCAGGCTTCGCCTAAGCTTCACGACGATATGACCGAGGTGGAATATGGTGGAAGGGGGCACCGCACACGGCTAAGGAACGATCCGTAGATCAACTTGTGTGTCTATGGGGTGCCCCCCGCCCCCGTATATAAAGGAGCCAAGGGGAGGAGGCCGCCAGCCTAAGGGGGCGCAACAAGGGGGGAGTCCTACTCCCACCGGGAGTAGGACTCCCCTTTTCCAAGTTGGAGTAGGAGAGAAGGAGTAAAGAGGGGAGGAGAGGAAGGAAAGGGGGGGCGCCGCCCCCCTTCCCTTGTCCTATTCGGACTAGGAGGTGGAGGGGCGCGCGGCCCCCTCCTTGCTCCTTCCTCTTCTCCCTCTTGGCCCATGTAGGCCCATTAACTGTTGGGGAACGTAGTAATTTCAAAAAATTTCCTACGCACACGCAAGATCATGGTGATGTATAGCAACGAGAGGGGAGAGTGTTGTCTCGTACCCTCGTGGACCGGGCGAAGCGATCACAACGTAGAGGAAGTAGTCATCGTTCTCCTCACGATCCAACCGATCCAGCGCCGTTACTCCGGCGCCTCGAGTTCTTGACACACGACAGCTCGGTGGCGCCCTCGGGCTCCGATCCAGCAGAGCTTGGGAGAGAGAGTTCCGTCGACGACGGCGTGGTGGCGATCTTGATGTTCTATCGACGCAGGCTTCGCCTAAGCACCGCTTCGATATGACCGAGGTGGATTATGGTGGAGGGGGCACCGCACGGCTAAGGAACGATCTCAAGGATCAACTTGTGTGTTCTAGGGTGCCCCCTGCCCCGTATATAAAGGAGCAAGGGGAGGCCGGCCGGCCCTAGGAGGCGCGCCAAGGGGGGAGTCCTCCTCCTAGTGGGAGTAGGACTCCCTTTCCTAGTCCAACTAGGAAGGAGGAAGGGGAAGGAAGGAGAGGAGAGGGAGAGGAAAGGGCCGCCCCCTCCTTGTCCTATTCGGACTCCCACAGGGCGCCACCACCTCGGTGCGGCCCTCTCTCCCCTCTTGGCCCACTAAGGCCCATAACTTCCCGGGGTTCCGTAACCCTCCGGCACTCTGGTTTTCTCCGAAACTTCCGGAACCTTTCCGTGTCCGAATATAGCCGTCAATATATCAATCTTTATGTCTCGACCATTTCGAGACTCCTCGTCATGTCGTGATCACATCCGGGACTCGAACTCCTTCGGTACATCAAAATACACAAACTCATAATATAACCGCCATCGAAACCTTAAGCGTGCGGACCCTACGGTTCGAGAACAATGTAGACATGACCGAGACACGCCTCCGTCAATAACCAATAGCGGACCTGGATGCCCATATTGGCTCCTACATATTCTACGAAGATCTTTATCGGTCGACCGCATAACAACATACGTTGTTCCTTTGTCATCGGTATGTTACTTGCCCGAGATTCGATCGTCGGTATCCAATACCTAGTTCAATCTCGTTACCGCAAGTCTCTTTACTCGTTCCGTAATACATCATCTCACAGCTAACTCATTAGTTGTAATGCTTGCAAGGCTTAAGTGATGTGTATTACCGAGAGGGCCCAGAGATACCTCTCCGACAATCGGAGTGACAAAACCTAATCTCGAATACGCCAACCCAACATCGCCTTTGGAGACACTGTAGTACTCCTTTATAATCACCCGATTCGTTGTGACGTTTGGTAGTACCAAAGTGTTCCTCCGTAAACGGAGTTGCATAATCTCATAGTTATAGGAACATGTATAAGTCATGGATAAAAGCAGTAGCAACATACTAAGCGATCGTGTGCTAAGCTAATGGAATGGGTCATGTCAATCGATCATTCAACTAATGATGTGACCTTGTTAATCAAATAACAACCCTTTGTTCATGGTTAGGAAACATAACCATCTTTGATTAACAAGCTAGTCTAGTAGAGGCATACTAGTGACACTCTGTTTGTCTATGTATTCACACATGTATTATGTTTCCGTTAATACAATTCTAGCATGAATAATAAACATTTATCATGAAATAAGGAAATAAATAATAACTTTATTATTGCCTCTAGGGCATATTTCCTTCATCTCCCACTTGCACTAGAGTCAATAATCTAGATTACATAGTAATGATTCTAACACCCATGGAGTCTTGGTGTTGATCATGTTTTGCTCGTGGAAGAGGCTTAGTCAACGGTCTGCTACATTCAGATCCGTATGTATCTTGCAAATCTCTATGTCTCCCACCGGACTAAATCCGGATGGAATTGAAGCGTCTCTTGATGTGCTTGGTCCTCTTGTGAAATCTGGATTCCTTCGCTAAGGCAATTGCTCGATAGATTGTCACGAAGATTTTCATTGGACCCGATGCACTAGGTATGACACCTAGATCGGATATGAACTCCTTCATCCGCACTCCTTCATTAGCTGCTTCGAAGCTGCTATGTACTCCGCTTCACATGTAGATCCCGCCACGACGCTTTGTTTAGAACTGCACCAACCGACAGCTCCTCCGTTTAGTGTAAATCGATCCGGTCTGCGATTTAGAATCGTCCGGATCGGTGTCAAAGCTTGCATCAACGTAACTGTTTTATGAGCTCTTTGTCACCTCCATATACGAAAACATATCCTTAGTCCTTTTCGGTATTTCAGATGTTCTTGACCGCTGTCCAATGATCCACTCTGGATTACTTTGGTACCTCCTGCTAAGCTTATAGCAAGGCACACATCAGTCCAGTACACAGCATTGCATACATGATAGAGCCTATGGCTGAAGCATAGGAACATCTTTCATTTTCTCTCTATCTTCTGCGGTGGTCGGGCATTGAGTCTTACTCAACTTCACACCTTGTAACATAGGCAAGAACCCTTTCTTTGCTTGATCCATTTTGAACTTCTTCAAAATTTTGTCAAGGTATGTGCTTTGTGAAAGTCCAATTAAGCGTCTTGATCTATCTCTATAGATTTTGATGCCCAATATGTAAGCAGCTTCACCGAGGTCTTTCATTGAAAAACTCTTATTCAAGTATCCCTTTATGCTATCCAGAATTCTATATCATTTCCGATTAGTAATATGTCATCTACATATAATATCGAAATGCTCTGAGCTCCCACTCACTTTCTTGTAAATACAAAGCTTCTCCAAAAGTCTATGAACCCAAATGCTTTGATCACACTATCAAAGCGTTTATTCCAACTCCGAGATGCTTGCACCAGTCCATAAATGGATCGCTGGAGCTTGCACACTTTGTTAGCTCCTTTGGATCGATAAAACCTTCGGTTGCATCATATACAACTCTTCTTCCGTAAATCCATTCAGAATGCAGTCTTTACATCCATTTGCCAAATTTCATAATCATAAAATGCGGCAATTGCTAACATGATTCGGACAGACTTAAGCATCGCTACGGGTGAGAAGGTCTCATCGTAGTCAATCCCTTGAACTTGTCGGAAACCCTTTGCGACAAGTCGAGCTTTGTAGACGATTACATTACCGTCGACATCGGTCTTCTTCTTGAAGATCCACTTGTTTTCTATTGCTTGCCGACCCTCGGGCAAGTCAACCAAAGTCCATACTTTGTTTTCATACATGGATCCCATCTCGCATTTCATGGCCTCAAGCCATTTTGCGGAATCTGGGCTCACCATCGCTTCTTCATAGTTCGTGGGTTCATCATGATCTAGTAGCATGACTTCCGAACAGGATTACTGTACCACTCAGTGCGGATCTTACTCTGGTTGATCTACGAGGTTCTGTAGTAACTTGATCTGAAGTTTCATGATCAACATCATCAACTTCCTCACTATTTGGTGTAGATGTCTCAGAAACCGGTTTCTGCGATAAACTACTTTCAAATAAGGGAGAAGGTACTGTTACCTCATCAAGTTCTACTTTCCTCCCACTCACTTCTTTCGAGAGAAACTCCTTCTCTAGAAAGGATCCATTCTTGGCAACAAATGTCTTGCCTTCGGATCTGTGATAGAAGGTGTACCCAACTGTCTCCTTTGAGTATCCTATGAAGACACATTTCTCCGATTTGGGTTCGAGCTTATCAGGTTGAAGTTTTTTCACATAAGCATCGCATCCCCAAACTTTAAGAAACGACAACTTTGGTTTCTTGCTAAACCATAGTTCATAAGGTGTCGTCTCAACGGATTTTGACGGTGTTCTATTTAGTGTGAATGCGGCCGTCTCAAGAGCATAACCCCAAAACGATAGCGGTAAATCTGTAAGAGACATCATAGATCGCACCATATCTAGTAAAGTGCGATTACGACGTTCGGACACACCATTACGCTGTGGTGTTCCGGGTGGCGTGAGTTACGAAACTATTCCGCATTGTTTCAAATGTAGACCAAACTCGTAACTCAAATACTCGCCTCCATGATCAGATCGTAGAAACTTAATTTTCTTATTACGATGATTTTCAACTTCACTCTAAAATTCTTTGAACTTTTCAAATGTTTCAGACTTATGCTTCATTAAGTAGATATACCCATATCTGCTTAAATCATCTGTGAAGGTGAGAAAATAACGATATCCGCCACGAGCCTCAACATTCATCGGACCACATACATCCGTATGTATGATTTCCAACAAATCTGTGCTCTCTCCATAGTACCGAGAACGGGTTTTAGTCATCTTGCCCATGAGGCATGGTTCGCAAGTGCCAAGTGATTCATAATCAAGTGACTTCAAAAGTCCATCAAGATGGAGTTTCTTCATGCGCTTTATACCGATATGACCTAAACGGCAAGTGCCACAAATAAGTTGCACTATCATTATCAACTCTGCATCTTTTGGTTTCAACATTATGAATATGTGTATCACTACTATCGAGATTCATCAAAATAGACCACTCTTCAAGGGTGCATGACCATAAAAGATATTACTCATATAAATAGAACAACCATTATTCTCGATTTAAATGAATAACCGTCTCGCATCAAACAAGATCCAGATATAATGTTCATGCTCAACGCAGCACCAAATAACAATTATTTAGGTCTAATACTAATCCGAAGGTAGATGTAGAGGTAGCGTGCCGATTGCGATCACATCGACTTTGGAACCATTTCCCACGCCAGCATCGTCACCTCGTCCTTTGCCGTTGTTAAGCAATCCGTAGTCCTGTTTGAGTTGCAAATATTAGCAATGTAACCAGATCAAATACCAGTGCTCTGCGAGCTCTAGTAAGGTACACATCAATAACATGTATATCACATATACCTTTGTTCACCTTGCCATCCTTCTTATCCGCCAAATATTTGGGGCAGTTCCGCTTCGAGGACCGATCGCTTGCGGTAGAAGCACTCGATTTCAGGTTTAGGTCCAGACTTGGGTTTCTTCTCTGAGCAAAGAACTTGCTTGCTGTTCTTCTTGAAGTTCCTTCTTCTTCCCTTTGCCTTTCTTCTTGAAACTAGTGGTCTTATTGACCATCAACACTTGATGCTCCTTCTTGATTTCTACCTCCGCAGCCTTTAGCATTGCGAAGAGCTCGAGCATAGTCTTTACTAACCCTTGCATATTATAGTTCATCACGAAGCCTTTGTAGCTTGGTGGCGTGATTGAAGAATTACATCAATGACACAATCATCCGGAAGATTAACTCCCGGTTGAGTCAAGTGATTGTAATACCCGGACATTCGAGTATGTGCTCACCGATGAACTATTCTCCTCCATCTTGCAGCTATAGAACTTATTGGAGACTTCATATCTCTCAATCCGGGCATTCTGTTGAATATCAACTTCAACTCTGGAACATCTCATATGCTCCATGACGTTCAAAACGTCGTTGAAGACCCGGTTCTAAGCCGTAAAGCATGGCACACTTGAACTATAAAGTAGTCATCAGCTTTGCTCGCCAGACGTTCTTAACGTCGTCGGTTACATCAAGAAGAGCTCTGGCACCTAGCGGTGCATCCAGACGTAACTCTTACGTGCAGGAATGAGGATAATCCTCGAGTTACGGACCCGATCCGTGTAATTGCTACCATCATCTTTCAACTTTGCTTTCTCAAGGAACGCATTAAAATTCAACGGAACAACAAAGACGAGCCATCTATCTACAAACAAACATAGACATGCAAGATACTATCGTACTAAGTTCATGATAAATTTAAGTTCAATTAATCATATTACTTAAGAACTCCCACTTAGACAGACATCTCTCTAGTCATCTAAGTGATCACGTGATCCAAATCAACTAAACCATAACCGATCATCACGTGAGATGGAGTAGTTTTCAATGGTGAACATCTTATGTTGAGCATATCTACTATATGATTCACGCCGACCTTTCGGTCTCCGTGTTCCGAGGCCATATCTGCATATGCTAGGCTCGTCAAGTATAACTCGAGTATTCTGCGTGTGCAAAACTGGCTTGCACCCGTTGTAGATGGACGTAGAGCTTATCACACCCGATCATCACGTGGTGTCTCGGCACGACGAACTTTGGCAACGGTGCATACTCAGGGAGAACACTACTTGATAATTTTAGTGAGAGATCATCTTAAAATGATACCGTCAATCAAAGCAAGATAAGATGCATAAAGGATAAACATCACATGCAATCAATATAAGTGATATGATATGGCCATCATCATCTTGTGCTTGTGATCTCCATCTCCGAAGCACCGTCGTGATCACCATCATCACCGGCGCGACACCTTGATCTCCATCGTAGCATCGTTGTCGTTTACGCCATCTATTGCTTCTACGACTATCGCTACCTCTTAGTGATGAAGTAAAGCAATTACATGCGTTGCATTTCATACAATAAGCGACAACCATATGGCTCCAGCCAGTTGTCGATAACCGGTTACAAAACATGATCATCTCATACAATAAAATATAGCATCACGTCTTGACCATATCACATCACAACATGCCCTGCAAAAACAAGTTAGGCGTCCTCTACTTTGTTGTTGCAAATTTTACGTGGCTGCTACGGGCTTAAGCAAGAACCAATCTCACCTCGCATCAAAACCACAACGATACTTCGTCAAATAGACTCCGTTTAACCTTCTCAAGGACCGGGCGTAGCCATACTCAGTTCAACTAAAGTGAGAGAGACAGACACCCGCCACACCTTTAAGCACGAGTGCTCGTAACGGTGAAACCAGTCTCGCGTAAGCGTCTGCGTAATGTCGGTCCGGGCCGCTTCATCTCACAATACTGCTGAAAAAATATGACATGTTTGGTAGGCGGTATGACTTGTATCGCCCACAACTCACTTGTGTTCTACTCGTGCAAAACATCAAACCATAAAACCTAGGCTCGTATGCCATTTGTTGGGGAACGTAGTAATTTCAAAAATTTCCTACGCACACGCAATATCATGGTGATGTATAGCAACGAGAGGGGAGAGTGTTGTCTCGTACCCTCGTGAGACCGAAGCGAAGCGATCACAACGTAGAGGAAGTAGTCGTCGTTCTCCTCACGATCCAACCGATCCCAGCCGTTACTCCGGCGCCTCGAGTTCTTGACACACGTACAGCTCGGTGGCGCTCCTCGGGCTCCGATCCAGCAGAGCTTCGGAGAGAGAGTTCGTCGGCCAAGACGGCGTGGTGGCGATCTTGATGTTCTCTCGACGCAGGCTTCGCCTAAGCACCGCTACGATATGACCGAGGTGGATTATGGTGGAGGGGGCACCGACACGGCTAAGGAACGATCTCAAGGATCAACT
Organism: Aegilops speltoides; assembly: GCA_021437245.1. NCBI lineage: Eukaryota > Viridiplantae > Streptophyta > Magnoliopsida > Poales > Poaceae > Aegilops > Aegilops speltoides. The sequence goes on from CM038144.1 coordinate 478,614,817, forward strand.
TGTGTGTTCTAGGGTGCCCCCTGCCCCGTATATAAAGGAGCAAGGGGAGGGCGGCCGGCCCTAGGAGGCGCGCCAGGAGGGGGAGTCCTCCTCCTAGTGGGAGTAGGACTCCCTTTCCTAGTCCAACTAGGAAGGAGGAAGGGGAAGGAAGGAGAGGAGAGGGAGAGGGAAAGGGGCCGCGCCCCCTCCTTGTCCTATTCGGACTCCCACAGGGGCGCCACCTCTGGTGCGGCCCTCTCTCCCTCTTGGCCCACTAAGGCCCATAACTTCCCGGGGTTCCGGTAACCCTCCCAACTCCGTTTTTCTCCGGAAACTTCCGGAACCTTTCCGGTGTCCGAATATAGCCGTCAATATATCAATCTTTATGTCTCGACCATTTCGAGACTCCTCGTCATGTCCGTGATCACATCCGGGACTCCCAACTCCTTCGGTACATCAAAATACACAAACTCATAATATAACCGTCATCGAAACCTTAAGCGTGCGGACCCTACGGTTCGAGAACAATGTAGACATGACCGAGACACGTCTTCGGTCAATAACCAATAGCGGACCTGGATGCCCATATTGGCTCCTACATATTCTACGAAGATCTTTATCGGTCGGACCGCATAACAACATCGTTGTTCCTTTGTCATCGGTATGTTACTTGCCTGAGATTCGATCGTCGGTATCCAATACCTAGTTCAATCTCGTTACCGGCAAGTCTCTTTACTCGTTCCGTAATACATCATCTCACAGCTAACTCATTAGTTGTAATGCTTGCAAGGCTTAAGTGATGTGTATTACCGAGAGGGCCCAGAGATACCTCTCCGACAATCGGAGTGACAAAACCTAATCTCGAAATCGCCAACCCAACATCGCCTTTGGAGACACCTGTAGTACTCCTTTATAATCACCCGATTCGTTGTGACGTTTGTTAGTACCCAAAGTGTTCCTCCGTAAACGGGAGTTGCATAATCTCATAGTTATAGGAACATGTATAAGTCATGGATAAAAGCAGTAGCAACATACTAAGCGATCGTGTGCTAAGCTAATGGAATGGGTCATGTCAATCAGATCATTCAACTAATGATGTGACCTTGTTAATCAAATAACAACCCTTTGTTCATGGTTAGGAAACATAACCATCTTTGATTAACAAGCTAGTCTAGTAGAGGCATACTAGTGACACTCTGTTTGTCTATGTATTCACACATGTATTATGTTTCCGGTTAATACAATTCTAGCATGAATAATAAACATTTATCATGAAATAAGGAAATAAATAATAACTTTATTATTGCCTCTAGGGCATATTTCCTTCATTAACCTCACGGGGGGTTTCGGTAACCTCGCGGTACTCCGGTAAAATGCCGATTTCACCCGGAACCATTCAGATGTCCAAATATAGGCTTCCAATATATCAATCTTTATGTCTCGACCATTCCGAGACTCCTCGTCATGTCCGTGATCACATCCGGGACTCCGAACAAACTTCGGTACATCACAACTTATAAACTCATAATAAAACTGTCATCGAAACGTTAAGCGTGCGGACCCTACGGGTTCGAGAACTATGTAGACATGACCTAAAACCATTCTCGGTCAATAACCAATAGCGGGACCTGGATGCCCATATTGGTTCCTACATATTCTACGAAGATCGTTATCGGTCAAACCGCATAACAACATACTTTGTTCCCTTTGTCATCGGTATGTTACTTGCCCGAGATTTGATCGTCGGTATCCAATACCTAGTTCAATCTCATTACCGGCAAGTCTCTTTACTCGTTCCGTAATACGTCATCTCATAACTAACTCATTAGTTACATGCTTGCAAGGCTTAGGTGATGAGTATTACCGAGAGGCCCAGAGATACCTCTCCGACAATCGGAGTGACAAATCCTAATCTCGAATTATGCCAACCCAACATGTACCTTCGGAAACACCAGAGAGCACCTTTATAATCACCCGATTACGTTGTGACATTTGGTAGCACACAAAGTGTTATTCCGTAAACGGAGTTGCACAATCTCATAGTTGCGTGAACTTTGTATAAGTCATGAAGAAAGCAATAGCGGTATACTAAGCGATCAAGTGCTAGGCTAACAGAATGGGTCATGTCAATCACACCATTCTTCTAATGATGTGATCCCACTAATCAAATGACAACACATGTCTATGGTTAGGAAACATAACCATCTTTGATTAATGAGCTAGTCAACTAGAGGCATACTAGTGACTATAGTTTTGTCTATGTATTCACACATGTATCATGTTTCCGGTTAATACAATTCTAGCATGAATAATAAACATTTATCATGATATGAGGAAATAAATAATAACTTTATTATTGCCTCTAGGGCATATTTCCTTCAGTCTCCCACTTGCACCAGAGTCAATAATCTAGATTACATAGTAATGATTCTGACACCCATGGAGTCTTGGTGCTGATCATGTTTTGCTCGTGAGAGAGGCTTAGTCAATGGGTCTGCAACATTCAGATCCGTATGTATCTTGCAAATCTCTATGTCTCCCACTTGGACTTGGTCCCGAATGGAATTGAAGCGTCTCTTGATGTGCTTGGTCCTCTTGTGAAATCTGGATTCCTTTGCCAAAGCAATTGCACCAATTGTCACGAGAAGATCTTCATTGGTCCCGATGCACTAGGTATGACACCTAGATCGAAATGAACTCCTTCATCCGCACTCCTTCATTTGCTGCTTGAAGCGCTATGTACTCCGCTTCACATGTAGATCCCGCCATGATGCTTTGTTTAGAACTGCACCAACTTACAGCTCCACCGTTTAATAAAAACACGTATCCGGTTTGCGATTTAGAATCATCCGGATCGGTGTCAAAGCTTGCATCGACGTAACCATTTACGACTAGCTCTTTGTCACCTCCATATACGAGAAACATATCCTTAGTCCTTTTCGGTATTTCAGGATGTTCTTGACCGCTGTCGATGATCCACTCTGGATTACTTTGGTACCTTCCTGCCAAGCTTATTGCTAAGCATACGTCGTGTCTAGTACACAACATTGCATACATGATAGAGCCTATGGCTGAAGCATAGGAACATTTTTCATTTTCTCTCTATCTTCTGCTTGTGGTCGGGCATTGAGTTTGACTCAACTTCACACCTTGTAGCACAGGCAAGAATCCTTTCTTTGCCTGATCCATTTTGAACTTTTTCAAAATCTTGTCAAGGTATGTGCTTTGTGAAAGTCCTATTAAGCGTCTTGATCTATCTCTATAGATCTTGATGCCCAATATGTAAGCAGCTTCACCGAGGTCTTTCATTGAAAAACTTTTATTCAAGTATCCCTTTATGCTATCCAGAAATTCTATATCATTTCCAATTAATAATATGTCATCAACATATAAAACTAGAAATGCTACTGAGCTCCCACTCACTTTCTTGTAAATCTGAGGCTTCTCCAAAAGTCATCAGATAAAACCATATCTTTGATCACACTATCAAAGCGTTTATTCCAACTCCGAGATGCTTGCACCAGTCCATAAATGGAACAATGGAGCTTGCACACTTTGTCAAGACCTTTTGGATCAACAAAACCTTCGGCTGCATCATATACAACTCTTCTTCTAGAAATCCATTCAAGAATGCAGTCTTGACATCCATTTGCCAAATTTCATAATCATGAAATGCAGCAATAGCCAACATGATTCGGACAGACTTAAGCATCGCTACAGGTGAGAAAGTCTCATCGTAGTCAACCCCTTGAACTTGTCGAAAACCTTTTGCGACAAGTCGAGCTTTATAGACAGTAACATTACCATCAGCGTCAGTCTTCTTCTTAAAGATCCATTTATTCTCAATGGCTTGCCGATCTTCGGGCAAGTCAACCAAAGTCCATACTTTGTTTTCATACATGGATCGCATCTCATATTTCATGGCCTCTAGCCATTTTGCGGAATCTGGGCTCATCATCGCTTCCTCATAGTTCGTAGGTTCATCATGGTCAAGTAACATGACTTCCAGAATAGGATTACCGTACCACTCTGGTGCGGATCTTACTCTGGTAGACCTACGAGGTTCAGCAGAAACTTGATCTGAAGTTTCATGATCAATATCACTAGCTTCCTCATTCATTGGTGTAGTTGTCACGGGAACCGGTTCTCGTGATGAACTACCTTCCAATAAGGGAGTAGATACAGTTATCTCATCAAGTTCTACTTTCCTCCCACTCACTTCTTTCGAGAGAAATTCCTTCTCTAGAAAGGATCCATTCTTAGCAACGAATGTCTTGCCTTCGGATCTGTGATAGAAGGTGTACCCAACAGTCTCTTTTGGGTATCCTATGAAGACACATTTCTCCGATTTGGGTTCGAGCTTATTTGGTTGAAGTTTCTTCACATAAGCATCGCATCCCCAAACTTTAAGAAACGACAACTTTGGTTTCTTGCCAAACCACAGCTCATAAGGCGTCGTCTCAATGGATTTTGATGGTGCCCTATTTAACGTGAATGCAGCTGTCTCTAAAGCATAACCCCAAAAGATAGCGGTAAATCGGTAAGAGACATCATAGATCGCACCATATCGAGTAAAGTACGATTACGACGTTCGGACATACCATTTCATTGTGGTGTTTCAGGTGGCGTGAGTTGAAAAACTATTCCGCATTGTTTCAAATGTAAACCAAACTCGTCACTCAAATATTCTCCTCCACGATCAGATCGTAGAAACTTTATTTTCTTGTTACGATGATTTTCTACTTCACTCTGAAATTCTTTGAACTTTTCAAATGTTTCAGACTTGTGCTTCATTAAGTAGATATACCCATATCTGCTTAAATCATCTGGTGAGAAAATAACGATATCCGCCACGAGCCTCAACATTCATCAGACCACATACATCTGTATGTATGATTTCCAACAAATCTGTTGCTCTCTCCATAGTTCCGGAGAACGGTGTTTTAGTGATCTTGCCCATAAGGCACAGTTCGCAAGTACCAAATGATTCATAATCAAGTGATTCCAGTAGTCCATCAGTATGGAGTTTCTTCATGCGTTTTACACCGATATGACCCAAACGGCAGTGCCACAAATAAGTTGCACTGTCATTATCAACTCTGCATCTTTTGGCTTCAACATTATGAATATGTGTATCACTACCATCGAGATTCAATAAAAATAGACCACTCTTCAAGGGCGCATGACCATAAAAGATATTACTCATATAAATAGAACAACCATTATTCTCTGATTTAAATGAATAACCGTCTCGCATCAAACAAGATCCAGATAAATGTTCATGCTCAACGCAGGCACCAAATAACAATTATTCAGGTCTAAAACTAATCCCGATGGTAGATGTAGAGGTAGCGTGCCGACCGCGATCACATCGACTTTGGAACCGTTTCCACGCGCGCATCGTCACCTCGTCCTTGGCGATTGCTCGCTTATTCCGTAGTCCTGTTTGAGTTGCAAATATTAGCAATGTAACCAAGATCAAATACCAGTGCTACTATGAGCTCTAGTTAGGTACACATCAATAACATGTATATCACATATACCTTTGTTCACTTTGCCATCCTTCTTATCCGCCAAATACTTGGGGCAGTTCCGCTTCCGAAAGACGATCGCTTTTAGTAGAAGCACTCGGTTTGAGCTTAGGTCGGTGGGGTTTCTTCTCTTGAGCAGCAACTTGCTTGCCGTTCTTTTGAAGTTCCTTCTTCTTCCCTTTGCCCTTCTTCTTGAAACTAGTGGTCTTGTTGACCATCAACACTTGATGCTCCTTCTTGATTTCTACCTCCGCTGCTTTTAGCATCGCGAAGAGCTCGAATAGTCTTGTTCATCCCTTGCATATTATAGTTCATCACGAAGCTCTTGTAGCTTGGTGGCGATGATTGAAGAATTCATCAATGACACTATCATCGTGAAGATTAACTCCCGCTTGAATCAAGTGATTGTTATACCCAGCATTCGAGTATATGTTCCTTTGGCGTAACTATTCTCCTCCATCTTGCAGCTATAGAACTTATTGGAGACTTCATATCTCTCAATCCGGGCATTTGCTTGAAATATTAACTTCAACTCTGGAACATCTAATATGCTCCATGACGTTCAAAACGTCGTTGAAGACCCGGTTCTAAGCCGTAAAGCATGGCACATTGAACTATAGAGTAGTCATCAGCTTTGCTCGCGGACATTCTTAACGTCGTCGGTTGCATCAGCAGCAGGATCGGCACCAGCGGTGCTTCGGGGCGTAACTCTTACGTGCAGCAATGAGGATAATCCTCGAGTTACGGACCCGATCCGTGTAATTGCTACCATCATCTTTCAACTTTGCTTTCTCAAGGAACGCATTAAAATTCAACGGAACAACAACACGAGCCATCTATCTACAAACAAACATAGACAAGCAAGATACTATCAGGTACTAAGTTCATGATAAATTTAAGTTCAATTAATCATATTACTTAAGAACTCCCACTTAGACAGACATCTCTCTAGTCATCTAAGTGATTACGTGATCCAAATCAACTAAACCACAACCGATCATCACGTGAGATGGAGTAGTTTTCAATGGTGAACATCATTATGTTGATCATATCTACTATATGATTCACGCTCGACCTTTCGGTCTCCATGTTCCGAGGCCATATCTGCATATGCTAGGCTCGTCAAGTTTAACCTGAGTATTCTGTGTGTGCAAAACTGGCTTGCACCCGTTGTAGATGGACGTAGAGCTTATCACACCCGATCATCACGTGGTGTCTCGACACGATTTAACTTTGGCAACGGTGCATACTCGGGGAGAACACTACTTGATAATTTTAGTGAGAGATCATCTTAAAATGCTACCATCAATCAAAGCAAGATAAGATGCATAAAGGATAAACATCACATGCAATCAATATAAGTGATATGATATGGCCATCAAGATCTTGTGCTTGTGATCTCCATCTCCAAGCACCATCGTGATCACCATCGTCACCGCGCGACACCTTGATCTCCATCGTAGCATCATTGTCATTTACGCCATCTATTGCTTCTCGACTATCGCTACCGCTTAGTGATAAAGTAAAGAAATTACAGTATGTTTGCATTTCATACAATAAAGCGACAACCATATGGCTCCTGCCAGTTGCCGATAACTTCGGTTACAAAACATGATCATCTCATACAATAAAATATAGCATCACACCTTGACCATATCACATCACAACATGCCCTGCAAAAACAAGTTAGACGTCCTCTACTTTGTTGTTGCAAATTTTACGTGGCTGCTACGGGCTTAGCAAGAACCATTCTTCCCTACGCATCAAAACCACAACGATAGTTTGTCAAATAGACTCCGTTTTAACCTTCACAAGGACTGGGCGTAGCCACACTTGGTTAAACTAAAGTGAGAGAGACAGACACCTGCCAGCCACCTTTAAGCACGAGTGCTCGTAACGGTGAAACCAGTCTCGCGTAAGCGTACGCGTAATGTCGGTCCGGGCCGCTTCATCTCACAATACCGCTGAACCAAAGTATGATATGCTGGTAGGCAGTATGACTTATATCGTCCACAACTCACTTGTGTTCTACTCGTGCAAATAACATCAACGCATAAAACCTAGGCTCGGATGCCACTGTTGGGGAACGTAGTAATTTCAAAAAATTTCCTACGCACACGCAAGATCATGGTGATGATATAGCAACGAGAGGGGAGAGTGTTCGTCCACACGTACCCTCGTGAGACCGTGGCGAAGCGTTAGCACAACGCGGTTGATGTAGTCGTCGTCTTCACGATCCGACCGATTCAAGCACCGAATGTACGGAGCCTCCGAGTTCAGCACACGTTCAGCTCGATGACGTCCCTCGAACTCCGATCCAGCCGAGTGTCGAGGGAGAGTTCCATCAGACGACGGCGTGGTGGCGATCTTGATGTTCTATCGGCGCGAGGCTTCGCCTAAGCTTCATGACGATATGACCGAGGTGGAATATGGTGGAAGGGGCACCGCACATGGCTAAGGAACGATCCGTAGATCAACTTGTGTGTCTATGGGGTGCCCCGCCCCGTATATAAAGGAGCCGGGGGAGGAGGCCGCCTAAGGGGCGCCAGGGGGAGTCCTACTCCCACCGAGTAGGACTCCCTTTTCCAAGTTGGAGTAGGAGAGAAGGAGGAAAGGGGAGGAGGGAAGGAAGGGGGGGCGCCGCCTCTTCCCTGTCCTATTCGGACTAGGAGGGGGAGGGGCGCGCGGCCCCCTCCTTGCTCCTTCCTCTTCTCCCTCTTGGCCCATGTAGGCCCATTAACCTCCCGGGGGGTTCCGGTAACCTCCCGGTACTCCGGTAAAATGCCGCTTTCACCCGGAAACATTCCGATGTCGAAATATAGGCTTCCAATATATCAATCTTTATGTGTCGACCATTCCGAGACTCCTCGTCATGTCCGTGATCACATCCGGGACTCCGAACAAAGTTCGGTACAGCAAAACTTATAAACTCATAATAAAACTGTCATCGAAACGTTAAGCGTGCGGACCCTACGGGTTCGAGAACTATGTAGACATGACCTAAAACCATTCTCGGTCAATAACCAATAGTGGGACCTGGATGCCCATATTGGTTCCTACATATTCTACGAAGATCTTTATCGGTCAAACCGCATAACAACATACTTTGTTCCCTTTGTCATCGGTATGTTACTTGCCCGAGATTTGATCGTCGGTATCCAATACCTAGTTCAATATCATTACCGGCAAGTCTCTTTACTCGTTCCGTGTCGTCATCTCATAACTAACTCATTAGTTACATGCTTGCAAGGCTTAGGTGATGAGTATTACCGAGAGGGCCCAGAGATACCTCTCCGACAATCGGAGTGACAAATCCTAATCTCGAATTATGCCAACCCAACATGTACCTTCGGAAACACCTGTAGAGCACCTTTATAATCACCCAGTTACGTTGTGACATTTGGTAGCACACAAAGTGTTCTTCCGGTAAACGGGAGTTGCACAATCTCATAGTTGCAGGAACTTTGTATAAGTCATGAAGAAAGCAATAGCAGTATACTAAACGATCAAGTGCTAGGCTAACAGAATGGGTCATGTCAATCACACCATTCTTCTAATGATGTGATCCCACTAATCAAATGACAACACATGTCTATGGTTAGGAAACATAACCATCTTTGATTAATGAGCTAGTCAAGTAGAGGCATACTAGTGACTATAGTTTTGTCTATGTATTCACACATGTATCATGTTTCCGGTTAATACAATTCTAGCATGAATAATAAACATTTATCATGATATGAGGAAATAAATAATAACTTGCCTCTAGGGCATATTTCCTTCAAAAGGGTCACCACGAACCAGTACTAATGATCTCCGCCCACCTAGCCGTTTGGACCGACACTAATGATCACATTAGTGCCGGTTTTGTTACAAACCGGGACTAATGTGCTTCACATTAGGCCCTTTTTCTACTAGTGGTCCCTCGTACTCTTGATCCAGTTGAGGCCGAGGGAGAGTTTCGCCAGCACGATGGCGTCGTAACGGTAATGATGAAGTTACCAGCGCAGGGCTTCGCCTAAGCACTATGACGATATGACCGAGGTGTGTAACTATGGAGGGGGGCACCGTGCATGGCTAAAACAATTGTCAACTTGTGTGTATAAGGGGTGCCCCCTTCCCCCGTATATAAAGGAGTGGAGGAGGGGAGGGCCGACCCTCTATGGCGCGCCCAAGGGGGGAGTCCTACTCCTAGTGGGAGTAGGATTCCCCCTTTCCCAAGTTGGAGTAGGAGAGGAAGGAAGGGGGAGAGAGAGGGAAGGAAAGGGGGCCGGCCCCCCACCCAATTCGGATTGGGCTTGGGAGGGGGGCGCCCTTCACCTGGCCGCCTCCTCCTCTCTCCCACTAAGGCCCAATAAGGCCCATACACTCCCCGGGGGTTTCGGTAACCTCCTGGCAGTGGCGGGCCCACCATTGGGGCGAGTTGGGGCGGCCGCCCCGGGTTGCCGGCGGCGAAGGATCGACCCCCACCTACCTGTCTTCTGAAAGCCAGCGGCGGCGGCAGCGGGGTAAGTGATTTGGGCCTGTCCGCCGATGGACTAGGCTATTTTCCTACAGGCCCAATCAATGCATCGATCTCTCAATCGCTCGATCCAGCAACCCATCGATTACCTCAAAAAAAAACCATCGAGTCATCGAGCAGTTCCCCACTTCCCCCTCCATCGATCCAGTGCCGCCGCCAGAAGTTCCTGGGCGCAGGGGGCGGATTTTGCATCTGCTGGCTGCTGCAGCCTGCAGGTCGGGCCAGCGCCCAGCGGCGGGGAGCGGGCGGGCGGCAGTGGGAGGCGGACGCGGGGCGAGCGGGCGGTGCTGGTGCTGCGCGGCAAGAGTGGGATGCACTCATAATTTTGTAGGTCTCGTTTGGAAATTGGAATCATGAGTCATATTTTGGCATAAGTTAGCATTTTAAGCGGCAAGAGTCCATATTAGCAGTTTACTAGTTTTTAAGAACTTTTTAATTCTTTTGTTGTTGAATGCTACGAGTTTTGGTTGAATAGAGTTGCATTTTTTATCGAAAAAAATTAGACATTAAATGTTCGCCCCGGCTAACTTTAATTTCTGGGTCCGCCACTGCCTCCTGGTACTCCGGTAAATGCCCGAACTCATCCGGAACTATTCCGATGTGCAAACATAGTCATCCAATATATCAATCCTTATGTCTCGACTTCGAGACTCCTCGTTATGTCCGTGATCACATCCAAATGTAGTGATCAATCGAGTACGTTTGGTTTGGAGCCGGTGCTAAGCCTTACCAAAGGTTGGCACACCCGCGGACCACCGGCTGCTATTTGGTTGGCCGCCAAAAAGTTAGCACGCCAGTCCAGTCTGCTCACATGCAGTACAATTTTTTGCTTATGCATGGGCGAAACGAGGGCGGCTGATTTCTTCGCCAAAATATTGTAAGGCTGGATGGGGCACAAAGCAAACGTACCCTAAAATTCATTGTTCAAAGGCAGGCTGCTTGTTTCATGGTCCAAATCATCAAGGTAACACGTGCAGGTCCAGTCCAGTCTTCTGATTCACGGCTCGAATCATATTATATAAGCTTTGTGATTTCAACTCTTCACATAATGTTAAAGTGGCTCCACCTTCGAGAAACAGAGCACCTGCAACCAGCAACCATCATATCAACTCGTCAATGTAATGCTCGATCCTTCTGAACTTCAAATGGCAGATACGTCTAACTCACCGATTCACCGGTTTCATATTAGGACGTGAGCTTGCGCTGTGGTGAACATACATGGAACTGCTGCGGTGTGCGTGTGTTCTTCTCTGGGTCATGTCCAACATCACGAGAAGGATCCACTAAGCTTTTTCATGTTGTTCAGTTCAGCAGTGGTTTTGCCTATGCACTTGATCAAGGATAGATTACAAAAGTCCATATCAGAACATGGCGATCTTCTCGTTATGATCGCATACATGAAGTATTCTGAAGCCATATGCCTGTATTATAAGGGTGTAAGGTCAAAGGTTAAAACAACAATTACAATACTGTTATGTCTTCTGGATAATAATGGAATCATTCTTAAGCACGATGATTGAATGGGGAACACTGACACAATTTGTCAGAAATCCACTCTGCAAGCCCAAAATCAAAGATCTGTTCTAGGGACATTAACATGCTGCACTTAACATCCCTAGGAATCAAACAGAATAGATGAGGCTAGTGTGACAGATTGAACGTAGAAGACATACCTGAGGTTGACACCCTTCAGTTAAGAATATTTGAAGCCTTGGCGTCTCTGAATAAGAATCGATGGCAGCATTCATGTAGGTTACGCAGCCATTCCAGTTTGCAGGTGCAATAGCTAAACCCGACCTTTCAGTTGAGGGTGCTCTTTGCACCTGAACAGGTGATGCTTCAGACCATGCATGTGTTATTGATCAACAATCATAGTAGACTATGGGGTCTAAGGCCTATACGAGATAACCCTGGAGCCAGGTGGCCTGATGGCGCCTTGATGGCAGCGCATTAGCACCACAAGGACACCAGAGAAACTTGGAATAGATAATACCACTCCATGAAATCTTTATATTTATGCATATATTCTTGCCAGGTCATGGATCCAGATGTGTTCTATGTAAGCAAAGCCACAATGGTATCCGATCATTTTACCATCTCCAGGATTCCGTCAGTCAGCATTAGAGCTGAGTACTGCATTTCATGTTCGAAATCCGCACACCACAGACTATTATGCTATAGGAGGAGGAAGAGATGATGGGGATCTGTCTGTTGTTGTTTCCCAATGGCGATGCCATCATGCTACCTAACCATGGACTGTGGTTGGTTCTCCTCGTATGCGGATATAAATCAAATCAGGGTCATGAATGCTGGTATGTCACTCCAAAGGTAATCATGGCCTTCATGGGGGAAGGGGATCAGTTCTACTCGCAAATATTGCAGCTACATTAACGATGCTATGAGATCATATTTTTATTCTGTGCACTTAAGCCTTTGTTCTTAAAAGCAATGAGAAGAACATAAAGGGCAGCCCGGTGCAGTAGCTCCCGCTTGCACCATAGACAACATCTGATGTCTCAATGCAAAATGCAATCGAAAACACTATTCTTTCTTAGCTAAAACACGATTTGAAGATATATCAAACATGGGCTAAATAACAGGAAAACCTACTCCCTTCCTTATTGTTTACAGTCTCCAATCCGTACTGTCACAGTGTCACTACGACTTCTGAACACAATATGTTTTATAGAAAATAACAAAACGTGCATAACATAAAAGAACTTTGCAATATGAATCAATGTACTTAGACACGTATTAGTGGTCAAGATTTGTAATGGTTGAATACAAGCATCCTAGGGTGATATATGTTAAGAGTTATATTAGTGATGACTTTTGGTCTTTTGTATTCTAGCCTTTTGGCATCCTCATGTGCTTGTATATATGTTGCCTTTGGCCTTCTAATAATATTACGTTGCTTTCGTAACATGGTATTAGAGCTCTAGGTTTTTTTTTCGCACGCGCAAGCGCAACTCGTGCTGCTCCCGATCCAGTCTCCTGCACGGCCGCCGTTGCTCTCTTCCCTGCCGGCCCGTGATTTTGCTTTTGCCTATGTCCAACTCCAGCTACACGCGCTTGATGTCCAGCTAGCTGATCCATTGCTGTGTTGGATCCTAACGGATTGTGTCCCGATCCATCGAGCCGCTGGCCGCTTTTATTCCTCCAAGGTCACAGATAGCCGTTTGTCTCCCTCCGCAGCTGCTGGACGCCGGCCTCGTCTGCGCCACTCCTGCCTTCCACGGCGCCGTCGGCCGCCGGCCTCCTCCGTGCCGCTGCTGCTTTCCGCGGCGCCGTCGGCCATCGGCCTCGTCCACGCCGCTGCTGTCCGCGGGCGCTCGAGGTCACGCATGCGTTTGTATCTGCTGCTGTTTCGTGTCCGGACACCTACAGCTCCAGATCGCGGCTCTGTGGCTGCAGCCTGCTCCTATGCTGCAGGCCAATCCATCGTTGGAAATTCGCCTGATCGATCACATAAAATTATACGACTACACGCGCACGCAAAACAGATAGCCAAAGGCCCTTGTCGTGCCCCCTTTTCTCTTTAATTATTTTTCTGTTTTGATGTCCGGCTACCTGACCGACTCAACCATCCAAACCGTTAACTACGAATTTCTAAACTGACTCAACCTAACCTTTCCAATTCCTATACGTACTACTTCTAGTACTAGGACATGGCGAACTGCTGTGAGCTACCCGTGGACGCGCACTTTCCTAATTGCTGGCTACGCTGATCACAATTAAGCTAAGCCTACTCACATAGAACTAGTACTACCAAACTCAAAACACAACTGAAGTACTAGCAGCACGTAGGCATGTTTGGATTATCTAACATTCACCCCCTAATCCAAACATCTGACCATTTACCCGACGAGACACGCAGACGACCACCTATTCATCGACTTACCGGACCATTTCTCTCTTCTCGCAATGATGGTCACATCTCATCATCATGCTTTTCATGCCGACTTTTGTAGACTGAAACCAACGATTACCCGGACTACCAGCCACGCTGCCACATCTTAGCGTGCTACATGCAGACTAAACGCATAGCCTCATGCAGGAACTCAACTTAACTGGTCCGCGTCCTCTTCACGTTGATCTTCATCTTCTTGTCGGTTGCTTGTGCACGGGGAGACACATCTTTTCACTCGCCACATCTTCACTTTCTCGTTGTCGTTGGTGACACAACTTACCAAACGATGCTTTTCGTCCGGCGGCATCACAACTCGCCATATACGTGCAACTCAGCTTCACCGTATATGAACTCGCCGGAACTCCTTGATCACGAACGGAAACGCAAGGCACAATTTCCTTTTTCCATCTGCTCTCACGCTCAATTCTCCTCCGCCAGTGACGCATCTCAACTGCAGAAGAAGACTCACACACCTGAGCTCTTGGACGCACCTTATAAGAACTCATGTGCAACCCTTGATGACGGCTCACAACTTCGCCATCTCCACCTTGCACCCTCCAACGATGATCACGATGATTTCCTCAGTGTCGCAAGTTCGGCACCTCCATAACCATCAACGATCACCAGCGCCTCGTTGACGACAGCTTGTCGCCCTTCTCCTGGTCGTTCCACCGAACAACGATCACCCGTCGCCTCGCTTGCGACAGCATCCTCGCCGCCTTCTCGTCGATGCTCCGCTGAACGAATATGGCATGATCCTCCACGTCGTTGCACCATCCAGCGACTATATCACCCGTTCCTCCTTGTCGCTACACTAGCAACCATATTGCCCGCCCCGAGGCGCTAGCAGGGTTGCCACCCCGGGGCAAGCGTGGCTCCACTCGAACCTTGCTCTGATACCAAATGTTGGAAATTCGCCCTCAGGATCGATCACATAAAATTACACGAATACACGCGCACGCAAAACTGTTGCTGATAGCCAAGGGCCCTTGTCGTGCCCCCTTTTCTCTTTATCTATTTTTCTGTTTTCCCTTGGTGATCACGATACAAACACAAGCCCCACCTATATATATATATATATATATATATATATATATATATATATATATATATATATATATATATATATATATATATATATATATATATATATATATATATATATATATGGACCGCTACCTGACCGACTCAACTATCCAAACCGTATCTCTCATAATAATAAAGCATCTATTGCTTCTGGTGGTACGTCACCTAATTTGCCTCTAAAGTTGCTAAATATTACCCGCCAATGCCACCTATAAGTGAGGAAAAACATTTCGTTTTTTTTTGCGGCGCTGGTCATTTGGTTATCGATATGCGGTGTCCCAAAGATAGAAGGACGACTCAAGTAGTGCATTTGGCTTGAGCGTCGGTCTTGTATCCGAGAGATGCGGGTTCGAACCCCGGCTCTCATCTTTTTCATCTTTTTTGTTTCTTTTGCCCTTACATATTAAAATGATCTTCAAAATATTTATCTTTCAAACACTAACTCAAAATATAACATGCTATATATGAAAAAAAAACATGAGAAATGTGTATAAATTTTAAATATACATACATACATACCTGAAAAACCCTTTCGCCAGCCTAAATTTTTTTACGTCTAACAGATTAAAATGGTCTTTGAAATATTTATCTTTCAAACACTAACACAAAATATAACATGTTATATTTGAAAAGAAAACTGAGAAAAAAGTGTATACATTTTAAATATACATACATACATACATACCTAAAAAATCCTTTTGTCGGTCTAATTTTTTACGTCGCATTCGTCCGAGTCAGGCACAAACCATACCATTTATACGTGTATGCATTCCATGGAAAGACCGGAAGAAGAAGTACTGCTACCGCAACTTTTGATCGCCCTGAACATACTTCTGATTTGGCATTGATTAGTCTACAAGTTTACAACAAGATGGGGAGCTCGCAGATGTTGGGAACCAGGCTGGCGCTGCATGGCTCGCTTCCCTCGAGTGGGAGCTCACGGGAGAAGCAGCTCTCTGACTGGGAGGCCGACACGGCCATCAACATTGAATTGGTCACTCACATATCTTCTTCGACTCAGAGCTCAAGTTGATGTACATGCCTTTGCCTGCTGATCAACTGACCATCAACTGCAACAACACCTGCAGTAACGGATGTCGCAAAAGCTAGGTAGATGCTTTCTATGGGACCATACAGTATTTGACACGTACTCCCTCTGTAAAGAATTAAATGCTCTTATACTTCTTTATAGAGGAAGCACTATTTTTCAAGTTGAATATATTTGTAGATAACCTACATCTTTCTTACCCTTCATCGTCGATGGTATCAAAATTCCCCCCCAAATATATTCGATGCAACATCACAACCTTCTATTGCAGCTATAATTATTACCATCAAGGGATGTGGACACTAGCTCCACGAGGAGCATTTGGTTATATAACCCAGATACAAGCAAATCAAAATCATTAATTGTGCTGACAGGGAAAGTAAAACGGATCGAGGCTCCAGTTATTAAGATGGCACTCAGAGTAGGCCTTGACCTCCAGCTCTCCTTTCTAACTGGCATTTGCTCGGTACGACGATGGAAACCACAAGGCCGTGTACATAATAAAACATGCAAAAGGGCGGAAGGATGAATAGGTTGATGACAATGACGAGACGGAGCAATTGTGATAAATGACAAAACATAATTTTGTTATCCCGTTGCACCGCACGGGCTTTTTTGCTAATTGATTTCTAACTACGAATTTCTAAACCGACTCAACCTAACCTTTCCAATTCCTATACGTACTACTTCTAGTGCTAGGACACGGCGAACTGCTGCCAGCTACCCGTGGACGCACACTTTCCTAATTACCAGCTACGCTGATCACAATTAAGCTAAGCCTATTCACATAGAACTAGTACTACCAAACTCAAAACACAACTGAAGTACTAGCAGCACGTAGGCATGTTTGGATTATCTAACATCCATCCGCTCCAGACCGAGCCGCCCGTCGGTCCAGCTCTCCAAATCGAGCAGAGGCAGCAGCTATCGGAGGTCAACTGCTCTCCCCCGGCTGTTCGGCTACTGGATTAAATCGAGTCGCCGCAGTTGTTCTGCTTCGTTTTTGGGACTCGGTTGTTGGCTTGAGGCCTGATTCTTGCCTGATCATTTCGCTGTTGTCAAAAAAAGGAAGAAAAAGAAATTGGCCTGATGTTTCCGTCCGGCCTGCGTCTCCGTCGCTGCCCACGGACTTTCGAAGGTGTTCCCTATATTGATCCTGTCTCGCACATGTGCCGTCGTTCGGTGCTTGGTGCATGTCCGTCTGCGACGTTGTCCCCTCCAGAGTCTTCAACATGCTGTGTTGGTCGCTATACGTCGACTCCACTTGCGGCTTTTGTGCGCGGTGGTGGCCGCTCTACGTCGACTCTTCCCACAACTTCGGCACCAGGTGATTGTCGCCCTACGTCGACTCCCTGAGTGGCTTTCACATGCGGCTCTACGTCGACTCGCTACTCCCGGTCGACTCTGCATGCAGCTTTCATGGGTGGAGGCGTCTGCTCATCGGCCGGTGTTTCTACCTCGACCTCTTGGGCCGTGTTCCTGTCTGTGCATGAGATTGCACAACTGAAATGCATGCTTGATGCTTGGGATTCTTCACCGACGGTTTCTACAGGTTCTGTGGCTGACTCTTCCGGCACTGAGAAATCATCTTCTACTCATTCAGGTACATTTTCATGGATTCTTGATACTGGAGCGTCTTTTCATATGACTTCTGATCCTTCCACTTTGACCTCCGTTCAACCTGACGAGTCTCATGTTCGTGTTCTTACAGCTGATGGCACTCCCCTCCCTGTAGCTAGTCGAGGCACCTTTAGCACTTCTTCATTTCATGTTCCCTCTGTGGCTCATGTTCCTCGACTTACCATGCAGCTCATATGATGTAGGGCGGAACCCTAGGGGCCGATCTTTCACGTTTGGAGTGGATCCTATGGGGAACACGAAGAACGCGCGGAAGAACACGAGGGAACTCACGAGGGGAAAACAAGAGAAACACTCAACCGACACGAAATTGATCACGCAAGTGCTAGATCATCGAGGCACAAAGTAACACGAGATCCAGAGTCAACATGGGACGATACAAAGGTAGCCGTTCTTCTCCGAGAGGAGGCCTTGATTGTCTTCTCCGGATGGAGGCCTTGAATCCAGATGGATATTCTCCGAAGAGGCGCGGTCCCTCACGAGAGTAGATCCGTGAGGATGAGCAATGCTCTATCTCAAATGAGCTAAACCAATACTAAGTCTCGAAGTGAGGAGGAGGCGTCCTATTTATAGGCTAGGGGGACGAAGGGGTACATGGGCTCGGCCCAACACGCGCACGCGGGCGGGGTCCGGATGATCCGGGTGGGGAGCCGGATGGTCCGGGCTTTGGCCGGATGATTCGGGTGGAGGCTCGGATGAGCTGGTGGCGCAGGCGGTGGCGGTGCAGGTCCGGATGTTCGGCTGGGGGTCCGGATGTCCGGGCAGGGTCCGGATGATCCTGGACGGTGTCCGGATGATCCGCCTTCAGGGAGAAGCTTCGGGTGTCTTCGAGGCAAATTAGCCAGATCGTCCGGACCGGGGTCCGGATCGTCCGGGCCCTCGTCCGGATCGTCCGGCCAGTCTGGGACTTGGCGCTTTTCCTCCCCGTCTTCACGCATGTCTTCCTCTCCCGGTTCTCCTTGCTTCCTAGCTTCTCAATGGCTAACTCCTTGGTACCTGAGTATGCAAAGTGTCTCCGTTTGAGGTAGTAGCCATGTCTCGTGTGAATCCAAAGAGCGTTGTGAGAGGAGTGATGTCACCTCGGTTTTGAGAGCTCTTGCACGTGCTCGAGTCATAGGTCCAAGTGTTGTTGTAGGAGATGTAGATGCGTTCATGGGGATGATCGTGGGATGCTCCGCATCATCTCGCCCCCTTGGGAAAGTTTCGACCTCAGATCGAAATCTTCATCACAATGGTAAGGCGAGAGGTCTTTGACGTTGAAGATGTCGCTCACATTGTACTTGTCGCTTGGTAGGTCGATCTTGTAAGCGTTGTTGTTGTAGCGTGCTAGCACCTTGAAGGGTCCATCAGCTCGAGGTAGTAGTTTGGACTTGCGTTCATTGGGGAAGCGGTCCTTGCGAAGGTGTAGCCACACGAGATCACCATTGTTGAAGATCATAGGTTGCTTGTTGACATTAAGCTTGGTTGCTAGTCGTTGTACTTGGCGCTCGATGGTGTTCCTTGTATCCTCATGCATCTTCTTGATGTAGCTTGCCCGTGCACTCGCATCCATGTTGGCGCGCCCTTGTAGAGGAAGAGGTAGAATGTCCAATGGGGACAACGGGTTGAAGCCGTAGACGACCTCGAAGGGTGACATGCCGGTCGTCGAATGTCTTGCACGGTTGTAGGCGTACTCGGCGATGGTTAGACATGCCTCCCACTCCTTGATGTTCTTATTGATCAACACACAAAGTAGAGTGGAGAGCGTACGGTTCGTCACCTCCGTTTGGCCGTCAGTTTGAGGATGGTATGCGGATGAGAACAAGAGCTTGATTCCGAGCTTGGCGCATAGCGTCTTCCAAAAGTAACTCAAGAACTTGACGTCACGGTCGGAGACGATTGTCTTTGGTACTCCATGGAGGCGCAAGATTTCCCTACAATAGAGATTTGCAACGTGTGAAGCATCGTCTATCTTGTTGCAAGGGATGAAATGTGCCATCTTAGAAAATCGGTCCACAACAACAAACACGGAATCCTTTCCATTTTGAGTTCTAGGCAAACCAAGTACAAAATCCATGCTAATGTGTTCCCAAGGTTGATAAGGAATAGGGAGAGGCATGTAAAGACCATGGGATTGAGCTTTAGACTTAGCTTTACGATATGTAGAGCATCGGTTGGTGAAGCGTGAGACGTTGCGGAACATCTTGGGCCAAAAGTAGTTCTTGGAGAGCGTGGCGAATGTCTTGTCGCGTCCAAAATGTCCCATGAGTCTGCCTCCGTGAGCCTCTTGCAAAAGGAGCAAACAAAGAGAAGACTCGGGAATGCATAGTTTGTTAGCTCTCATAAGATAACCATCCATGATGTAATATCGTTCCCAAGATGTATGTGTCAAACATTTAGTATAAGGAGTAGCAAAAGATGTATCATTAGCATACAAGTCTTTTATGTGCTCAAAGCCAATAACATTCAACTCAAGTTTAGTGACAAGCGTGCATATGCGTGAAAGTGCATCTGCAACTACATTTTCCTTACCCTTAATGTACTTTATCACATAGGGGAAAGATTCAATAAATTCACTCCATTTGGCATGATGCTTGTTCAACTTAGTTTGAACTTTTAAGTACTTAAGCGTTTCATGATCGGTGGACGCCTTGGCGGCGGGGCTGGCGGCGCTGGCGCCATGTGCGGCGAGCGGCGCCTGGCCGTCTCTTGGGACGGGCGAGGCGGCGTTGAGGGCGGCACAAGCATATAAAGGGACGGGGCGGGGCCGACTTGGGGGAGGGGGCAAGCCGCGGCGGCGGGGGAGTCCCGGACTCCGTGGAGTCCGGCTCGAGCACGGGGCATGCACGAGGGAGGCGGCGGCGGCGGCAAGGGCTTGGCCCCGCTCGGCTGGGCCGCTGGCCCACTCGGGCGCTCACTTTTTTTAAAGGATTTTGCCGAACAAAACAAATCCTAGAAAATAAAATTAAAATCTAAAAATACCAAAACAAATTTTCACCGTCTAAATAAAATATTTAGAACAAGATGAACATTTTCTTAGCCTAAAAATGCAATTTTGGAAACATGCAATTTTTCTAATTCAAATAAAATTGCAATAAAATCCAAATAAAACTTTTTATTTGATTTTAATATATTTTCCTCGAATATTTCATTTATTTTGGAGAAGTCATATTATCTCCTCTCATATATCTTTAATATGAAATATTTTTGAAGAGAAAAATAATTAAAACCAAAATGATCATTGTTTTGATATTCGAGAAAATTCAAATATGAAAACGATGAAATCCCCAACTCTCTCCGTGGGTCCTTGAGTTGCTTAGAATTTCAAGGATCGCGAAATGAAATGCAACAAAATATGATATGCATGAATGATCTAAGTATAACATTCCAAATTGAAAATTCGGGATGTTACAAACCTACCCCCCTTAAGATGAATCTCGCCCTCGAGATTCGGGTTGGCTAGAGAATAGGTGAGGGTGGTACTTTCTTAGGTCTTCCTCTCGTTCCCAGGTGGCTTCATCGTCGGTATGGTGGCTCCACTGAACTTTGCAAAACTTTATAACCTTGCTGCAAGTGACTCGGCTGGCAAACTCGAGAATCTTGACTGGTTTCTCCTCATAGGTCAAATTGCTATCCAACTGAATCGCTTCCAGCGGCACTGTAACTCTCAGAGGGATATTGGCCATCTCTGCGTGGCACTTCTTCAACTGGGAAACGTGGAATACATCATGAACTCCTGACAATCCTTCTGGCAATTCCAACTTGTAAGCTACCTCTCCCATACGTTCCAAAACTTTGTATGGTCCCACAAAGCGTGGTGCTAACTTTCCCTTAACTCCAAAACATTTAACTCCTCGAAGTGGGGACACACGAAGATATACTCTATCTCCGACTTTGTAAACTGTCTCCTTGCGTTTAGAATCCGCATAGCTCTTCTGTCTGGACTGGGCTACCTTGAGTCTATCGCGAATCAGCTTAACCTTCTCTTCAGACTCTTTAATCAAATCTGGTCCAAAGAACTGATGGTCTCCAACTTCATCCCACAAAAACGGTGTCATGCACCTCCTTCCGTACAAAGGTTCAAAAGGGGCCATCTTCAAACTGGCTTGATAGCTGTTGTTGTAACAGAACTTTGCATATGGCAAATTGTTGTCCCAACTAGATCCATAATCTAGTGCACAAGCTCTCAACATGTCCTCCAGAATCTGATTTACTCTCTCGGTCTGTCCATCTGTCTGTGGATGAAAGGCTGTACTGAATTCTAGCCTGGTACCCAAAGTCTCATGCAACTGATTCCAGAACTTTGAGGTAAACTGGGTTCCTCTATCTGATACAATTGTCCTTGGAACTCCATGCAAACATACGATCCTGGTCATGTATATCTTTGCCAACTTAGCACTGGTGTAAGTGGTCTTCACTGGGATGAATGAGCTACTTTTGTCAATCGATCGACTACAACCCATATCAAATCATAGCCTGAACGTGTTCTGGGCAATCCCATGATAAAATCCATGCCTAGCTTATCCCACTTCCATTCGGGTATCGACAAGGGCTGTAGCAATCCTGCTGTCTTCTAATGCTCTGCCTTCACTCTCTGACATACATCACAAACTGCTACGTACTCCGCAATATCCTTCTTCATTTCGGTCCACCAGAAACTGTCCTTCAAATCCAGATACATCTTGGTATTTCCTGGGTGAATCGAATTCGGCGAATCATGGGCCTCGTGCAGAATCAACTTTCTGATCTCCGGGTCATTATGCACATAAACGCGGTCCTCAAACCATAAGGTATCGTGCTCATCCTCATGAAATCCTTTTGCTTTTCCTTTGCTCATCCTTTCCTTTATCTCGGCAATCTCCGTGTCCGTCTTCTGAGCTTCTCTGATCTTATTCATCAAAGTAGACTGAATTTCCAGTGCTGCTACATAGCCTCTTGGAACTATCTCCAAACTTAGTTCACGAAGATCCTCTGCTAACTCCTTGGGTAATTCTCCGGTCATGAGTGTATTGACATGACTCTTGCGGCTCAATGCATCGGCTACTACGTTAGCCTTTCCAGGATGATAATGCAACCTCATATCATAATCCTTGATGAGCTCCAACCATCTCCTCTGCCTGAGATTTAACTCCTTCTGCATGAAGATATAGTTCAAACTCTTGTGATCCATGTACACCTGACAATGATTTCCGATGAGAAAATGCCTCCATGTCTTCAACACATGCACTACGGCTGCTAACTCCAAATCGTGTGTAACATAATTCAACTCATGGGGTTTAAGCTGTCGTGAGGCATATGAAACAACTCTTCCCTCCTGCATCAGCACTGCTCCAAGTCCTCTACGAGAAGCGTCGCAATACACTTGATAATCCTTGTGTTGATCTGGCAGAATCAACACTCGAGCTGTAACCAAACGTTTCTTCAACTCCTGAAAACTGGCCTGACATTCCTCGGTCCATTTGAACTTGGTGTCCTTCTTCAACAACTCCGTCATGGGCTTTGCAATCTTAGAGAAATTCTCAATGAACCTCCGGTAGTATCCTGCGAGTCCAAGAAAACTCTGGATCTCTCCAACTGACGTGGGTGCTTCCCAATTTGTTATAGTGACAACCTTGGTGGGGTCTACTGCTATTCCTTCTCCGGATATAACATGTCCGAGGAATCCAACTTCCTTCAACCAAAACTCACATTTGCTGAACTTGGCATATAACGGACGTTCCCTAAGCTTCTCTTGTACCAAATGCAAATGCTCCTTTTCCTCCTCTTCATTCTTCGAGTAGACCAATATCTCATTAATGAACACCACGACGAACTTATCCAGAAACTCCATAAAAACCTTGTTCATCATGTTCATGAAATAGGCAGGTGCTTTAGTCAGACCAAATGACATAACGGTATACTCATATAGCCCGTACCTTGTGGTAAAAGCTGTCTTAGGTATATCCCGCTCTCGAATCTTCAACTGATGGTATCCTGATCGCAGATGGATCTTGGAAAATAATTTAGCTCCTTGCAACTAGTCAAGCAAATCAGTGATCATCGGCAGTGGGTACTTGTTCTTGATCGTTACTTCATTCAATCCTCGATAATCGACAACCATCCTCAATGATCCATCCTTCTTCTCCACAAGAAGCACTGGTGATCCCCAAGGTGACGAACTTGGGCAAATATAGCCTTTATCTAGTAACTCCTTAATCTGCTTCTTAATTTCCTCCAAATCCGTTGCAGGCATCCTGTATGGTCTCTTAGATATTGGCCCTGTGCCTGGCAAAAGCTCAATCAAAAACTCAATGTCTCTATCTGGTGGCATGCCTGGCAACTCTTCTGGAAATACATCAGGGAAATCCTTCACCACTGGTACTTCCTCTTGTACAACTCCTGATAAGGAATTCACTTGAGTCCTCTTCGGCACATGCCGGGATACATACTTAATCCTCCTTCCTTCTAGGGTGGTGAGCATAATCGACCTACTGCCGCAATCGATGTTCCCTCCATACAACGATAGCCAATCCATACCCAAAATCACATCCAAACCTTGCGACTCCAAAATTAGCAAGTCTGAGGGGAAAACATGCCTACCTATGGTCAATGGCATCTGAAAACATCCTTGGCTTGCCATATGTTCTGCTCCCGGCAAACTTACTAACATCGGTGTTCTAAAAACTTTGGTGGGAAACATATTCTTATCCACAAATCCCCTTGATATGTATGAATGTGATGCACCAGTATCAAAAAGAACGATTGCAGTAAATGACTTAACCAAAAACTTACCTATTATTGCGTCTGGTTGTGCTTCAACCTCCTCCACGTTAACGTGGTTTACTTGTCCCCTGTTGAAAGGGTTGGGCTTCTTCCCAGAGCTTCCGTTGCCATTTCCATTCTTAGCTTCAGAACACTCTGTGGCGTAATGTCCATTCTTCCCGCACTTGAAACAAGTAATGTGAGTTAGATCCTTCTTGGTGGGCGTTGCTGGGTTGGAACGGTTCTGGCCATTGCTTCCTCCATTCCCATTCCCATTCTTGGGGCCACTATGGTTGTGCAAACTCCCTCCATTGGAATTATGGCCTCCATGGTTATGGTGAATGTGTCCTCCCGAGTTCGGGGTAAAACGAGGTCTCTCCCGAGCTCCTGAATTGTACTTCCCTTGTCCATACTTCCTCTTGCGGTTGTCTATCTGCTCCTGCTTCCCTACAATCATGAGAGCTTTATCTACCAACTCCTGGTAGTTGTTGAAGGTTGCTGCCATCAACTGCATGCTCAGCTCATTATTCAGTCCTTCCAGAAACTTCTCCTGCTTAGCTACATTCGTAGCAACGTCATCCGGGGCATAACTTTCTAACTTACTAAAATCATCCACATACTGGCCCACTGTGCGTCCTCCTTCGCGCAAGTTGTGAAACTCGCGCTTCTTCATGGCCATAGCTCCTGCTGAAACATGGGCAGTGCAAAAAGCCTGCTGAAACTGGTCCCATGTGACAATGTCGATGGGATAAGTGGCTGTGAAATTCTCCCACCATGATGTTGCGGGTCCATCAAGCTGATGTGCGGCAAAATGCACTCCCTCCGTATCTGTGCATCCTGCAGTGGTCAACTCCCTTCCAATCTTTTGGAGCTAGTCATCTGCAACTATCGGCTCGGTGCTACTGGAGAACACCGGCGGATTCAACCTTAGAAAGCGGGCTAAGTGATCAACAGGTGGTGGTGGTGGTGGGTTGTTGTTGTTGTTCCCTTGTTTCTGATTCTGGACTAGTAACTGCATTAGGGTGTTCTGCTGCTGGATCAACTGAGTGAGCTCCGGCGGGAAAGCAAATCCATTGTCACGTCTCGGAGGCATATGACGGGTTTAGAAAAGATGAGAAAACAGAATAGAATGATATCTAGAGGGAAAACACTACCCATATGCACATGAGTCAAACACAATCAATTCACTTCAATCAAATCAACAAGGGCATACAATCGGTCTAACTATCGTTAAAAAAGTGCTTGGACTATACTATATACATGGGGGGGAATACTACTATTGATATGGTGGTCGACTAGAAAATTTGATCGGTGGAAGACTCCATGATATCTGCTCCAGCTTCATCAACATAGTCATCATCGCTATCGTAAGGGTCTAAGTTGGTGTCGTCGATGATAATGTAGTTATACGGACAAGTGCAATCGTCATCTTCTCCTCCTGGCGCGGGGTCTCCCATGAATACTCCTAGCTTCCTTGTCAGATCGTCATTCTTCTCCATGAGTATCGTCACTTCCTCCAGCTCTGTGATCCTGGTCATTGCCTTTTTCAGATTTATCATGCCTGCGCACATCTGGTTCTCCTAGCGACGAATGTGCTGGTTTAACTCCTGGATGAAAGCTGCTATGGATCTATCCCTCATGGTGCTGATCATCTCCCATTTTCTCATCTCGGCGCCCACAAATCTGGTAGATAGTATCCTTGAGATCCTTGTGGTAAACTTCTCCAATGCGTCCCATGGTGATGTGGGCTGCCATACTCTTTCCTAGACTCCAGGTTGGTGCATCAAAGGAAAACTCTATGGGCTTAGTGACTGGCATAAACGTCCTTCCCGGAACTTGAACTCGAATCATCCAATGCTCCTCTTCTAGTAAAGTGGCGATGTAGGTCCCGGTGAAGCTTGTTATTCCGATGTTCAGGTATCTAATAACTTCCTACAAGTGTCGTCCAAAAGGTGTATCTTCATCCGGTTGGGTGAACTTTCTCCTTGCATCCGCCATCCTATAGAGTAGAAAAGGGAGAGGAGTCAGAAATGAGAAGAGAGTAGTGATCTAGGGCTTTAGCTTAGTGGTCTTGTCCTATAGTGAGTGTGGGCTCTGATACCATCTAGTAGCGACCAGACCTCAAACAGTCTGATCTTTGTGCATCAGTGTCATCCCTGGATCGGTAATGCTGACATGCACAGTACTTGAGGATTTATAACAGAGTAGCAATCACACACTTATTATACCGAATGTCTCAAAAGAGAACTTATTACAGTAATATGGCTTAAGGCCATCTAAAAACGATAACAACAGAAGGCTTGGAAGATAAAGTGAGTCCAATAACTCCAACGGCATAGCTGAGTGAAATACAACGACCTATGGCACCTTACTCGTCGTCTGAAAAGTCTGCAACATGAAACGTTGCAGCCCGAAACGGGTCAACACATGGAATATGCTGGCAATGTAACATATAGAGTAATGAACAGAATAAAGGCTACCACTACATGCATATTTGGCTGGTGGAAAGCTCTATGGTTACGGTTTTGCATAAAGCCAATTTTTCCCTACAACAAAGGAATAAATTTTATTTAACTATCATGGTGGTTGTTAAACATTGAGAAGGTTCCTCCAACTCAATCCCAATTAGTCATCATCATTAACCCAATCAAACTATGTTTAGAGTGACGAGATCAACATGATAATACAAGAACTAGATACTCAAAACGTCCATAACCGGGGACACGGCTAACCATGATTAGTTTGTACACTCTACAGAGGTTTGCACACTTTTCCCCACAAGACTCGAATACATCCATGGTCGGAGATTCGAGACACAGTCTTTCTGAAACAATAACTCTTTACTCTGGGTGGACAGTTACACCTACTTTCCCCTATATCTGCTAGCCCACCACTGAAAGAGGTCATGCAACATACTCAACTATGCTAGAGACTATAATAGCTTGTGGCTGCACACGAAAGTTTCTAGCATGAATAATCTTATGATCCCTTTGAGCCTAGGTGGCAGACCGTAGGATGATCACATGGGTACTCCGGGATATCCTTGGACAACACTGGATTCTCCAGGTGCCCTGACAACCACTGGGTACTCCAGGGTGCCTCAAGCAATCCACCCAGATGTGTATTTAAGTAGCCACCTTAAGTTAACCATTAAGTAACAACACTCACATCTGTCATGGATACACTCACCCAATCCACGTCTATGAGCATAGCATAGCAGTATAAGCATAACGTAGAAGTAACTCCCAAAGGTTTGATAATAAACAGGGCAATAGGTTCTACCTCATCATCTACTTCCCAAAACGCACATATTAATCAGATCCTAACCATGAAATTTTTTGAGGATTGATCTAATGCAATAAAACTAGGTCGTAAAGAGGTATGATGTAAGTGTTACTTGCCATGCTGATGATCAATGAAACCTAGAGACTCGTAGTAGCACACTTCGCACTCCGGGTACTCTATCGCAAACAAACAAGCATACAATAAGCACTCATCTAGAAGCACGGGTAAAACTCAAATAAGAAATCTAACCAGAAAGTTCAACTTAAGAACTCCGGTTTGCAAAAAGAATCAAATCAAACGAAGCAACGAAACTCAAACCGCGAAAGAAACAAGATCTATTTAATAATCTGGACTAAAGTCAAATTTTACATTACCAAAATCTTGTTCAAGTTGGTTAATCAGAAAGAGGGCTTCGAGACGAAGATCTGGGCACTTGAATCGCTTTATTCCGATAAACGAGCGAAAAGATAAACTAAAACGAAAATCAGGGCACAAATCACGATCGAAAATAATCGCGGAAAAACCCTGGAAAAAGAAAAACTGACGAACAGACTAACGAACGAACGTTCGCTGTCTGCGGCTAACGGGTGAACACCGTTCGTTAAAAGGAACGTACGGACGAACGTCCGCTATTAAACTAAACCGTAAAAAAACGAACCGGTCTAATCTAAAAAAATGAAACTAGGGTTTTTACCTAAAACCAAAAAAACTGGCGGCAGATCGGATCGGGACCGGCGGCTCCGGCGGCGTCTCCGGCGGGGCGGGGCGCTGCGGGCGACGGCGGGACGTGGCGGCGGGCAGGGGCGGCGGCGCTGGAGCTGCGGCGGCGGCTGCGAAGCTGCGCTATCGCTGCTGCTGCTTCTTTGGGCGAGGCGACGTTGAGGGCGGCGGCAAGCGGATATAAAAGGGCGGGCTGTGCCATCTTGGGGAAGGGGCAAGCCGCGGCGGGGGAGTCCTGACCGACGAGTCCAGCTCGAACCTTGCGTCGCGAGGAGGCGGCGGCGGTGCGGGCTTGGCCTGCCTCGGTTAGGCCCGCCGCCCAATCGCAAGGCCGACTTTTAAAAAACAAGGATTTCGCCGAACAAAACAAATCCTAGAAAATAAAATAACAATCTAAAAATAATAAACAAATTTTCACCGTCTAAATAAAATATTTAGAACAAGATGGAACATTTTCTTTGTCTAAAAATGCAATTTTGAAAACGTGCAATTTTTCTAATTCAAATAAAATTGCAATAAAATCCAAATAATTTTTTTTATTTGATTTGAATATATTTTCCTCGAGTATTTCATTTATTTTGGAGAAGTCATATTATCTCCTCTCATATATCTTTAATATGAAATATTTTTGAAGAGAAAAATAATTAAAACCAAAATGATCCTTGTTTCGATATTCGAGAAAATTCAAATATGAAAATGATGAAATCCCCAACTCTCTCCGTGGTTCCTTGAGTTGCTTAGAATTTCGAGGATCGCGAAACGAAATGCAATAAAATATGATATGCATGAATGATCTAAGTATAACATTCCAAATTGAAAATTTGGGATGTTACAGCTACTATCCTTTTACCACAATTGTGCTTCAATGTAGCACCATGATGTTCATGATAGAAAGTCTCCTACGTTGTCACTTTCATATACTAGTGGGAATTTTTCATTATAGAACTTGGCTTGTATATTCCAATGAGGGGCTTCCTCAAAGTGCCCTAGGTCTTGGTGAGCAAGCAAGTTGGATGCCCACCCACTTAGTTTCCCTTGTCACTAGTAGAAAAGGGGGCAATGGTCCAGGCCGGTCCAGCCCATTAGTCCCGGTTCAATCCAGAACCGGGACCAATGGGGCATCGGACCAGTTCGTGAGCCCCGGGGCGGCCGGCCCACGTGGGCCATTGGTCCCGGTTCGTCTGGACCTTTTGGTCCCGGTTGGTGGGATGAACCGACCAATGATCCCCGCCTGGCCCACAACCATTCGTCCGGTTCGTGGCACGAACCGACCAAAGGAAACCCTTAGTCCCGGTTCAGGCGACCAACCGGGACCAATGGTGGTGTTTATATATACCCCCTCAGGCAAGAGCAGAGCACACCGCCTGCTTTTTTCCGCCGAGGGGAGAGGGCTTGGTGGTGCTCTAGCTCACCTCATATGCACACAAGGTGTTCGATGGAATGCCCGAGCCACACTACTTAAGGTTTCTCCTCTCCAAGCTCGACCGCCAAGCTCCATTTTCCTCCATATTTGTCTAGGTTTAGCGGTCCGTCACGCCCCATCCCCGCCTTCAACGCCATCGATCACCCGCACCGATCTCATCGGCGGCACCACCGTGGTGAGCCTCTTGTTCTTATCTTCTTTCGAAAGGAAAAATATTCTTATTTGTATGTTTAGATAGATATATACTTGTATAATTTTCTTACTTTTATTATTGCATCTTATATAGTGTGATGGTTTTGGTATCCGCCCCGTCGGCCCTCGTCCCCGCCTATGATTCGGATGTGGTATATATTATCTTTTCATAACTATTGGTTCATTTATTATTTATGACAATTATGCCGACCAACGTGACATAGATTTTATTCATCTAGGAGGTTGTTGAACCGAAATTCCAACCGACCCTATTGTCGAGAGGTTAAATTTAGTTGAAGAAGAAAACAATTTGTTGAAGGAAAAATTAGAAAAATTGAGGAGGAGAAGATGATATTGGAGTTGCATGTTGCGGATGTCGCCGATGATCACAAGATCAAGATGGATGCAATGCGCTTGAAGATTAGAAAGATTAGAAAATATGCCATTCATACCAAGGCTTGGTATCATTATGTCGTTGGATCAGTTGTTACATTGGTTGCGATTATGATCGCATTTGTTTTCGCATTGAAATGTTTTACATAGTTTCAGTGTATGGTTTAATTAATTTAGATGCTCGCAGAGCTTTATGTTGTTAGATGAGAACTATGTATGTACTTTGGTTTTAATGTGATGATGAACTTCTATTAATTTGGTCACTTCATTAATTATCTATTCATGATCTCTAATGATTTTTGACACACTTAATTATATATAATGCACACAGATGAACCGCAATGGATGTACGGTTCAAGACACACCTCCGAGTACATTAAGGGCGTGCATAATTTTCTCGAAGTGGCTGAGGCAAACAAGGTAATGGTTTTATGTGTTGTCCATGCCCTATATGTGGAATACTGAAGTCTTACTCGACCGGAAAATCCTGCACACCCACCGCTTTATAAGGGTTTCATGCCACACTATAATGTTTGGACGAGGCACGGAGAAATAGGGGTTATGATGGAAGACGGCGAAGAAGAAGAGTACGATGACAACTATGTGCCCCTGAATACGGTGATGCTCCGTAAGATCAAGAGGAACCAGACGATGTGCACGATGATGCTGCAACGGAGAAGCTGCTGAAGATCAAGAGGAACCAGATGATGTGCCCGATGATGATGATCTCCGCCGGTCATTGTCGATGCAAGGACGCAATGCGAAAGTCAAAAAGAGAAGATGAAGTTCGATCGCATGCTAGAGGACCACAAAAAGGGTTGTACCCCAATTGCGAAGATGGCAACACAAAGCTAGGTACCGTCTTCGAATTGCTGCAAAGGAAGGCGAGAATGTCAGTGCTCGATAAAGGATTTGAGAAGCTACTTAAAATATTGAAGAAGAAGCTTCCAAAGGATAACGAATTGCCCGACAAGACATACACAGAAAGAAGGTCGATGCCCTCTAGGATTGAGGTGCGAAGATACATGCATGCCCTAATGATCGATCCTCTACGCATGGTGCGCATAAGGATCTGAACGCATGCCCGGTATGCGGTGCATTACGGTATAAGATCGACGAGATGACCTGGTGATGTTGACGGCGAGCCCCCAGAAGAGGGTTCTGCGAAGGTGATGTGGTATGCTCCTATAATACCACGGTTGAAACGTCTGCTCGTAAACGGAGAGCATGCCAAGTTGATGCGATGGCACAAAGAGCACCGTAAGAAAGACGGAAGTTGAGAGCACCCACGACGGGTCGCAGTGGAGAAAAATCGAGAGAAAGTATCGGGATGAGTTTGCAAGTGAGCCAAGGAACGATGGTTTGCTTTAAGCGCGATGGCATTAATCCTTTCGGGAGCAGAGCAGCAATCACAGACTGCCCGTAACTCTATGTATGTATAACCTTCCTCCTTGGATGTGCATGAAGCGGAAGTTCATTATGATGCCGCTTCATCCAAGGCCCTAAGCAACCCGGCAATGACATTGATGTGTACCTAAGGCCATTAGTTGAAGAACTTTTACAGCTGTGGAATGGAAACGGTGTACGACGTGGGATGAGCACAAACAGAGGAATTTAACCTAAAGGCGTTGTTGTTCGTGACCATCAACGATTGGCCCGCTCTCAAGAACCTTCGTGACGCATAAACAAGGGATACCACGCATGCACGCACCGCTTACTTGACATCGATAGTATATACCGCAAGCTGCGGGAAGAATGTGTACAGGCTATCGCCGATTTCTTCCGACCAACCATCAATGTCGAAAGAAAGGCAAGCATTTCAAAGGCGAGGCAGATCACCGAAGAAGCCCGCCATGCGCATCGGTGATCACGCATTTGCTATGGTCAATGATTTACACGTAATCTTTGGAAAGGGTCCCGGCGGACTAGCTGTTCCGAGTGACGCCGAGGGACACGCACCCATGTGGAAGAAGAAATCTATATTTTTTGACCTACCCTACTGGAAAGACCTAGAGGTCCGCTCTTCGATCAACATGATGCACGTGACGAAGAACCTTTGCGTGAACCTGCTAGGCTTCTTGGGCGTGTATGGGAAGACAAAAGATACAAATGAGGCACGAGAGGACCCGCAACATTTGCACGAAAAAGACGGCATGCCTCCAAAGCAAGATGAAGGTCCCGCCACTATGCTCTTACCAAAGAAGAGAAGGAAATCTTCTTTGAATGCCTCGCTTAGTATGAAGGTCCCGACCGCTTCTCGTCGAATATAAAAGGAATAATAAATATGGCAGAGAAAAAGTTTCGTAACCTAAAGTCTCATGATCGCCACGTGATTATGACGCAATCGCTTCGGTTGCATTGAGGGGCTTCTACCGAAAACGTCCGATTAGCCATTGTGAAGCTATGTGCATTCCTCAATGCAATATCTCGAAAGGTGATCGATCCGTAAACCATACCAAGGCTAAGGAGTGATGTGGTGCAATGTCTTGTCGGTTTTCGAGCTGGTGTTCCCACCATCCTTCTTCAATATCATGACGCACGTTCTTGTTCATCTAGTTGACGAGATTGTCATTCTGGGCCCCATTTCTACACAATATGTACCCCTTTGAGAGGTTCATGGAGTCCTAAAGAAATATGTCCGTAATCGCTTAGGCCGAAGGAAGCATCTCCATGGGCCATCAAACGAGGATGTCATCGGGTTTTGTGTTGACTTCATTCCTGGCCTTAAGAAGATAGGTCTCCCTAAATCGCGGTATGAGGGGAGATTTGACCGAAAAGGCACGCTTGGAAAGGACTCAATAATATGCAGGACGGATATTCTTGGTCTCAAGCCCACTACACAGCTTCTACGTAACTCTACCTTGGTGACCCGTATGTCGATGAACACAAGAACATCAAGGCTTCAAACACCGAGCAAAGGCGACGATCGGATTACATGTGAACACATCAGACTTTCAGCAGCTTGGTTGGAAGCACGACGAGGTGACAAGACTGCTTGTGAGGAGCTGTACTTGTTATCCAGGGACCATCTTTGACCGTATTGATTTGGAAAGGATACGAGATAAATGGGAATACATTTTACACGATCGACCAAGATCAAAAGAGCACCAACCAAAACAGCGGTGTCCGCTTTGATGCAACAACCGAGAGGGAAAGGACACATATTATGGTTACATAGTGGACATATGGGAACTTGACTACGGACATGATTTTAAGGTCCCTTTGTTTAAGTGCAAATGGGTCAATCTGTCAGAGGCGGGTGCAGTAGACCCACAAGACGGAATGACAACAAGGGATCTGAAAAATCTTGGGTACACCGACGAACCGCTCGTCCTAGCCAATGATGTGGCACAGGTTATCTATGTGAAGGACATGTCCAAGAGACCGAGAAAGAGAAAAGATAAGGAAGCAAATACATCATACGATGAGCCAAAGCGCCACATAGTTCTTTCAGAAAAAGGGACATCGTGGGAGTGGAGGACAAGATGACATGTCTCAAGATTATGAAAAGTTTCATGAAATTCCTCCTTTAAAGTCAAGGCTGACCCCAAAGATCCCGATAAACGATGAAGATTATCCATGGTTACGGCGCAATAAGCAAATGACACAAGCGAAGAAAAAGTGAAGACTTTCTCCCGCAACTATTGTTCGTTTATGATACCATTATATTGTAACTGATGAGTATGATACCATTTTTCGTTTTGTACATGCACATGCTATGTGTGGGTCAATTTATGATACCATGCCAACTTTCAACTTTTTCAGAGTTCATTTGAAATGTCTTATGGTTCGGCCCTCGTAATAATTAAAAATAGCAACAATAAGTATTTTGTTGTAAGTAGAAACAAAATAAATTAAATAAAGCAAGAAAAAAAAAGTGTTTTCAAATTTGAAAATTAGTAATGGCACTAACAGAAAGTTTATAATTTTCCTAAAACTAGAAGCAAAAAGATTTAAAAAATAGAGCAAAAAACAAAAGAAAATAAATAATGCAGAAAACAAAACAAAAAAACAACAATAAGTATTTTGTTGTAAGTAGAAACAAAATAAATTAAATAAAGCAAGAAAGAAAACAAAAAAAGTGTTTTCAAATTTGAAAATTAGTAATGGCACTAACAGAAAGTTTATAATTTTCCTAAAACTAGAAGCAAAAAGATTTAAAAATAGAGCAAAAACAAAAGAAAATAAATAATGCAGAAAACAAAACAAAAAAAACAACAATAAGTATTTTGTTGTAAGTAGAAACAAAATAAATTAAATAAAGCAAGAAAGAAAACAAAAAAAGTGTTTTCAAATTTGAAAATTAGTAATGGCACTAACAGAAAGTTTATAATTTTCCTAAAACTAGAAGCAAAAAGATTTAAAAATAGAGCAAAAACAAAAGAAAATAAATAATGCAGAAAACAAAACAAAAAACAACAATAAGTATTTTGTTGTAAGTAGAAACAAAATAAATTAAATAAAGCAAGAAAAAAAATGCCACCCATCGGGCCGCCACGGCTGAATACGATCGGTATCCCTATTTCGGGCGAGATTCAGTGCCCAGAAGGCCCAAGGGTCCAACAGCAACGAAGAGCAAGTAGGCCCATAAGCTGCAGCTCAAAGGAGTTCAAGAGGGAGCGGCGGTGGGGCTTATAAACCATCGCGCCCCTCTCAACTAGCGAGGGGGATTAAACTTTGGCCCCAACGCGGCAGCGTGAGGGCCTTTGGTCCCGTTGGAGGCACCAACCGACTAAAGAGACTTTAGTCGGTTGTAGCCACCAACCGACCATAGGTCGCAGCTTCCCGCCTTTGGGCTGCCGAAATTGAGGTGGTCCCGGTGGTGGCTCCAACCGACTAAAGGTGGATTAGTCACGGTTGGTGCCACCAACCGACCAATGCGCTTTGTATATAAGTGGCACTTTGCGCTTTTGCGCTTCATCGCCACATTGCCCCGACGACGCCGAACGATCGACGCCGCCAGCTGCCCCGACGCCGCCGCCCGCTCCGCCGCCGCTGCCGCCGCCGTCGCCGTCGCCGCCGTCGTCGCCGCCGTCCTCCCCCCGAACCTGCTTCTGCCGTCGCCGCCGCCAGCTCTGCCTGCCGCCGCCAGGCTCCGCCAGCGTCGCTGCCGCCCATGGGCCCAGCGCTTGTCGCCCGTCGCCGTCGCCGTCGCCTCCCAGCCTCCGCCACAGCTGTGAGCCGCCACCGCACCGCCAGGCTCTTTTTTTCATTTTATTATTTTAGTTTTTTTCTGTTCATATAATGCATATATATGTGTATGTGTATGTATATATGTTCATATATGTTATGTATATGTTTCATTTTATTAGTTTTTTTTCTGTTCATATAATGCATATATGTGTATGTGTATGTATATGTTCATATATGTTATGTATATGTTTCATTTTTATTAGTTTTTTTTCTGTTCATATAATGCATATATGTGTATGTGTATGTATATATGTTCATATATGTTATGTATATGTTTCATTTTATTAGTTTTTTTCTGTTCATATATGTGTATGTATATATGCTCTCTGTTCATATGTGGCTATATATATGC
Source organism: Aegilops speltoides (assembly GCA_021437245.1). Classification (NCBI taxonomy): domain Eukaryota; kingdom Viridiplantae; phylum Streptophyta; class Magnoliopsida; order Poales; family Poaceae; genus Aegilops; species Aegilops speltoides. Next base: position 478,650,809 of record CM038144.1, read on the forward strand.
AAAAGATAGATTTTTAGAAAAGTTCGTTTTTTTTCTGTTCACAGATTTTTTTTGCTGATATTAATTATTGTAGAATATGCAAATGTTGGTATATTCATATGAACAATGCATTAGGCAAAACCTTTGTTTTTTTTTTGGAATTTTCTATTTGAACATTTTTTTTAAAACAAGCAATACTAAAAGAATGAGAGGGAAAAGGAAAATAAGAAGAGGAAGAAAGGAGAAAAAGAGGAGAGGAAGAAGAGGAGAAATAAATAAGAAGAGGAAAAAAGAAGAAAAAGAAGAGGAGAAGAAGAAAGGAATAGAGGAGAAAGGAGAAATTCTATTTTTCTTCTTCTCCTCTATTCCTTTCTTCTTCTCCTCTTTTTTTCTTCTTTTACTTCTTCTTCTTCTTCCTTCTTCCTTCTTCCTCTTTTCTTCCTTTTCCTTAATTATTTTCCTTTCTCGAGGGAGAAGAAGAAAAAGAAGAGGAGAAGAAGAAAGAAAGGAAAGGAGAAAGAAGAAACTTCAACACGAGGGGGTGGTACCGATACCCCTCCCCGATATGTATATGTATGTCGCGTGGTTGTCGATATAATTAACCCCTCTAGATACAACTGCAGCAGCCCCTCGGCCCTCTCGCTCGACCAAAACTCTCGAGGACACCCAAACCCTAGAGAGAAAACGATGTTGAATAATAATTGACATGTTGTCAATATTTGCGTAAACTATGGAGCACTCCCGAGACGAAGAAATGGAAGCGATGTTGGAAATAATCGCAAATGGAAGTGATGATGTTAGGTCATTTCTCATCGACACCGCTGGTCGATGGATGAAGAAGAGGGCTATGATTATGATGGCTTCGACTCATTAATGCCGGTACAAGAGGAGGACTATGTTCATGATGGCTCCGTGACACAATGGAGGTACAAGACGAAGGAGACCGTGCGAGCCGAGTCACCGAACCGAGTCCGCCAGGTATATATATATTAGTTAAGCCCGTCTTGACAAGTTAATTGATGCATCCATTGTTTTGGTATATGTACACATATTAAATCTTGTCGTTTTCTTCCTTATAATTTCTAGTCCTCCGGATCGAGCACAACTTGACGGAGACGAGGCCCAAGAAAAGTTGAGCTCGGATCAAAAGTTTGAGATCATAGAAATCGCGCCCGACGGCGAACCGATTGAACCCAACCGACAAAGAAGGCATTTTCGCTCGGTCAAGGGGTTCTTGTTAGGGACAGATCCCGATCAAGATCCAAAGAATGGTATAAGCTGCTAAGGATGAAGACGCTGAGGTGTCTTATGTCAATGATATGCAAAAGAAGATCTTTGGAATGAGTGAAGGCAAATTTCACCCTACCGCCAGAGGAGGATCCGGAGAAGCCGCTAAAGAGCAATTAATCAAGTCTTGTGCTCTTAAGAAGATGGCTGGCCTAATGAGGAGGTGGAGGAAAGAGCTGAACCAGTCTGTCAAGAAAAAGAGACACCAGAATTCATCGGCAAATATGAGAAGATCAAAGATCATCGCCCGCATTTGTGGCCCACATGACATCGGAAAAGAGTAAGAAGATGTCGGAGACAAACAAGAAAAATGCTGCGAAGAAGACGCTTCACCATCGCACGGGTCGTGGCTACCTCAAAGCCCGCCTAAGTGGTCCAAGGCTGAGCATGATCTGCTTGAAAAGGGATCGAACCGAGAGATCTATTGGCCGCCGCATCGCGCCGGACTTGGTTCTTCGGGGCTGGCGGAACCTTGGACCTTGTAACAGGGCAGTGTTAGTGGACGAACGAGCAACTGCAAACACCAGTCAAGAAACTTCGACAATATATTGATGCTGCGCAGCGAGGGACGTTCCTTCCAAACAGGGAGAAGGACGAGCTCACAATGGCCCTTGGGAATCCCGAGCACCTGGACGGACACGAGGCACGCCAGGCTCGCTCGTGGAAGGTTGGTTTTCCGGACGCAGGGGTTACAAAACCCACGAGAGGAGGAAGAAAGTGGAGCATGACCAAATGTAGGCGCTGCTTGGAAGGGTAATGGGGCTAGAGGATCGAGAAGAGGAACGAAGCGGCAGATCGCAACAAACGACATGCCAAGCTTCCCGGTTACCCCGCCATCTCAGCGCGAAGCAGCGTTGCTTCCACCGAGCTGCTTTAGCCGGAGCATGTCTTGACGGCTCTCGCCAACTATCCCGTGGATGATATCACGGAGTCTCAAAATTGCCACATTATGGCGCGATGCATGAATTTGAAGGTCAAGGCGGTTGTTGGCCAAGTTTATCCTAGTGGACCCGCACAACTTATCACCGCCACCGATTCCGTATGATTTGCTAAGGTGATGGTGGATGAAATAACGGAGGATTTGAGGACCTCGAGCTTGAGCACCCTACCGTGAAGGGGAGACTAGGCTGGGTTCGCTCAAGACTCCATGCCTATGGCGGAAGGAGCTCATCGACCTTCGAATCGGGCGCCTCGCCTCCTCCTCCTCATCCGGCGAGTCAGGCACTCCGCCTCCTCCACCGCCTCCTCCTCCGCGAGTGACGATCGGCACGCATGGCGGCACTCCGCCTCCTCCACCGCCTCCTCCTCCGCGAGTGAAGATCAGGGCATGCGTGGCGGCACTCCGCCCCTTCTCCGGGCGTGGCGGCGCTCCGCCTCCTCCTTCTCCGCCTCGCCAAGAAGGGCGGAAGAGACCCACCCCGCCCGGCTGCTCCGATCGTCGTAGTCCTTCTCCTCCGCCTCGTAAGCAAGCACGAAGGAAGACAGACGCCGCAGCCGCTCCGTCTGCTCCGGCGTCTAGCAGCACAAGAAGAGAGAGGCAATCAGACACGGTCCACCTCTAAAGCCTGTAGAGAAGTTACCGTATGAGAGGAGCAAGGAGGAAAACGATCGATCGTGCGCACCCAAGTGAAGGAGTTCTTTGAAGGGGTTAAAGCAAAGATACATCCACCTCCGGAGGAGAAGGTCGATCCGTGAAAGCAAAGCGCACTCTCAATGCCCCGAGGAAACCACCAAAGTCTCCGCCGAGAACCAACTATGAGCGCATTCGAATGACATATCTCCAAGCCAAGCGGTCGGGAACTACTATCACTGATAAAAGGTTAAAAGAACAACGGGCAAAGGGGAAAAAATTGCCCAGCTCGGCGAACAAGCACAGCAATCGTGCCCCCCGCTGAATGTGTCTAATCCTCCGGGGACGGTGGCCGGTTATGGCAATCTTGAAGATTACCCGCTGACGATGCACTTCCTGATTTCATGGAGGTGGACTTATTCAGATCTGAGTACGGAAGCCTCTCGTCAAAGATGAAAAGTCTCGACAACAATGATGCGAAGATTCCACAGTTGGTACATGAAAACCTGCAGAGAGTCTGAGGGGACGAACACTTTGTATCTGAATATTAAAGAGGAGCACGACCTCGTTTCAAATGATCTGTTGTCTATTCCATTTGAGGAGTTCTTCGAGTTCTTCAATCAAAAGGCCCTCGATAAATTAATGGTCTTTTGCTACTGCTGTAAGTACTATTTCTGTCATTAGTCTTTATATATAGCTCGGCTCTTTCATTGCATGTATTTATAATTAATTATCCTCAATATATTATGCAGATTGAAGATCGTCGAGTGCAAAAAAATGAAATCTATGATATTGGGTTCATTAACACAAATATCATAGATGTTTTTCTGGTTGAAAAGCACGCCGAAGAGGCCGAGGACAACTTGCTACAATCATTGATCAAAAATCAAAACAAAGATACCATACTCTTTCCTTACCACGGCCCGTGAGTGTTACTGTCGTGTGCATATTCGGTTTTCCTTATTACTCGAGCGAGGTTAATGTAATTGATGAGTTATGCTTGCGTGTAGGTACCACTATATTCTTCTGGAGATTAAGCTTGAGCGTGGACTAGTAACCGCCTTAGACTCCAGACGGAAAGATCCCAGCACCTATGCGGACATGACTGAAATGCTCAGCAAGTAAGTTCAATCGATCATTATCGCACCATATCGGCAACTTTTTGTTCATTTCTTGATATCTCAAGTAATAACAAATATTTTCTTTGTCTTGCAGGGTTTGGAAACAGTTCACCGCACAAGCTCCGGACTGCCAAGGAGCTGCGATATACATACCCGAAAGTAAGTACTCTCATGCGCGCATCTCCGCTGATTCTATAGCTATACTTTCATCAATGCCATTTATATAATGCTTCATTATCAGTTTGATTGACCTCTATTTCTCGTAAAGTGCTTGTGGCAGGAGGAAGGAATGATTTACGTGGATACTACGTGTGCGAGTTCATCCACAACGCGACATTGAAAAACAAGCGGGCTACTCTAGAAGACAATATGAAGTGCGTAAGCAATAATATTCGCAATTTCATTTTATTACACCATCATTTCTGTTGAGTTTCATTCATATATATGTATTAATTAACCCCTTCTTCAAATTAATTAGACTTGGCAGATGCGGATGAACTCCTACCACCAGATCGCATGAAAGCAATTCAAGAGGAATTGGCGGGATTCTTTCTTGAACACGCCATCAAGAAAGCCGAGAATACCATGTGGAACTTGAATTCAAATGCTAGTGGTTTGTAATTAAGAGATCTTATATAGATTGTACATGTATGTAGCCAAGAAACTTGTTGTTCGACCAATCTCTCGAGAAGGAGAGGTCGATCGATCACTTCTCTCGGTATGCATGACTTAACTTCAGATCAATGGTTCTCTCGATCACTTATGTATATTTACTACGAAGGCGTCGAGCAAGCACGGACATAATTAAGAGAGGACACTTCTCTCTATTAATTAGCTAGCTAACGTAAACACCTAAATTAACCCCCAAAACCCCCAACCCCCTCCTTTCAAAAAAACAAAAACCAGGCCATCGAATGCGGAACACGTGGGCGCCTTTTGGTCCCGGTTGGAGCCACCAACCAGGACCAAAGGCCCCCGACCGGCTCGGCGCCAGGCCACGTGGAGGCTCATTGGTCCCGGTTCGTGTTTGAACCGGGACTAATGGGTTGAGGTATTAGTAACGACCCATTAGTCCCGGTTCCCGAACCGGGACTAAAGGCCCTTACGAACCGGGACTGATTGGTGGTTTTCTACTAGTGTGTTGAGCTTTCATACACTTATAGCTCTAGTGCATCCGTTGCATGGCAATCCCTACTCACTCACATTGATATCTATTGATGGTCATATCCATATCCCGTTGATACGCCTAGTTGATGTGAGACTATCTTCTCCTTCCTTGTCTTCTCCACAACCACCATTATATTCCACCTATAGTGCTGTGTCCATGGATCACGCTCATGTATTGCGTGAAGATTGAAAAAGTTTGAGAACATCAAAAGTATGAAACAATTGATTGGCTTGTCATCGGGGTTGTGCATGATTAAATACTTTGTGTGATGAAGATAGAGCATAACCATACTATATGATTTTGTAGGGATAGCTTTCTTTGGCCATGTTATTTTGAGAAGACATGATTGCTTTGTTAGTATGCTTGAAGTATTATTAATTTTATGTCAATATTAAAATTTTCTCTTGAATCTTTCGGATTTAAACATTCATGCCACAATAAAGAAAATTACATTGATAAATGTGCTAGGTAGCATTCCACATCAAAAATTCTGTTTTTATCATTTACCTACTCGAGGACGAGCAGGAATTAAGCTTGGGGATGCTTGATACGTCTCCAACGTATCTATAATTTTTTATTGTTCCATGCTATTATATTATCTGTTTTGGATGTTTAATGGGCTTTAATATGCTCCTTTATATTTTTTTTGGGACTAACCTATTAACCGGAGGCCCAGTGCCAGTTTCTGTTTTTTTTGCCTATTTTAGAGTTTTGTAGAAAAGGAATACCAAACGGAGTCCAAACGGAATGAAACCTTCGTGATGATCTTTCTTGGACCGAAAGCAAACCAGAAGACTTGGAGTAGATGTCAGAAGCGCCACGAGGCGTCCATGAGGCAGGAGGGCGCACCCAGGGGGTAAGTGATGTCTACTACACAACCTTCTTCTTGTAGACGTTGTTGGGCCTACAAGTGCACATGTTTGTAGGACAGTAGCAAATTTCTCAAGTGGATGACCTAAGGTTTATCAATCGGTAGGAGGCGTAGGATGAAGATGGTCTCTCTCAAGCAACCCTGCAACCAAATGACAAAGAGTCTCTTGTGTCCCCAACACACCCAATACAAAGGTAAATTGTATAGGTGCACTAGTTCCGTGAAGAGATGGTGATACAAGTGCAAAATAGATAGTAGATATAGGCTTTTGTAATCTGAAAATATAAAAACAGCAAGGTAACAAGTGGTAAAAGTGAGCATAAACGGTATTTCAATGATAGGAAACAAGGCCTAGGGTTCATACTTTCACTAGTGCAAGTTCTCTCAACAATAATAACATAGATAGATAATATAACAAGCCCTCAACATGCAATAAAGAGTCAATCCGAAGCCACTAATAGCGGAGAACAAACATAGAGATTATGGTAGGGTACGAAACCACCTGAAAGTTATTCTTTCGGATCAATCTATAAAAGAGTTCGTACTAGAATAACACCTTAAGATACAAATCAACCAAAACCCTAATGTCACCTAGATACTCCATTGTCACCTCAAGTATCCGTGGGCATGATTATACGATATGCATCACACAATCTCAGATTCATCCAACCAACATAAAAGTACTTCAAAGAGTGCCCCAAAGTTTCTATCGGAGAGTCAAGAACGTGTGCCAACCCCTATGCATAGGTTCCCAATGTCACAAAACCCGCAAGTTGATCACCAAAACATACATCAAGTGGCACATGATATCCCATTGTCAACACAGATAATCACGGCAAGACATACATCAAGTGTTCTCATAAAATACTCAATCCGATAAGATAACTTCAAAGGGGAAACTCAATTCATCGCAAGAGAGTAGAGGGGGAGAAACATCATAAGATCCAACTACAATAGCAAAGCTCGGGATACATCAAGATCGCGCCATAGAGGAACACGAGAGAACACGAGAGAGAGAGATCAAACAAATAGCTACTGGTACATAACCTCAGCCCCGAGGGTGAACTACTCCCTCCTCGTCATGGATAGCGCCGGGATGATGAAGATGACCACCGGTGATGGGATGCCCCTCCGGCAGGGTGCCGGAACGGGCTCCCTAGAGGTTTTTGGTGGCTACAGAGGCTTGCAGCGGCGGAACTCCCAATCTATCTTCTCTTTTGAAAGTTTTAGGGTACGAGAGTATATATGGGTGCAGGGGGTACGTCGGAGGAGCTACGGGGGCCCCACGAGGTAGGGGGCGCTCCCGAGGGGGGGGGGCGCCCCCCATTCTCGTGGGCAGCCCGTATCTCCCCTGACGTGCACTCCAAGTTCCCTGGGTTGCTTTCCTTCCAAAAATAACTTCTCAAGTTGATTTCGTTCCGTTTTGACTCCGTCTGATATTCCTTTTCCTCGAAACACTGAAATAGGCATAAAACAACAAATCTGGGCTGGGCCACCGGTTAATAGGTTAGTCCCAAAAATAATATAAAAGTGTATAATAAAGCCCAATATTGCCTAAAACAGTAGATAAAGTAGCATGGAGCAATAAAAAATTATAGATACATTGGAGACGTATCAGTAAGCGCGCCCCCACCCTTGTCGGCCCCTTGTAGCGCCACCTATGTATTTCTTTCGCCTATATATACTCTTATACCATAGAAACATCAGGGGGAGCCACGAAACCTATGGCACCCTGGCTTAGAGCAACCGGTTTATCTTGCATTGCCAGCCCAGAGACCATGTCTTCTGGCAACACACAACATCTTGGTACAAAAAACAACCGCTTTATTGATGCTAGCGGAACATGGTTCATAGTAGAACAAGTTGCGAGGCCAAGCGGCACAAACGGTGCGGCTGAATAATATGTACATTATTTAGTGAACATAAAGGGGCCTCGATCATGACAACTACACGGCAGCGGAACGACAACGAAGCGGGACTCCATAGCACAAGGACACCGATGTGGACACAATCTAGACTTGGACAACAATCCGTTCCAATGAGACTTTCCTGAAATCTGGCATGACACGCCAGGACAGTACATTGAATGTACTTGCAAGCTCACAACAAGCATAAACATAGTGACAAACAATATCACGATATTAAGCAAATTCTCACCAATGGAAACTCATACTAGGGACGCAGTGAGTGAAATCTCGTGCCTCAAGTCCCTCGGACTTGCTTACCAAATGGGTTACCTCGTAACCAAACGGTGATCTTTCTTGGATCACAAATGGACCAACAATTTGGTCTTCAAACGGGTTACCTCGTAACCAAACAGTGATCTTTCTCGGATCACAACAGACCAACCTCTTGGTCTCCATCATCAACATGGTTTCTCAACCATCCTCTTTCCAACAATGCGAGGTTATTAATTTTAGTGTGCAAGATTATTTAAACGTTGACCCATGGTGTGACCTACTTTCGAGCGTGTCCGTAAGCATGGACTCGGCTATCGATAGATTAAATACACTCTGTAGAGGTAGCACACTGTACCCACAACACGGAACCCAAGGCCTCGCACTCCCATTCGGGTGGATCAACGGCATTCCAACAGAACCCCTCCATTGCCATGATACTCTCCCGCCCACTCCGACTCACTCCCCACTGGGCTAAGTCCTTGGTGGCCCCATGTCTACCAAAGACACCAATGACAACCGTCGTGGCAAAAACATAAACGGTCCCAAACGGGGACAAGGTACCATAACAACAACGGGCACACAAGGTTATGTCTGCTTACTGGGCCAGGGTAACGCACGCCCATAACCTTCCCTCATTGGAGGCACCGACCAGAGGCATGACAACGGACCGAATAAAGGCCTTCCCATAAAGACAAATGTGGTTGCACTGGAAAAAACTCGATTCAATGGCACCATGACCCGATCAATGATATGTTCAAGTTGAGTTATTATCAAGTTCAACTTAAAGTAAAAAAATAATTGGTGTCATGATATGCCATGCAAATGCATTCAGATAACATGCATCACTTATCATTTGAATAATAACGGATCAACTATACCAAGCACTAACCATACATATCAGAAACTCAGAACACTTTTCTTGTTATGACTATTCAGCAAACTAACCAGGACCATAGTTTAGCATAAATCTTTTCTCAGTCAAGAAAATATTATCCAAACTAATTATTTTTCATAAACAAATTACTTATTCATAATCAAAGATAACTTCTAATGACTTAAACTAACTTAGTTAGCTTTAACCTACTGGAAACAAACATGTCAACACAATCAAGCATTCAACATAATGTATGTATATATTTATTTTGGTGATTTAAATGCATGAACTACATTATTCATTCAAGTTAAAAAATCACAAATATTGCAATGGCACCATGAAAATGTTGCTGTGGCTTGCCTTAGTGCAGGTGAGGTTCACACTCCTCCTGGTGATCCTCAAGACAAGCATCACCTTCTGAAAACAATTAAAACACAAAAAGAAAACATAAAGAGACACTCTGAAATTCACCAGAAAATCTAGACAACATAGAAAAATCTCATCTTTGGTGTGCTGCTAAATGTTTTCATACAGAACACAATGCAAAAAGAATCAATTCATTAGGACTTATGGTTAAAATGTTATAGCTGTTTGAAGTTCTCTGGATAAATTTTAATTGAATTTAAATAAAAATAGAATGGGGGGGGGGGATGAGGTCGAAGGCGTAAACCCTACGGGGCGCCTCCACTTGTACCGCTTCGGGTGCGGCCAAAGTGGCTGACAGCAGGCCCCGCTAGTCAGGTGAGAGGGAGGGGAAGAGGGAAACAGAGCACGGCGGAGCTTCGCCGGAGCACACGCCGGCGGGGAGGGCATCTCGGCCGGATCCAGAGGGATAGATCGAGAGAGAAGACCGAGGCGCACCTGCCCGTACCCGTAGAATATCTAGGGGTGGTCGGATGGCGTCGGAACGAGCCCCTCCTGTAGCGGCAAAGAGCAGCGGTCGCCGGAGTTGGGGATGACGGCGATGAGGTGCTGCCTCAGTGGTTTCAACCAGGTCGGACGGCACCACTGAAGCATGGCAGAGGCTCTGGAAGGGTGGCCCGAGCCTGGGAGGGGCTGGAGCGGTGGGGGCGAACCGCGGGGATCGCCGGCGAGCTCGAGCTTGAGGACGGCGGCCCGAGGCCTGCCCGGCCGGGCTACGGCTTCCTACTGGCTTGTGGAGTGTGTGAGATGAGCTAGTGATGCTCAAGAGGGCTGGGAAGTGTTGTATTTATAGACGAGCGAGGTGAGGGGTTCGGGCTTCGCTGAACGACACCTGGACACGGCGCCTGGCGACGGACGATGTTAGTGAGCGAGGGAGAAGGCGACGTAGCTCATGCGGGCACTGTGAGCGGGCGGAGACGAGCATAGGAACGAGGGGGTGGCGACGAACACAGTGCGCAGCGCACTGTTGGGTTGGCCGGACTGCACCCATGCTCGCTGCGGCAAGCTCCGGCGTCAGCGAGTGCCAGGAGGGAGTTAATGGAGTAGAGACGGGGATGGTTGCGGGGTTTGGTGAGGTGCGGCAGGTGGGGAAGCGAGCACGCGCCGAACAAAGCGCTCAGCTGCACTCAGAGCGCGGCGACAAGCGGGTTGGCACCATGCACACGCGTGGTCACTGCGTGCACTTCGGCATAGAGCCACGGCTGGCCCCCATTTCATGTCTGGCGTGTAGTCCTTAGTGTTTAGGGTTGTGCCAATGCTTTGAGTTGAGCTTGCTACGTCTTGAGCTTGCGTTGGTTTTCCTCGAAGAGGAGAGGGTGATGTAGCAATAGTAGCGTAAGTATTTCCCTCAGTTTTTGAGAACCAAGGTATCAATCCAGTAGGAGGCTCCTCAAAAGTCCCACGCACCTACACAAACAAACAAAGAACTCGCAACCAACACAATAAAGGGGTTGTCAATCCCTTCACGACCACTTGCGAAAGTGAGATCTGATAGAGATATTATGATAAAATAAATATATTTTTGGTATTTTATAATATGGATGCAAAAATTAAGACGCAAATAAAAGTAGATTGGAAGCAAATATGATAAGAGATAGACCCGGGGGCCATAGGTTTCACTAGTGGCTTCTCTCAAGATAGCATCAGTATTACGGTGGGTGAACAAATTACTGTCGAGCAATTGATAGAAAAGCGAATAATTATGAGATTATCTAGGCATGATCATGTATATAGGCATCACGTCCGCAACAAGTAGACAGATTCCTGCCAGCATCTACTACTATTACTTTACACATCGACTGACTCCTGCCTGCATCTAGAGTATTAAGTTCATAAGAATAGAGTAACGCATTAAGCAAGATGACATGATGTAGAGGGATAAACTCAAGCAATATGATATAAACCCCATCTTGTTATCCTTGATGGCAAAATACAATACGTGCCTTGCAACCCTTTACATCACTGGGTAAGGACACCGCAAGATTGAACCCAAAGCTAAGCACTTCTCCCATGGCAAGAAAGATCAATCTAGTAGGCCAAACCAAACTGATAATTCGAAGAGACTTGCAAAGATAACTCAATCATACATAAAAGAATTCAGAGAAGATTCAAATATTATTCATAGATAAACTTGATCATAAACCCATAATTCATCGGATCTCGACAAACACACCGCAAAAAGAGTTTATATCGAATAGATCTCCACGAGAGAGGGGGAGAACATTGTATTGAGATCCAAAAAGAGAGAAGAAGCCATCTAGCTAATAACAATGGACCCGTAGGTCTGTGGTAAACTACTCACAACTCATCAGAGGGGCAAGGATGTTGATGTAGAAGCCCTCCATGGTCGATTCCCCCTCCGACAGAGTACCGGCGAAGGCTCCAAGATGAGATCTCGCGGATACAGAAGGTTACAGTGGTGGAAATTGTGTTTTGTATGCTCCCTGGATGTTTTCGGTGTATGTAGGCTTATATAGGAGGAAGAAGTACGTCGGTGGACGCTCGAGGGGCCCACGAGACAGGGGGGCGCGCCCTATAGGGGGGGGCGCCCTCCTATCTCGTGGAGGCCTCGGCTGCTTCTTGACTTGCACTCCAAGTCCTCTGGATCACGTTCATTCCAAAAATCACGCTCCCGAAGGTTTCATTCCGTTTGGACTCCGTTTGATATCCCTTTTTCTTCGAAATACTGAAATAGGCAAAAAAACAGCAATACGGGCTGGGCCTCCGGTTAGTAGGTTAGTCCCAAAAATGATATAAATGTGTAAAATAAAGCCCATAAACATCCAAAAGGGGTAATATAATAGCATGGAACAATCAAAAATTATAGATACGTTGGAGACGTATCAAGCATCCCCAAGCTTAATTCCTGCTCGTCCTTGAGTAGGTAAATGATAAAAAGAGAATTTTTGATGTGGAATGCTACCTATCATAATTCTCAATGTAATTTTCTTTATTGTGGCATGAATGTTCAGATCCAAATGATTCAAAATAAAAGTTCATATTGATAAAAGAAATAGTAACACTTCAAGCATACTAATCAAAGTAATCATGTCTTCATCCCTACAAAATCATATAGTTAGGCTATTCTTCATTTTCGTCACACAAAGATGTTCCCAACTTCTATACCCCCGATGACAAGCCAAGCAATTGTTTCATACTTAAATAATCTCAAACTTTTTCAACCTTCACGCAATACATGAGCGTGAGCCATGGATATAGCACTATGTGTGGAATAGAATATGATGATGGGGATTGTGTGGAGAAGACGAAAAAGGAGAAAGTCTCACATTGACGAGGATAATCAACGGGCTATAGAGATGCCCATCAATTGATGTCAACATGAGGAGTAGGGATTGCCATGCAACGGATGCACTAGAGCTATAAATGAATGCTCAACAAAAGAAAACTAGTGGGTGTGCATCCAATTTGCTTGCTCACGAAGACCTAGGGCATTTGAGGAAGCCCATCGTAGGAATATACAAGCCAAGTTCTACAATGAAAAATTCCCACTAGTATGAAAAAGACAACTTATGAGACTCACTATATGAAAAACATGGTGCTACTTTGAAGCACAAAATATGAGACTCACTACATGGAGAACAAGGTGCTACTTTGAAGCACAAGTGTGGAAAAAGAGATAGTAACATTGCCCTTTTTATTTATTTTCTTTTTTTCTTTTTTTGGGCCTTACTTTTTTTGGCCTTTCTTCTTTTTTTTATTTGGGCAATGCTCTAATAATGATGATCATCACACTTCTATTGATTACAACATATGAATTACAACTCGAAATTAGAACAAGATATGACTCTATATGAATGCCTCCGGCGGAGTACCGGGATGGTGCAATGAATCAAGAGTGACATGTATGAAAAATAATGCATGGTGGCTTTGCCAAAAATGCGATGTCAACTACATGATCATGCAATGGCAATATGACAAAAGTAAAGTATGTCATGATGATGATGAACGGAACGGTGGAAAGTTGCATGGCAATATATCTCGGAATGGCTATGGAAATGCCATAATAGGTAGGTATGGTGGCTGTTTTGAGGAAGATATAATGAGGTTTATGTGTGATAGAGCGATCGTATCACGGGTTTGGACGACCGCTAAGTTTGCACCAACTCTCAAGGTGAGAAAGGTCAATGCACGGCAATCAAGAGGCTAGCAATGGCGGAAAGGTAAAAGTGCGTATAATCCATGGACTCAACATTAGTCAAAAGAACTCATATACTTATTGCAAAAATTTAGAAGTCATCGAAAATCAAGTACTATGCGCATGCTCCTAGGGGGATAGATTGGTAGGAAAAGACCATCGCTCCTCCCCGACCGCCACTCATAAGGATGCACAAGCCAGGTACACTTCATGTTTCAAATTTGTTACACAACTTTAACCATACGTGCATGCTACGGGACTTGCTAACTTCAACACAAGCATTCTTTAAATTCATAATCACCCAACTAGCATGACTTTAATATCACTACCTCCTTATCTCAAAACAATTATCAAGTATCAATTTGATCATAGCATCCAATTCACTTTTCTATGATAGGTTTTATTATACCCAACTTGGATGCCTACCATTCTAGGACCAATTTTATAACCATAGAAAATACCATGCTGTTCTAAAAGACTCTCAAAATAATATAAGTGAAGCATGTGAGACTAGTAATTTCTACAAAAATAAGTCACCACCGTGCTCTAAAAGATATAAGTGAAGCAATATAGCAAAAACTATCAAGCTCAAAAGATATAAGTGAAGCACATAGAGTATTCTAGCAAATTCTAATCTAATAGGCTTCTCCCAAAAGGTGTGTACAGTAAGGATGATTGTGGTAAACTAAAAAGATAAAACTAATATAATACACGACGCTCCAAGCAAAACACATATCATGTGGCCAATAAAAATATAGCTCCAAGTAAAGTTACCAATGAACGAAGACGAAAGAGGGGATGCCTTCCCGGGGCATACCCAAGCTTAGGCTTTTGGCTATTCTTGAATATCTTGGGGTGCTTTGGGCATCCCCAAGCTTAGGCTCTAGCCACTCCTTATTCCATATTCCCAAAACTTGAAAACTTCACAACACAAAACTCAACAGGAAATCTTATAAGCTCCGTTAGTGAAAGAAAACAAAACCGTGACATAAGGTACTGTAATGAACTCATTATTTATTTATTTTGGTGTTAAACCTACTGTATTCCAACTTCTCTATGGTTTATAAACTATTTTATTGGCCATAGATGCATCAAAATAAGCAAACAACACACGAAAAACAGAATCTGTCAAAAACAGAACAATCTGTAGAAATCTGTAACTAACACAAACTTATGGAACTCTAAAAATCCTACCAAAATAGGAAGTCCTGGAAAATATGTTTATTGATCAGCATCAAAACTAATAAACGCAAAATCACGTTTATGTGATTTAACAAAACTAAATTCGTTCGCGCAAAGTTTCTGTTTTTCAGCAGAATCAAATCAACTATCATCATAGGTTATCCTATAGGTTCTACTTGGCACAAACACTAATTAAAAGATAAAAACACATCTACAAAGAAGGTAGATGCAAGATTTATTACTAAACAGGAGCAAAAACAAAAAAATAAAGAAAATTGGGTTGCCTCCCAACTAGCGCTATCGTTTAACGCCCCTAACTAGGCATAAAAGCGAAGATAGATCTAACAAGTGCCATCTTTGGCACTAAATTCATAAGTAGCCCGCATAATAGATTCATAAGGTTATTTCACTTTCTCTCTTGGAAAGTGCTCCATGCCTTTCTTTAATGGAAACTAGAAGAGCGCCCGTGCGTTGCAACAGGGCCACATTAACTTTAAGAGTTCAATATACGACATTGGCGACCTCTGTTACCATCAAATCCTCACACACACACACACACACACACACTCTCCCCCCTCCCTCTTCCTCACTCTCTCTCCCTCTCTCTATATAACACACACACACATATCCTATTCTCCCCGCCAATAAGACTTACTTAATTGACAATAATGTGTGGACTTGTGGTGTTCATGACTGAACTAATGGATAGTGTGATATATTCCCCAATCATTTAACAATGAAATTTCAGAAATGGGAAGATTATGTAACACCTCAAGTCGTTAGCTACAGTGACCTCCCCCTAATGATGCCATGTCATCAGGCTTGCTAAGCCAAATTTCCACTTGATAAAAATCAAAGCCCAATTCAAATTTAAAATAAAGTCAAATATATTATTTCATCAAACAGTAAAACTAAAATGTTCACCATATTCTATAAATTCCACTGATCTTTGACATGTTGAGCCCAACATTATTTGACCCAAAAATTAAATCTTGTCAAATTAATAAGAGGCCCAATAGTAGTTAAAATAACCAATTAAATGTAAACCTAATTTTATATATTTCCTTTTGGCCCCAAACTTTTTGTGCCACCTAAAAATATTGTGCTCGAATTGCGTGCATAGTTTCACAATTAACAAAATCCATTTAGTTGATATAAGAATAAATAGAAAAAGTTGTTAAAATGGAGAAACAGATTAGAATACATTAAAAACCAAAAGGACGGTGAAAAAGGGGATTCCCCTTGCCCCCGGGCCTTGGCACCGAACTGGCCCAATGGTCCAGTCCCCGTACGGTCGTCTTCTCCTGTTCCCCGAGCTTGTCACTACAGAGCCAGGCTCCAGCCCGACCACCTCGTCAACAGCGAAGGGGAATGGATAAGGGTGACGCCATGCCTCCCTGCCCCCATGGCCTCACTCCTCCTCGACGCCCCTCCCAGATCCACTTCTCCTCCTCGCTTGCTCGATCCCGGTGATCTGGACAAAGTCAGATGCCACGGCCACCATGACCGACCCCGTCCACACAGCAGCTGCCCTCCCTGCTGGCTAGGAGCTTGTCGAGGAGCTCTGAATGCCTCCGCTACTTCGTCTACGCCAACGAGATCAAGTCCAGCACTTCGGATCGACGTCGTTGCCGTCTTCCTCAACCTTCGGCCACCGCGACATTGCCGTTCGATCCGCGCCGCCCCGAGCTCCCCTGTCTTTCCCTAGGGTGCCATTGACACCGCTGTGATCTCCTCTTGCCTTTCCCCAGTTTCCCCTCTCGTTTGCTCTCGTTAGGTATTTCACCGTGGCTGCGAACCGCCGTCCGCCATGGCCATTGCAGGGGTAGCCACTGAGCTCCTCAGATTGACCCTGTGGCACATGCCCGCTTCTATGCGCGCCAATATGCCCGATCCTTCAGCTCTTCTTCCGCGCCCGCGGGGCCACTCCCTCTCTGGCTCTCCATGTCCACGCACGTGCCACACCGCGTCCGTCGCGCCCGCCGTTGCCATCACGCTCGCCACAGCCACAACACCACTATGCCCCGCGCGACAAACAACCTGGCCGCGCATCACACTCTCGCTGGCTGCGCTCGCCCCGTCTGTTGCCGCCTATCCCTTCACTCGCCCCGCTGTCACGCCCCTGCCTCGCCCCACCTCCTGTCGCTGCCATCTTCTGCCGGCCACCCCCTCAGCCACGCCGGCCGCATCTCTGCCCTTCACCATCGGCCGCTCGCCTCGCCTACTGTGTGCTTCTTCCTACTGCTATGCGCTGCTCTACCACTGGTACGCTGTTGCGCCATGCCCTCGACACCGCCGTGGAAAAACGTGGCGGAGGGATTGTCAATGGAGTACTAGGAGGAGGTAGCGGAGAAGGTGTGGAGAGGCAAGAGGTCTAGGGTGGTGTCAGCTGGCTGTGGTGGAGGTGATTATGCGATAAGGAGACGGAGCGGAAGGAGAGGTCACAATTGGAAAGGGTCGCAAAAAAAATCATAACCCGGAGATCTCATTCCAAAAAATGCTAATATCGATGGAGGGGCGATTTCCTTCAATAGGTGGAAAACATAGGAAATATTGGGTGTTATCAAGGAAAATTTAAAATTTAGGAAAGTTAGGATTTTGAACTGATTTCTATGCAAATGTGGTTTATTGTTTGGTAACATGATATTAGTACCTGCCCGTTTGTGATGTATCTGATTAGGAAAGTTTGCAAATGTTAAGAAACTATTTATTGGAAGGAAGGTTTGTGATGTGTCTGTTATTTGTTTCCTAAAAACAATTCACTAATGAGATAAATTGATTGATTTAGATAAGTTAGGAAAGTTAGATTCAAATCTATTATTTGTTTCTTAAGAATTTGTTATTTGTTTCCTAAGACAAATTGAACCAATAAAAGGAATCGATTGATATGAATAATTTAAGGAAGTTAGATCCGTGATTTGTTATACGTTAGGAAAGTCCTTGTTGTAATAAAGAGTGGAGAGAAAAATAAACCGATGGACCAGGATGGGAGGGGGTGGTGGGAGGAGAGACGAAAAAAACCAGCGAAAATAAACCGTGGAGACTATTCACCAACTGCTCCATTAGGAGTAGAGATTGGAATCTAATATTCCCTTCCTTCATATCAATAATCGCGCCAATCGTTCTAAGGAAATGGCTACCAAGAATAATAGGGCAAGAAAGATTGCAATCTATATCAAGAACGATAAAATCTACGGGCACCAAATTTCTATTTGCAACAATGAGAACATCATTGATCCTTCCCATTGGCTTTTTAATGGTGCAATCCGCAAGGTGCAAATTTAAAGAGGAATCATCAAGATCATGGAAACCTAGAATATCACATAAAGTTTTCGGAATCGTGGAAACACTAGCACCCAAATCACACAAAGCAAAACACTCATGATCTTTAATTCTAATCTTTATAGTAGGTTCCCACTCATCATTAAGTTTTCTAGGTATAGAAACTTCCAAGTTAAGTTTTTCATCATAAGATTGCATCAAGGCATCAACGATATGCTTGGTAAAAGCTTTATTTTGACTATAAGCATGAGGACAATTAACAACGGATTGCAACAAGGAAATACAACCTTCTAAAGAAGAATTATCATAATCAAAATCCTTGAAATCCGAGATAGTGGGTTCAATGCTATTTAAAGTTGTGACCTCTCCAATCGCACTTTTACCAAATTTAGCATCAAGATCTAAAAACTCCGAATTCTTCGGACACCTTCTAGGTAAAGTTGACTCATCATCGGTCCCATAATTATCAAGATTCATATTGCAAAACATAGATCTAACAGGATGCGCATCAATAACTTTAAGATCCTCATCATTATTTTCATGGAAACTAGAAGAACACGCCTTTACAAAGCAATCTTTCTTAGCACGCAATATAGCGGTTCTTTCCTTGCACTCATCAATGGAAATTCTCATGGCTTTGAGAGACTCATTGATATCATGCTTAGGAGGAGAACATCTAAGTTTAAGAGAGTCAACATCAAGCGAAAGTCTATCAACGTTCCTAGCCAAATCATCAACTTTGAGCAATTTTTCTTCAAGCAAAGCATTAAAATTCTTTTTAGAAATCATAAACTCTTTCACACTATTCTCAAAATCAGAGGGCATCTTATTAAAATTACCATAAGAATTATTGTAGGAATTTCCATAATTATTAGAGGAATTACTAGGGAACGGTCTAGCATTAAAGTTTCCTCTATAAGCATTGTTTCCAAAACTATTCCTACCAACAAAATTCACATCCATAGATTCATTATTATTCTCAATCAAAGAAGACAAAGGCATATCATTGGGATCAAGAGGAGTATTTTTAGTAGCAAACAATTTCATAAGTTCATCCATCTTTCCACTCAAAACATTGATTTCTTCTATAGCATGCACTTTTTTACTAGAAGATCTTTTGGTGTGCCATTGAGAATAATTAGCCATAATATTATCAAGAAGTTTTGTAGCATCTCCTAACGTGATTTCCATAAACATGCCTCCCGCGGCCGAATCTAAGAAATTTCTAGAAGCAAAGTTCAAACCGGCATAAAATTTTTGTATGATCATCCATAAATTCAAACCATGAGTAGGGCAATTGCGAAGCATCAATTTCATTCTTTCCCAAGATTGGGCAACATGCTCATGATCAAGTTGTTTAAAATTCGTAATATCGTTCCTAAGAGTGATAATCTTAGCGGGAGGAAAATACTTAGAGATAAAAGAATCTTTGCACTTGTTCCAAGAATCAATACTATTTTTAGGCAAAGACGAAAACCAAATTTTAGCATGATCTCTAAGTGAAAACGGAAATAACTTCAATTTAACAATATTGTTATCCATATCTTTCTTCTTTTGCATATCACACAAATCAACAAAGTTGTTTAGATGAGTAGCGGCATCTTCACTAGGAAGGCCGGCGAATTGATCTTTCATAACAAGATTCAGCAAAGCAGTATTGATTTCACAAGACTCAACATCATTAAGAGGAGCAATCGGAGTACTAAGGAAATCATTATTATTGGTATTCGAGAAATCACACAATGGTATTATCTTGCGCCATGGCAACAAGTAATCCAACACGCAAGCAAACTGAAAAAAGCAAGCGAAAAAGAGAGGAGGAGATTGGGAAAGAGAAGGCGAATAAAACGGCAAGGGTGAAGTGGGGGAGAGGAAAACAAGAGGCAAATGGCAAATAATGTAAATGCGAGGGAGATGAGTTTGTGATGGGTACTTGGTATGTCTTGACTTTAGTGAAAACCTCCCCGGCAGCAGCGCCAGAAATCCTTCTTGCTACGTCTTGAGCTTGCGTTGGTTTTCCTCGAAGAGGAGAGGGTGATGCAGCAATAGTAGCGTAAGTATTTCCCTCAGTTTTTGAGAACCAAGGTATCAATCTAGTAGGAGGCTCCTCAAAAGTCCCACACACCTACATAAACAAACAAAGAAATAACAACCAACACAATAAACGGGTTGTCAATCCCTTCATCCCCACTTGCGAAAGTGAGATCTGATACAGATAGTATGATAAAATAAATATATTTTTGGTATTTTATAATATGGATGCAAAAAGTAAAGATGCAAATAAAACTAGATTGGAAGCAAATATGATAAGAGATAGACCCGGGGGCCATAGGTTTTGTTGACGCTCAAAAATGGCATGATCGCAAAGAGTGACTTAAGTCTATAATGGAATGAGGTTAAAATTATGAGTTTATGTCACCATTTGATGGTCCTCATCAAGATGATCGAAATAAATATGAATATGGACCAAAAAGAAGCTCAAGTGCAAAAGATATGACAATTTCGGAGATACCCGTGTTGACACCTGATTAAAGAATGGCATGAAACCTAATTAAGAAGACCTCAGATGGAAAAAGTTACAACTGCAAAGTTCTTCATCTCGTCGAAACGGACGATTTTGATATAAAGATCGTCCCCATCCGAGGTCGTATGCAAAAGTTATAGGCGAAACCGTCGCTGCATCAATGTTGGCCGGATCATCCGGGCCGGGGTCCGGATCATCCGGGTAATTGAAGCACTAAGATTCCAGAAGGTTGGCGCTGAAGCCGGATGATTTGGATCAACTCCCGGATGATCCGGGTAAAGGCCGGACAATCCGTGCAATCGTCCGGACGTCTGGACAAGTTTTTCTGCTGCAGACTTTAGAAAACGGCCCAAAGACCCCTCAAGATGGCCTCAGATCAAAACGTGTTCAACATGAAAGTTGTGCGTCTCGTCGAGGCGGTTGGTTTTGATATAAAAAACGACCAAATCCGAGGTTGTATGCAGATTCTAGAGGCAAAACAGTAAGCTGCTGTCAGAAAACTGGGCTAGGCCGGATCATCTGGGCTTAGAGCCGGACATCCGGGCCGGAGGTCGTGAGAAGTCTGAATTTGGCTAGATTTTGATGATTTGGACGACAAGGGAAGTCCTTTTCTTGTACGGGAAGTCCATCCGCCTCTTATATAGACGAGAGGTGACGGCCGATTGAAAAACACACAATCGAACAAATCAATCTATCATCTTTTACCTTTATCTTTATCTCTCTCCCTTGTTCTTCTTCTTCCTCGTTCTTCGTTCGTTCTTCTTGTTGCAGGGCGGCGAACCTCGAGGCCCTAGGGGCGGTCATGCTGATCTAGGGCAGCCCATAGCCGCCGCGCGCCCTGACGGGGTCCCTCCCGGGCGTGTGGGGTTTCGGGTCTACAAAAGCGCCCGCCGGATTGTCTTATGCATCAGCGCTCCGCGGTCTCCTTCGACGTGAGCTGCGGTGCATCACCCCCGGCGTCGAGGGTACACGGTGGCGTGTTCGTGTGAGAACACACTTTTTGGCGACTCCGCTGGGGACAAAGCTTCGAACGGTCTCCGGCCCGTTCTTGCTACGAAGAGATCGTCATGAAGTTGCTGCAATCTACAAAGGTAATATGAATACCCAATTCCCCTTTGTAGATGGAAATAATCCATATGTTGTTGCTAGATCACCTAATGAGCATAATGTATCGGCTAGCCCTAGTTTTATCAATCATGCATCTAATTATACGCAAGGGCCGATGCAAAACAATTTTCATGCTTCAAATTCTTATGATTTTAGCAACGTACAACATATGTATCCAAACTCTCATGCATCGGCAACCCCACAAATCCATATGCCGATGAACAACATGGTGTGTTTGGTTAGTAAATTTGAAACACCTCATGTTAGGATTTCCAATGCCATGCAAGAAAGTGTTTCACCCTTTTATTCATCGGCAAGTAATGTGCAATATACTAATCCAACCATGCCGATGAACGAGAGAATTGGCCATGCTACTACAAGCTATTCGGCCAGTTATTCCCAATCGTCATATGCTACACCTCATGACAATAATTTTTCAGCACCATACACAACTGTAGATGTTCATAATTTGGCTTCACACTTTCCTGGTCATAGCCGAATAAATGTAAATTTTACTGGAGTGGTTGTACCCAATATTGTAGAAGATAAGGTAGTGGTGGCTGCATTGAAGAGTTTAGCCCAAAATAAGAGGATTAGTGCTCTTTGCCTTGAACAACATGAAAAGGGGCTATTTCCTGATTATGTCGCAATAAAAGCTAGCGTTTTGCAAGAAGATGAATCTTTGCCAATTGATAAAATTGGCGAGCAAAAATATGGTTTTACAACAATGCATATGCCTTCACCTAGTACTACATCATATTATACACCCCCTACACAATTGCAAAGTTTCGGCAACACCCATGTGTCATTACCGAAAGAATCTGAAAGCATTGGGGGGCGATCATATCCGGAGTGGGCTGACATTGAGAAAAAGCTTAAAGCCAATCTTGCCACTCGCCGCCGAAAACAAATTGAAGGAGAATTGGCTCAAATAAAAGAAGCATTGCCAATTGATAGTATCAATGAAAAAATGGATAATTCGAAACATGAAAGTGCTTCGGTTGAAAAATCGGAATCAAGTAGTATATATTCTGAATCCATCAAATCCAAAGAGGCAAGCGGTATTGAGAAAGGGCATGGAAAGCATGGCAAAACAACCATACTCGATTTTTCTGAAATTAAGGGAACCTACTTCCTGCCCTATGAGTTTCGTGCCATAGAAATTGATGAGCTTCAAGGACAAGAACAAGTAGCCGAACAAAGTTCGGTTGACAAAGATCTTCAAATTTATGATGCACGAAATCAAGAAGAAAATTGTGACATGGTGTTGGTAAGTCATCCAGAAGCAAAGCACAATATTATTCATCATATGCAATCATCATGCTCTCCCAACATATTTGAAGAGGTATGTCTAGCAAGTAATTTACCTATTTTCAGATTTGGTCACAACTTTATTGTTGATGCATCTATTAGAAAAAATCTAATAAGTAAGTTTCAAAGACCAATGAAGAAGGGCAATATACTTGTTAGCAATAAAATTGTTACTAAGCATATCGGTCAATATATTGTACCATTCAAAGAGACCGATAGTGACTTATTACTTCAACCAAAGCTTTCCCCATTGCTTTATTTAAAGTTCATATCTAATTGGGTAGCTTTGCTTGCTTCATAGTTGGCTTACACATGGTCTCAATTGAGACGTGTATGTTCTAACTACTTTGATTTCAGAAATTTAAAGCCAAGGTTAAAATCTTTTGGGAAAACCAATGCTAGTATAGTTTCTTATTTAAGGACATCGGAAAAAGAATGCGAAAGAGAATTCATAGCCAAATGCGAAGATGCCAAATCTGTACCATTCGTTTGCTTAACTCCAAAGCCGTTCTCACAACAACATCGGCTAGAAAACAAAAGGTATACCTTTGATTCAAACATGTCTGATCAAATCTTTGATTTGTTGTTGAAAAATAATTACATTAGAATTCTTGATCACCATGTCAAGCCATCAATTCAAGGACGAATGTACTGTAGGTTGCATCATTCGTTCAAACATAATTTTGAGGATTGCAATATGTTTCATCAAATAGTTAAATCGGCCATTGATAAAGGACGATTGAAATTTGTTGAGACACCAAAAGATGACCAGTCTATTCCGATTGGTCCCGATGGCAGAAAGTTTTTGCATCGGTTGCTTCAAGCTGATCCATTTAAAGAGAAGGTAAAAACTGCAGGTGATGGGATCCAGCTTTCAAGTAAAGAATTTGTTGAAGAGCATAATGAACATAACCTTGAGGGCAAAAATTCCATCGAAGCTACAATGGAGACGCCAAGGACTGGGGGGCAGCAAGCAAATCCAATGATCGATGAAAGCAAACCAAAAGAAAACAAAGGCCGAAATAAGCGCAAGTGTAAGAGATCAAAAATCACCTTCACTGAACTATTGGATAAATATCAAAAGAAGAGTGAAGAGAAGAATGCTCATCGGCCAAATCATGCAAAGAAACCAAGATCACCCCCAAGGCGCAAATATGAGGATTGGTATTGGCAAAGTGCAAATTTTAATGCAGCATATTCATATCCTTATTTTGGGCTGCCAATGCCAATGCCGTGGATGCCTCCCTATGCTCATATAGATACATATTCATCATGGGACAAGTATGATACAAGGGCACATTCTCCATCTTATTTTAGACCATCTCACCAATATTATGCAGCTCCAAGAAGATTAACATCTGAACAATCACAAGTTAAAGAACGTTTCAATCATAAGGAATCGGTCCAGAACTCAAGGAAGAAGAAAGAGGCGGTCAAACAAGTTTACCGCGTTAAAAGAGATGGTCGTAAGAGTGCTACTTCAGGTTTCATCTCAAATGAAAAAGAGCCAATGAAAGTGTTGACATTGGCTACTAAAGGCAATGAGATGAAGCAACCAATTATTAAGAGTCAAAGTGCCAAATCTGAAGAAAAGAAGTTGAGAGTGCACAAGGCCAAGAAAGAATTGCCATTGGTCAAAACAGAATCACAACCGAGATGCCCACTCGGCTTATCGTATCGGCAAAAGAAGGAATTACAAAATCTTAGTGCATAAGAGCTGAGAAAGAGGAACATGGCATGGGTTCCCAAGAAGATCAATCAAGACAAAAATGATGTGCATGCTTCTGTTGCAACAAGTACAATAAAAGTGAAGAAGGAAAATAATGAAAGCCACAAACAATTAAGCCGAAGGTGCATATCACAACATCAAAATCTTTGGTTAGCACATCATCCATTTTCTTCAACAATGCCATTGATGCCTTTGCCATGGAATTCATCCACAGGCAAAAAGTAAGGATTGAAGAAAGTTTATTGTTGATCATTTGCAAAATCCTGGCAAAATGGTGAGTGATATGGTTTGGAGGATGACCTTGAGATACATATCTATGAAACTTTACCATCGAGTTGTTAATAAAGTTGAAGAGGTTTCACCCAAATTTGCATCAAGGATTCAAGCAAATAATGGCTGATATATATTTATCGCCCTAAGCACATGCAAAGTGGCCGATGGAGTGTTGACATCGTCCTTAGAACCAACATGATACAAGTTATTTTTTGGCATACTACCTTTGCCGAAAACAGGGGGGCATGTGTTGACGCTCAAAAATGGCATGATCGCAAAGAGTGACTTAAATCTATAATGGAATGAGGTTAAAATTATGAGTTTATGTCACCATTTGATGGTCCTCATCAAGATGATCGAAATAAATATGAAGATGGACCAAAAAGAAGCTCAAGTGCAAAAGATATGACAATTTCGGAGATACCCGTGTTGACACCTGATTAAAGAATGGCACGAAACCTAATCAATAAGACCTCAGATGGAAAAAGTTACAACTGCAAAGTTCTTCGTCTCGTCGAAACGGACGATTTTAATATAAAGATCGTCCCCATCCGAGGTCGTATGCAAAAGTTATAGGCAAAACCGTCGCTGCATCAATGTTGGCCGGATCATCCGGGTCGGGGTCTGGATCATCCGGGTAATTGAAGCACTAAGATTCCAGAAGGTTGGCGCTGAAGCCGGATGATCTGGATCAACTCCCGGATGATCCGGGTAAAGGCCGGACAATCCGGGCAATCGTCCGGACGTCTGGACAAGTTTTTCTGCTGCAGACTTTAGAAAACGGCCCGAAGACCCCTCAAGATGGCCTCAGATCAAAACGTGTTCAACATGAAAGTTGTGCACCTCGTCGAGGCGGTTGATTTTGATATAAAAAACGACCAAATCCGAGGTCGTATGCAGATTCTAGAACCAAAACAGTAAGCTGCTGTCAGAAAACTGGGCTAGGCCGGATCATCTGGGCTTAGAGCCGGACATCCGGGCCGGAGGTCGTGAGAAGTCTGAATTTGGCTAGATTTTGATGATTTGGACGACAAGGCAAGTCCTTTTCTTGTATGGGAAGTCCATCCGCCTCTTATATAGACGAGAGGTGACGGCCGATTGAACAACACACAATCGAACAAATCAATCTATCATCTTTTACCTTTATCTTTATCTCTCTCCCTTGTTCTTCTTCTTCCTCGTTCTTCGTTCGTTCTTCTTGTTGCAGGGCGGCGAACCTCGAGGCCCTAGGGGCGGTCAGGCCGACCTAGGGCAGCCCATAGCCGCCGCGCGCCCTGACGGGGTCCCTCCCGGGCGTGTGGGGTTTCGGGTCTACAAAAGCGCCCGCCGGATTGTCTTGCGTACCGCACTTCCGGCGGGTCTCCTTCGACGTGAGCTGCGGTGCATCACCCCCGGCGTCGAGGGTACACGGTGGCGTGTTCGTGTGCGAACAGGTTTCACTAGTGGCTTCTCTCAAGATAGCATTAGTATTACGGTGGGTGAACAAATTACTGTCGAGCAATTGATAGAAAAATGAATAATTATGAGATTATCTAGGCATGATCATGTATATAGGCATCTCGTCCGCAACAAGTAGACCGACTCCTGCCTGCATCGACTACTATTACTCCACACATCGACCGACTCCTGCCTGCATCTAGAGTATTAAGTTCATAAGAACAGAGTAACGCATTAAGCAAGATGACATGATGTAGAGGGATAAACTCAAGCAATATGATATAAACCCCATCTTGTTATCCTTGATGGCAACAATACAATACGTGCCTTGCAACCCTTTCTGTCACTGGGTAAGGACACCGCAAGATTGAACCCAAAGCTAAGAACTTCTCCCATGGCAAGAAAGATCAATCTAGTAGGCCAAACCAAACTTATAATTCGAAGAGACTTGCAAAGATAACTCAATCATACATCAAAGAATTCAGAGAAGATTCAAATATTATTCATAGATAAACTTGATCATAAACATCTTGGGAACGTAGTAATTTCAAAAAAATTCCTACGCACACGCAAGATCATGGTGATGGCATAGCAACGAGAGGGGAGAGTATTGTCCACGTACCCTCGTAGACCGTAAGCGAAAGTGTTATGACAACGCGGTTGATGTAGTCGCTACGTCTTCACGATCCCACCGATCCAAGTACCGAACGTACGGCACCTCCGAGTTCAGCACACGTTCAGCTCGATGATGATCCCCGGGCTCCGATCTAGCAAAGCGTTGGGGATGAGTTCCGTCAGCACGACGGTGTGGTGACGATGATGATGTGTCTACCGGTGCAGGGCTTCGCCTAAACTCCGCGATGATATGACCGAGGTGGAATATGGTGGAGGGGGGCACCGCACACGGCTAAGGAACGATCTGTAGATCAACTTGTGTCTCTATGGGGTGCCCCCCGCCCCCGTATATAAAGGAGCCAGGGGGGAGGAGGCGGCCGGCCAAGGAGGGCGCACCAAGGGGGGAGTCCTACTCCCACCGGGAGTAGGACTCCCTTCTTTCCAAGTTGGTTTAGGAGAAGGGGGAAGGAGGAGGAAGAGAGGAAGGAAAGGGGGGCGCCGCCCCCTTCCCTTGTCCTATTCGGACTAGGAAGGGGAGGGGCGCGCGGCCCCCTCCTGCCTCCTTCTCTCTTCTCCCTCGAGGCCCATGAAGGCCCAATAACCCCCCGGGGGGTTCCGGTAACCTCCCGGTACTCCGGTAAAATACCGATTTCACCCGGAACGATTCCGATGTCCAAATATAGGCTTCCAATATATCAATCTTTATGTCTCGGCCATTTCGAGACTCCTCGTCATGTCCGTGATCATATCCGGGACTCCAAACAAACTTCGGTACAGCAAAACTTATAAACTTATAATAAAACTGTCATCGTAACGTTAAGCGTGCGGACCCTACGGGTTCGAGAACTATGTAGACATGACCTAGAACTATTCTCGGTCAATAACCAATAGCGGAACCTGGATGCCCATATTGGTTCCTACATATTCTATGAATATCTTTATCGGTCAAACCGCATAACAACATACGTTGTTCCCTTTGTCATCGGTATGTTACTTGCCCGAGATTTGATCGTCGGTATCCAATACCTAGTTCAATCTCGTTACCGGTAAGTCTCTTTACTCATTACGTAATGCACCATCACGTAACTAACTCATTAGCTACATTGCTTGCAAGGCTTATAGTGATGTGCATTATCGAGAGGGCCCAGAGATACCTCTCCGACAATCGGAGTGACAAAACCTAATCTTGAAATACGCCAACCCAACATGTACCTTTGGAGACACCTGTAGTACTCCTTTACAATCACCCAGTTACGCTAGACGCTTGGTAGCACCAAAGTGTTCCTCCGTAAACGGAGTTGCATAATCTCATAGTTACAGGAACATGTATAAGTCATGAAGAAAGCAATAGCAACATACTAAACGATCAAGTGCTAAGCTAATGGAATGGGTCAAGTCAATCACATCATCTATCTATTATATAATTAAAACAGAAGTAAAACAAGCCATCACGTTTGTCCACATATGTTAGAAATATATAATCCGTTGATTTACAATATAACGGTTGAGATTAAAAGATATAGAGGTTAGCGTACAACAATATTTTGTACATGTTTTAACACCTTGACACGTATGAGATGTTCCCACGTAATGTAAAAAGAAAAGAAAAAGTGTTACAATATTCAAAAGAAGAAAAGGAAGGAAAACAAAGTTGTACGTATATAGGAATAGGTGTTACCATCGGAAACGAGACCATCAGCTTCCGGCCGGATTGATATGACGCATGCAAACTAAGTCTATTACGGACACGTACATGTACATCACCAAGCAAAGAGAAGGAAAGAGAAACCTACGGGCAGATCTTTCCATAGAAAAAAGAAACATGCCACATATAAATTAAAAGCTCACATGTACTTACTAGAAAACTAATCTTCACAAAACAAAAAGAAAATCAATCAGATAGACATGAAATATCAGCCGAAAAGAAATATGCCAAGGAAACATCCTTGATTGCTCACGAATTTCTCATAAAAAAATCACGTACTATAGAAACGAAGGACACCACAAAGCATATATATGTATCCTCCAACAAATATGCAGCCCGTATTGTAGTTGGGCTATATAAATCTATTATTAAAACAGAAGAACAGTAACAGCTCAGATTAAGCACATAAAAAGAAGCGCTCAGATTTAAAGGAACCAAGTCCAAAGACTTGCCTAGACACCAGCAAAAAAACAAGTCCAAAGACGTGCGCAAGGAACATCAATTGCAAGGAGATCCCAATTACACGTGATAGAGAAACCCACGAGGCCACGATTGCCAAAATGCACCATGTACATGAGAAAAGTAAACATGTACTCCCTCCGTTCCTAAATATTTGTCTTTATAGATATTTCAACAAGTGACTAGATACGAAGCAAAATGAGTGAATCTTCACTCTAAAATATGTCTATATACATCCGTATGTGGTAGTCAATTTAAAATCTTTAAAAGACAAATATTTAGGAACGGAGGGAGTACGTGTTATTAGGAGCCAGATCAAAATCCTACTGTAAAAAGGCAAAAATATTCCATTAGAAACTAAGGCAGTAGGAATCCTCTGGTAAAAAAGGCAATCAAGATCCACATGAAAAAAAAAACAATATGGAAAGATGTGTTCCTACCGTATACGGAGTAGTAACCAACCACTACTCCAACCAATCCGACTGTACCTGATAATTTGGGTGGGCCCTTAAGCATAATAACTGTCGCAGAAGTAAAAAGAAAATCAATTACTCAGTATGTTGACGGGTCACATGTATACAATTTTTTTGAGCAACGGGTCACATGTATACATGTGTGCTGGCTATTGGGAACACTATATTCGTCTGCTTGGGCATTTGATTGTGCATGAGAAATGCTAAATGCCTAAATGACGTGAGGAAATAAAAAAAATGTGTGGAGCATATATAGGACTAATAAATTTATAGAAATCAACTAATATAAATCTACTAAATGCGATTAAGCCATGTAAATTAAGAGGGCTATAATAAGACCCAATTAAGCACATATATTTAAGAACATTCCTATAAATAGTTTGAGGAGTCAAGAAAAATTAAAAATGTTTTATTCATCATAAATTATTTAAATTATAATAGCATCTGCTTGGACATTTGATTGTGCATGAGAAATGCTAAATGCCTAAATGACGTGAGGAAATAAAAAAATGTTTGGGAGCATATATAGGACTAATAAATTTATAGAAATCAACTAATATAAATCTACTAAAGGCGATTAAGCCATGTAAATTAAGAGGGCTATAATAAGACCCAATTAAGCACATATATTTAAGAACATTCCTATAAATAGTTTGAGGAGTCAAGAAAAATTAATAATGTTTTATTCATCATAAATTATTTAAATTATAATAGCATCTATAATTATATATATAAACACAGATCTATTAAAAATTAGCAAAGTTATGCAACAAAATCTAAAATAGTGAATGTAACGAGATATAGGAAACGGTTATGGCGCCAAGTACAAGCTATGGGGTTTGTTGACGCCATAGCTTTTGCGGGAAAAAAATTAAAATCATTGCACACTATAAATAAAAATATCACAAAAATTAACAATGACCAAGAGGTTCTTCTGGATGGCTTGGCCACTGATACAAATCTAAAATTCATATTATCTAAATACAAATACAAATCGCCACCTAAGAAGCGCAAGTATTCAATCACATATATAGACTACCACAATTAATTATATGGTGGATCATAAGTATAGCAGTTTAGATTTAACAATACGAAATATGATTCTCCCTCCGTTCCTAAATATAAGTCTTTGTAGAGATTTCACTATGAATCACATACGGATGTATCTAGATGCATTTTAGAGTATAGATTCACTCATTTTGCTCTGTATGTGGTCCATAGTAAAATATCTCCAAAGACTTATATTTAGGAACGGAGGGAGTAGTATACTCCACTTTCCAGTACTAAGCAGAACAAACTGATCGAAAAGTATACATGTTAGAAGAAAACTGGAAGGCACAATGGTGACACATAGCTCATTATACTGCTTGAATTTTCCTTTTCTTACTTCAAAGTACTTTATTTAAGAAAATTACATGAGCTCTTGCATTAAATATTATATATTTTTAATCATGTATATACCACTGTACCATTTTGACATGTAAATTTTCATGGAAAAAATCAGATAATTAGTAGTTGGGTTCATATCTTGAAAAATATACAGTAAGATCTTATATGAAGACAATAAAGACAAGATGAAAATGAATAGGATACGAGAATGAAGTGAACACGGAAAAATCCTTAAGCAATGAAGAGTACCGGAGACAATGCTCAAGCTATGAACACACAAATACTAATATACATTGATAACCAATCATGTCAAGATGAGCATGCTTGGATGCTTACATTTGGTAGTAAAGATATTGCAAACCAATAAAGAAACTATAAACATGATGAAGTTATGAAGAAACAGAATGAGAGAAAATCATGAAGCACAAATTCAGTAGACAAAGGTAACTGGTGATATTAAGATGAGTGTGTGTGGATACATATATAGGTAGCCAATGTATTGCATTAACGAAGAAAGTCGGGCAACTAAGAATGCAACCGGTGTTTGATTTGGGAAGAACAAGAGAACATTTGGTATACATAGAATCCATTCATGTCAAGATCCAATTCTTGGAAATCGAAAGACATATTGGTCCAAAGATACATAAGAATGGATCAGGAGAGGATGTATGTTGGGAAACATGAAGATTGTATATAAGTCTATGTATGATATTACGTCCGTCTTCTAAGCTCATACACTAAGGAATTTTAACAACAAACTACAATGCACTCAATAATCTGACCATGTTTCGTCGAAACTTGCCTTTTATATACTATAATCTATTGATATGACACATAATACATGGAAAATTAAATTAGATATTATATGAGTAAGAGGCCATAAAGTTGGCAAAGAGAAATACCCCAAATATAACAATATATGTAGTCAACCTAGCCGCGCAAATGCGCGGGTCACTCCGCTAGTTCTTCTAATGATGTGATCCCATTAATCAAATGACAACTCATGTCTATGGTTAGGAAACTTAACCATCTTTGATTAACGAGCTAGTCAAATAGAGGCATACTAGTGACACTATGGTTGTCTATGTATTCACACATGTATTATGTTTCCGGTTAATACAATTCTAGCATGAATAATAAACATTTATCATGAAATGAGGAAATAAAAAATAACTTTATTATTGCCTCTAGGGCATATTTCCTTCAGTCTCCCACTTGCACTAGAGTCAATAATCTAGTTCACATCGCCATGTGATTTAACACCAATATTCATATCTGTATATGATTAACACCCATAGTTCACATCGTCATGTGACCAACACCCAAAGGGTTTACTAGAGTCAATAATCTAGTTCACATCTCTATGTGATTAACACCCAAAGAGTACTAAGCTGTGATCATGTTTTGCTCATGAGAGAAGCTTTGTCAACGGGTCTGTCACATTCAGAACCGTATGTATTTTGCAAATATTCTATGTCCACAATGCTCTGCATGGAGCTACTCTAGCTAATTGCTCCCACTTTCAATATGTATCCATATTGAGACTTAGATTCATCTGGATTGGTGTAAAAGTTTGCACCGATGTAACTTTTACAACGAACTCTTTTATCACCTCCATAATCGAGAAACATCTCCTTAGTCCTTACTAAGGATATTCTTGACCGTTGTCCAGTGATCTACTATTAGATCAAAATTGTATTCCTTTGCCAAACTCAGAGCAAGGTATACAATATGTCTGGTTCATAGCATAGCATACTTTATAGAACCTATGACTGAGGCATAGGGAATGACTTTTCATTCTCTTTCTATTTTCTGCCATGGTCGGGTCTTGAGACTTACTCAATTTCACACCTTGAAACATAGGCAAGAACTCCTTCTTTGACTGTTCCATTTTGAACTATTTCAAAAATTTATCAAGGTATGTATTCATTGAAAAATCTTATCAAGCGTCTTGATCTATCTATATAGATCTTGATGCTCAATATGTAAGTAGCTTTACTGTGGTCTTTCTTTGAAAAACTCCTTTCAAATACTCATTTATGCTTTGCAGAATAATTCTACATTATTTCCGATCAACAATATGTCATATACTTATCAGAAATGTTGTAGTGCTCCCACTCACTTTCTTGTAAATACAGGCTCACCGCAAGTATGTATAAAACTATATGCTTTGATCAACTTATCAAAGCGTATATTCCAACTCTGAGATGCTTGCACCAGTCCATAGATGGATTGCTGGAGCTTGCATATTTTGTTAGCACTTTGACAAAACCTTCTGGTTGTATCATATACAACTCTTCTTTAATAAATCCATTAAGGAATGTAGTTTTGACATCCATTTGCCAGATTTCATAAAATGTGGCAATTGCTAACATGATTCGGACAGACTTAAGCATCGCTACAGTTGAGAAAATCTCATTGTAGT
Organism: Aegilops speltoides; assembly: GCA_021437245.1. Lineage (NCBI taxonomy): Eukaryota > Viridiplantae > Streptophyta > Magnoliopsida > Poales > Poaceae > Aegilops > Aegilops speltoides. The sequence goes on from CM038144.1 coordinate 478,684,349, forward strand.
CAACACCTTGAACTTATCAAAAAACCTTTTTGCGACAATTCGAGCTTTGTAGATAGTACACTACTATCAACGTCCGTCTTCCTCTTGAAGATCCATTTATTTTTCTATGGTTTGCCGATCATCGGGCAAGTCCACCAAAGTCCATACTTTGTTCTTATACATCGATCCCATCTCAGATTTCATGGCTTCAAGCCATTTTGCGGAATCTGGGCTCATCATCGCTTCCTCATACTTCGTAGGTTCATCATGGTCTAGTAACATGACTTTCAAAACAGGATTACCGTACCACTCTGGTGCGGACCGTACTCTGGAAGACCTACCAGTTTTTGTAGTAACTTGATCTGAAGTTTCATGATCATCATCATTAGCTTCCTCACTAATTGGTGTAGGAATCACTGGAACTGATTTCTGTGATGAACTACTTTCCAATTCGGGAGAAGGTACAAATTACCTTATCAAGCTCTACTTTCCTCCCACTCACTTCTTTCGAGAGAAACTCCTTTTCTAGAAAGGATCCATTTTTAGCAAATAATATCTTGCCTTCGGATCTGTGATAGAAGGTGTACCCAACAGCTTCCTTTGGGTATTCTATGAAGACGCACTTCTCCGATTTGGGTTTGAGCTTATCAGGATGAAACTTTTTCACATAAGCATCGTAGCCCCAAACTTTAAGAAACGACAACTTGGGTTTCTTGCTAAACCACAGTTCATATGGTGTCATCTCAACGGATTTTGATGGTGCCCTATTTAACGTGAATACGGCCATCTCTAAAGCATAACCCCAAAATGATAGCGGTAAATCAGTAAGAGACATCATAGATCGCACCATATCTAGTAAAGTACGATTACGACGTTCGGACACACCATTTCATTGTGGTGTTCCGGGTGGCGTGAGTTGTGAAACTATTCCGCATTGTTTCAAGTGCAGACCAAACTCATAACTCAAATATTCTCCTCCACGATCAGATCACAGAAACTTTATTTTCTTGTTACGATGATTTTTCCACTTGACTCTGAAATTCTTTGAACCTTTCAACTATTTCAGACTTATGTTTCATCAAGTAGATATACCCATATCTGCCCAAATCATCTTGTGAAGGTTAGAAAATAATGATACTTGCCACGAGCATCAATACTCATTGGATCGCATACATCGGTATGTATTATTTCCAACAAGTTAGTAGCTCGTTCCATTGTTCCGGAGAACGGAGTTTTAGTCATCTTGCCCAAAAGGCACGGTTCGCAAGCATCAAATGATTCATAACCAAGTGATTCCAAAAATCCATCTTTATGGAGTTTCTTCATGCGCTTTACACCGATATGACCCAAACGGCAGTGCCACAAATAAGTTGCACTATCATTATTAACTTTGCATCTTTGGCATCAATATTATGAATATGTGTATTACTACGATCGAGATCCAACAAACTATGTTCATTGGGTGTATGACCATTGAAGGTCTTATTCATGTAAACAGAATACAATTATTCTCTAACTTTAAATGAATAACCGTATCGCAATAAACATGATCAAATCATATTCATGCTCAACGTAAACGCTAAATAACATTTATTTATGTTTAACACTAATCCCAAAAGTATAGGGAGTGTGTGATGATGATCATATCAATCTTGGAACTACTTCCAACACTCATTGTCACTTCCCCTTCAACTAGTCTCTGTTTATTCTATAACTCCTATTTCGAGTTACTAATCTTAGCAACCGAACAAGTATCAAATACTCAGGGGCTACTATAAACACTAGTAAGGCACACATCAATAACCTGTATATCAAATATACCCTTGTTCACTTTGCCATCCTTCTTATCCACCAAATATTCAGGGCATTTCCGCTTCCAGTGACCATTTCCTTTGGAGTGTAAGCACTTAGTTTCAGGCATTGGTCCAGCTTTGGTCTTCTTCATGGAAGTGACAACTTGTTTGCCATCCTACTGAAGTTTCCCTTTCTTTCCCTTTGCCCTTTTCTTGAAACTATTGGTCTTGTCAATCATCAACACTTGATGCTCTTTCTTGATTTCTACCTTTGTTGATTTCAACATCACGAAGAGCTCGGGAATCGTTTTCGTCATCCCTTGCATACTATAGTTCATCACGAAGTTTTAGTAACTTAGTGATGGTGACTAGAGAATTCTATCAATCACTATCTTATCTGGAAGATTAACCCCCACTTGATTCATGCGATTGAAGTACCCAGACAATGAGCACATGCTCACTAGTTGAGCGATTCTCCTCCATCTTTTAGCTATAGAACTTGTTGGAGACTTCATATCTCTCAACTCGGGTATTTGCTTGAAATATTAACTTCAGTTCCTGGAACATCTCATATGGTCCATGACGTTCAAAACATCTTTGAAGTCCCGATTCTAAGCCGTTAAGCATGGTGCACTAAACTATCAAGTAGTCATCATATTGAGCTAGCCAAACGTTCATAACGTCTGCAACTGCTCCTGCAATAGGTTTGTCACCTAGTGGTGCATCAAAGACATAATTCTTCTGTGCAGCAATGAGGATAAACCTCAGATCACGGATCGAATCCGCATCATTGCTACTAACATTTTTCAACACAGTTTTCTCTAGGAACATATCAAAATAAACATATGAAAGTAACAACGCAAGCTATTGATCTACAACATAATTTGCAAAATACTACCAGGACTAAGTTCATGATAAATTTAAGTTCAGTTAATCATATTACTTAAGAACTCCCACTTAGATAGACATCCCTCTAATCCTCTAAGTGATTACGTGATCCAAATCAACTAAACCATGTCCGATCATCACGTGAGATGGAGTAGTTTCAATGGTGAACATCACTATGTTGATCATATCTACTATATGATTCACGTTCGAGCTTTAGGTCTCCGTGTTCCGAGGCCATATCTGTATAAGCTAGGCTCGTCAAGTTTAACCCCAGTATTCCGCGTGTGCAACTATTTTGCACCCGTTGTATTTGAACATAGAGCCTATCACACCCGATCAATACGTGGTGTCTCAGCACGAAGAACTTTCGCAACGGTGCATACTCAGGGAGAACACTTCTTGATAATTAATGAGAGATCATCTTAAAATGCTACCGTCAATCAAAGCAAGATAAGATGCATAAAGGATAAACATCACATGCAATCAATATAAGTGATATGATATGGTCATCATCATCTTGTGCTTGTGATCTCCATCTTCGAAGCACCGTTATGATCACCATCGTCACCGGCGCGACACCTTGATCCCCATCGTAGCATCATTGTCGTTACGCCATCTATTGCTTCTACGACTATCGCTACCGCTTAGTGATAAAGTAAAGTAATTACAGGGCGTTTGCATTTCATACAATAAAGCGACAACCATATGGCTCCCGCCAGTTGCTGATAACTTCCGTTACAAAACATGATCATCTCATACAATAAAATATAGCATCACGTCTTGACCATATCACATCACAACATGCCCTGCAAAAACAAGTTAGATGTCCTCTACTTTGCTGTTGCAAATTTTACGTGGCTGCTACGGGCTTAGCAAGAACCGTTCTTACCTACGCATCAAAAACCACAATGATAGTTTGTCAAGTTAGTGCTGTTTTAACCTTCGCAAGGACTAGGCGTAGCCACACTCGATTCAGCTAAATTGAGAGAGACAGACACCCGCCAGCCACCTTTAAGCACGAGTGCTCGGAACGGTGATACCATCCGTTACCATCCGCTTAGACGCAGTTCGGGACCCCTACCCGAGATCCGCCGGTTTGACACCGACATTGGTGCTTTCATTGAGAGTTCCTTCAGGTTGCCGCGATCGAAGGATACCTCTTCCCATCTTTAAATACGGTACAATCGCCAAAGGAGCCTTGGTCGCCGGTCAAACTATTCGGCTACGTGGTTTTCTCATGACCGCCCGTTCGGCCACCGCTTCGACGATGACCTCTCGGGTCATCAAAAGAAATCTTCATGTCAACTCGGAATTCGCCGAGCAGCTGGATCCAATGGAGCTCTCGTCCGTGAACGAGCTCTTAGATCGACGCCGCCACTCGAGTCGCTAAAGACTACAATCGATTGGGCTTAAACCGATCCGAGAGATTAACTCTCCTCAGTTATCCACCACGCTATGTGGTAGAGGAATGACGCGCGACTCTTCTTCCGTATTAAAACTAGTTATGTCCGGACTCCCAACCCTCCATGCCGGATTCCCGCGAGGGACAGACGCCGATCAAGTATCGAACCTAAAGTCGCAATGATTGCACTCACGGACAACGTCCAGCAATCCAAGCTTCCAAATTCGGAAACTTTTCGGCCCTTGAGCCTCAAGATGGGCAGGTTTCCGGACTCAATTCCACCCACCCACCAAAACATATGCGATCTATCACAAATCCGGCAAGAGCCCGCTAAAATAGTACATCATTACTGGGCCAGATTCCTCCTGGTTATGGACAGGATAAAGGACTGCCGTGAGGAAAATGCAATTTCAATTTTCTGCAACAATTGCATGGACAAGGGAATCTTGAACGCCGTAAGTCGTCGTGAAATTACACGCCACGACCAAGGCCCATAGTACGAAGTATCAGGCGATGGAGAGTTTCCGAAAATCAAACTAAGTTTTGGGACAATCCGGCTCCAAATACAACCCTAGTCCGAAACAAAAGGGTGCATCATGCTCAGGCACCCGGTACAAAAACCAAAAAGCAAAAATCCCATAAAGGGTACAGAACCGTACTGGAGGCATGGCTCAGCGGACCCTGTAAAATTCTCAGTACAGAGGGCGCCACTCCAACACATAGCCTTCGAGCATGTTGGATACTGCGGCAGGTGGCCAAAAGTGGTGAAGCGCTTTGTCACGACCGGTTTTCGGGTATTAAATTCCAGAAACTGGCCGTTGTGCTCACCAGCCCCAGGATAACTGTTAGCTGATGAGGCAAAAACTTGATACAGAAATCCAAAGCAAAATACAACATATGTAGTACAAGACCATTCTGGCCCGTGAGTACAACAAATGGTTTCTAGTGGTTGATGGCGGAAGCGGATTGTGGATCGTCAGCGTATATGGGACTCCATTTCCCACAGGAACAGCTGACCAGGTTAACTCCTATCTTCGCGAGGTTGCTATCACCATTATGTGGGTTCCGGGGCTGTCATCAAGGTCGCTCCTCTTCGCGCAAGAAATCTTGCCAAGACAATAGCCAGGGACAAGCCTGTGAGTACTTTGAATGTACTCACAAACATTATGAACACGGGTATAATATAGCAACGATGTTCCGAAATATTTATGCTCATGACGCTACCACAAAATAAATCTCGATGCATGTAAGCAGGTTATTTATGAAAATGCAATAACATAATAATAATAAAGGCATCGATCGAAGGTTCGAGCGACGCCACATAAAGGGCTTATAAAAGAAATGCCACACCAAGGCCTTAGCGACACCACATAAAGGGCTTTAAAAGAAATGCTATAGTCAAGGCCTTAGCGACACCACATAAAGGGCTTTAAAAGAAATGCCACAATGAGCATCTTAGCGACACCACATAAAGGGCTTTAAAAGAAATGCCACAATGGCCGCCTTAGCGACACCACATAAAGGGCTTTAAAAGAAATGTTACAATCAAGGCCTTAGCGACACCACATAAAGGGCTTTAAAAGAAATGTAATAATGCAAGGCCTTAGCGACACCACATAAAGGGATTTAAAAGAAATGCTATAGTCAAGGCCTTAGCGACACCACATAAAGGGCTTTAAAAGAAATGCCACAGTCGGGCGTCTTAGCGACACCACATAAAGGGCTTTAAAAGAAATGCCACAGTCGGGCGTCTTAGCGACACACCACATTAAGTGCTTTAAAAGAAATGATAGTGAATATCCAGGAGGTAGAACATTCCAAGGATACTCAATATTTCAAACAATATAAAGGGGTTAGTCCATAATTAAAAATAATCATAATCATCATAAGTCACAGGTCACAATCCATGTTCTGGTTTAACAGTTTTCCTCCGAAGATCGACACTAAGACAAACCATGGATACGGATATTCGAATAGGTTTAATCTCTGCAAAGGGTGTACTCTTTACCCACGAGTAATGGATTCCTTTAGTCCATCGGGACTAATTCCGTCTACTGTCTTTTTGTTGAAAACACACCTAACTTGCACACACCAGCTTAACTCACACGTGTCTGGAATCACCCACGACACCTGTCAAGCAAACTCTAAGTGGGGAGGCTACAACCTCGCGTAGCATGGGATCAAATTTATATCACGCGCTCCAAGGGGTGGCCTCCCCTCGCGGTCTCAATCGGAAACACCCATGCCCCCGGACCAGGTGGCCTGCCTACCAGCTACAACCGGTATCTTCCACCATGGCCTCTCTGTACGGTGTGTGCTAGAAAGGGGTTGACAACTTACTGAACCGTACTCTACTTGTTGTAGAGACGAGTGGTAGTACGAAGCAAGTATGGGGGTTAGTGGAACAAGACTCGATCTACGGTCGACTCAGGAGGTTTATAGTTTCCTGCATGACATGTATAACAAATATATTTCAACCAATACAATCAACACTCATTATATCTTACTATGCCATACCGGACATACCCGTCCCGACGGAGACCGGCGACAAGCTCACGCCTACCCAAGGCAGAGGCTTTCCCGGATTCCTTTCCGGCATGCATGCAAGATACATGAGGATGATTACCATCACAAGTATACTCATTTCCAACAGCATGGAAATCACTAATATGCATCCATGCAAATGATCATATCACATGAAATAACAAGTCCTTCGAAATGAGGTGGTGTTATAAACGTGTCAACGAACACACCAAAAATATTATGTCGGGGTTCAGAATGCTTGCCTTCAGGTCATGGGAAAGAAGGGTGCATCCAAAACATCTTGAAATCTTCAAAAATCCTATTTAAAAGAATATATATGAATTAACACACAAAATCAAAACAACACAAAAAGTTGTTTAAAAAGATGTCAAATAAATCTTAAAATAAACTAGATCAAATTTGAGAGAGATATGAAAAAGAATCATTTCATTTGGAGTTGTAATTAAAAAGTTATAGGCAGTCAAAGTCCTGGTCAAAATCTGTTTTTAAAATAAAACAGAAAAGAAAACGTTTTAAAAGAAATACACGTCGAAGGCGCATTCGGGAAAATGCTCTTCCACTTACTCCTGCGTGGACCGGCGCTGGGTCACTGACGGTGGGTCCAGGGGGCCCACTGGTCAGGTTTGACCAGTCCATCCCTCCTTCTTCCTCCTTCGCCCGAACGGAGGCGGGGCGACGGCGATCAACGCCGGTGTCGGTGTCAAAACCGGCGGATCTCGGGTAGGGGGTCCCAAACTGTGCGTCTAGGCGGATGGTAACACGAGACAAGGGGCACGATGTTTTACCCAGGTTTGGGCCCTCTTGATGGAGGTAAAACCCTACGTCCTGCTTGATTAATATTGATGATATGGGTAGTACAAGAGTGGATCTACCACGAGATAAGGGAGGCTAAACTCTAAAGCTAGCCTATGGTATGATTGTTGTAATGTATGTTATGTCCTACGGACTAAAGCCCTCCGGTTTATATAGACACCGGAGAAGGCTAGGATTACACAGAGTCGGTTACAATGGTAGGAGATGTACATATCCAGACGCCAAGCTTGCCTTCCACGCCAAGGAAAGTCCCATCCGGACACGGACGGAGTCTTCAATCTTGTATCTTCAGAGTCTTGGAGTCCGCGACGATGATAGTCCGGTTGTCCGGACACCCCTAGTCCAGACTCCTCAAGAGCCTCCCTGAACCAGGCTTCAATGACGATAAGTCCGCGCGCATAATGTTCGGCATTGCAAGGCGGGTTCCTCCCTTGAATAATCCAGAGAAGATCATGAACACCATGATAGTGTCCGGCTCAGAAAATAAACTCCACGCTCCAATCGTAGAGAGAATAAAATGTACACAAGTCCAATCTGGACGATTATGCGGCATGACATCACACCGCTACCAAGCCTTTATTTGAATAGTTTTTATTATACCACCTCAGACGCTTAGCGGCGCGGTTTCTTGGCACGCCCCGTCAAGCAGTAGATCGTGTTCCCTTATTCCGGATTCTCATCAATACGGACGGGTAACCCAACCGCGCTTATTGATGGTAGCGCTCGAAATAAGCAAGTTTTACCAGGCCGGTGGGGGACGCATAGTCTTCGTCCGCCTATATAAGGGATAAGGATTTACCTTCTCACCCACGCCTTCTTCGCCCTTTGCTTATCCATCTTCGCGACTCAAGCTCCAATGCCCAAGTCACAGATCTCGCCGACCTTCCCGACCATGTCCGGAGCGGAGGCAAATGGTTGGCCTCCACCGCTAAGGAGGAGCACGCCACCAAGCTGCGCAGCCGGATACCTTTCCGGCGACATCGCAGATCGGGCTGCCTCGACGAGGGGCAGCTCATCCCCATCCCCGGCCCCATGAGAGGGTTGTTTTCTCCCCACTTCCTCCGCTGGCTGGGTTTTCCACTTCACCCTTTTGTCCGGGGCTCATGTTTTACTACGGCCCGGATTTCCACGATCCGTGCCGAACTTCATGCTCAACATCTCTCGCATTTATCGTCAGGTGCGAGGCCTTCCTCCGCAACCAGCCCCACTTCGCCTGTGGGCTCAAGACCTTCAACGCTGTCAAGGTTGTGAAGGGCACGCAAGCGAATGCGGAGGGGCCATGTTGGCCAAGATGCCCAACGCCCTTGGCTCGGCGGGCCTTCGTGGACTCCGCTAAGGGGTGGCAATCGGGTGGTTCTACATCACCGAGCCACAAGAAACCCACATGGGCGGCAGCCCCCGAGTTCAGATCTGGCATCCCCACACAGCTCACCTCCTGGAAAGAGAAGGGCTTGTTGTGTGGTAATCCGAAGGAGCTGACGGGACTCCGAGCCTGTATCCAGAAGCTGGTGAACAATAAGCTCAGGCTCGTCGACGTGGTCCAAGTCATGCTCATCCGCCGGATTCTCCCATGCCAAGAATGGGCATTCAATCTGTGGGAGTTCAATCCGGAACAACACCAGGCGCTAAGCTGGCTCTTCGACACGACGTACGAAGGCGCCTGGAGGGTGCTGTTTTAGGGCACCGAAGCCCCCGCATCCGCGACGGAAGATCACGGAGTTCGCTCGCAGCATCCAGCCGACGAGGTAAGTGATTCAACCCCTTTACGGGACACTTGTGGTAAATAGATTGATTCTAAGAGGGTTTCAATCTCTCTTTTCCTTTGGCAGGAATGGATGGAGAAGACCGAGCAACTCATCTGTCCGGCTCCCATGCTAGAAGACCCAGTGAACGCCCGTCTAGCGGGGCTGCTGGTTCCGGCACCGCACGTGGTGCCGGAGAAGAAGGCCAAGAAGGTGGCCACGGGGACTTGAAAGAGTTCCCGTAATCAGGTGTCCGACGACGAGGCGGACTCCTCCCCCGAAGACGAGGAGGACGAAGAAGACTCTCTCCCGGAGGAGGGAGAGAGGAAAAGGAAGGCTTCCCCAATAGGGGAGGGCGAAGGGTCCAAGAGGGGGAGAACTATTCCCCCGGACAGCTCCGCCAACACCAATGTTAGCGAAGAGGAGTGGCCTTCAAGGGCCAGGCCACCGGCGAGATCGTAAGTATCCAGATCCCTGTATAATCTGAAATTTCTTTCGTGCCACATAGTGCGTTTCTAATGCCGCATACCTATAGTCCGGCCGACGATGATCTCCCTGCTTCATCGAGCGGGTCGTTGGCGGCGTCGGATGTGGAGTCCATCCCGACTGCCTCCACCCCTCGCGCCGACGAGGACGCCGAGGTGGGACCCCGGAAAGGGACCCATCACGAGGAGGCCCCGGAGGCGCCGCAAGGCAGCCTCCCGGACTATGCGCCGGACTCTACGCCGGAACCTGCAATGGTTCCAGAGTCCGGCAGGCGGCCCCTTCGCAAGAAGGACAAGACCGTGACACCGGCGACCCCCGTCCAACCGGAGGCGCCGGACAACTTGTTGGAGGCGCTCAATGGCGCTTCCATCGAGGAAGAACACCGCACTATCATGAGTGCGGTAATTGAAGGTTCACCGCCAAGAGCGGGCTGACTGAAGCTCGCATCAGCCTTCTAACAAAGCTTTGAGGTAAGATGTTATAATTATGTAATGTAATACCGCATAGACAGAGTCTCTGATGCATAGTTCGTGTTCGGAAAGAAAAGCCGACCGAGGATCTAAGAAGATATACGCAGGTTGCTTTAAATATGTCAATATGGGTTTGCAGGCGCTGCTGACCTCTGCCAAGACCGATCATGGAGGTCGGTGCGTTGAAGCAGATTCGAGCGGTCCGAGCAAGAGCTCGCCATGCCAAGAATCAGCTCGAGGACAAAGAAGGTGAGTAACACCACTTTGAATAGTTACCTTACAGAAAAGGATTTTGGTTGTAATAAAATTAACAAGGATAATATGGGTATTGCAGGGGCCACGAACGACGTGGCAGCCCTGAAGGAGGTTGTGTCCGCGGACGAACGCAGTGCGGCCGCGGAACGGGCAGAGCGAGAAAAGCAGGAGGCATAGGTGGCGGAAGTACGACAAGAGCTCCAGGCTCTCATGGAGAAGCATGAGAGCCTGGAGCGTGACTCCAAGACTCGAGAGTCCGAGCTTGCCTCGGCTCTCGAAAGTGCCAAGTCCGCCAAGGCCGAGGCCCGTAAGGCCCTTCAGGAGGTTGAAGATGTAAAGAAGATAGCGGCGGGTAAGGCATTTTTCTTGCAAAGCAAGCATGTTAATGTAAACTACCCGACACTTACCCGCATTCGAGCTCTCCAGGGCGCTGGCAGATCTGCCACAGAGTGTGTCCGATGTCACCAAGATTCTACCGTGGCGAGGAGGGGAGCTCAACGGAGAAGGTCTTCTATTCTCAGTACGCCGAGGCCGGCCATCCGGTGCCCCCAAGCGACCAGTTGAAGCTGCTGGTCGAACTCCACAAGGTAGCTGAGGAGGCCATGAAGGGCCTTATAGTCCGGCTGTGGCTCGGACAGGCCATGCCTGGAGCTACTTCGCCTCAGGCGGCGGCTGGTGGATGCGTGCCTCAGGTGGAGGTCATCAAGCGCTTGCCAGATTGAAGGTGCGTCGGGCCCTTGCCCGCATTAAAGGTGCATTGGGGCAGGCTGATGCGAGAAGCTTCACCGACCCACCGCCACCGGGCAAGGAGTATCGACGCCCAAATGTATTATAAAACTGTCCTGAAGGGAGCCCGCGACATTGTGGATGAATGCCCTAGAGATGTAATTTTTGAGTAAAATCGCTATGTATTATCCTCTGCGCTGAAAACTTTGTTCATATGGGCCTTAAGCAACGCTTGTTTAATTTAAAATATTACCTTCATGCGGCCGCTTATAAAATCTCGAGATGGCAAGTCGCTGGCTTCAGCCCCGAGCCATGAAAAGTTGGGGTGTTCGATAAACTTGAGCACTCTTGTTCCCATTTTTCGTCCATCTAGGGAGGCGCCAACACAACGAACAAGGCAACCGGACTAATAATGCTTGAACACTCTCACTTAGCCATAGAATTCTATAATTTTAAATTTCGCGAAGCCCCTCGGTATTCGTAAGACCGAACTGGTGCTATCCACGCTTCGCTTGGACATTATCGGAACTTCGCCGGCGGCATGAGTCATTAAGGACCCGAAATACCTCTCGAACAGCGACCAGTCTCGCCTTATCATGCCGGTTAGTTTTAGCTTTCTCCATCGAGGCGCCGCCTGCTCAACCGGGCGCAATCGTAGTGGTTCTCCCAAAGGCCACCTTAGCCGATGTAACGGAACGTAAGGCACCAAAACATGGGAGCCGGGCAAACCCAACTATTGACCCAAGACATGATTCGGAGCCGATTCATATAATGCTATAAGTTCGGGGTGCCACACTTATGAAAGTGTTCGGACTTATCACACCATAATGTGGGGAACATAAGCCCCTGGTGTATTAGGCCGTACCGAAATATACGGGTGCAATATGTCATGTAATGAACATATATATATAAAGTAATGTAATTGCAGTCGAAAAGTCACTAGTAGAAAAGGGGGCAATGGTCCAGGCCGGTCCAGCGATTAGTCCTGGTTCAATCCAGAACCGGGACCAATGGGGCATCGGACCCGGTTCGGAGCCCCGGGGCCGGCCGGGCCACGCCGGCCATTGGTCCCGGTTCGTTCGACCTTTTGGTCCCGGTTGGTAGGATGAACCGACCAATGATCCCCGCCTCCTGGCCAACAACCATTCGTCCCCGGTTCTTGGCACGAACCGGGACTAAAGGGAGTTTCATTAGTCCCGGTTCAGACGACCAACCGGGACCAATGGTGGTGTTTATATATACCCCCACAAGCAAGAGCAGAGCACACCGCTCTGCTTTTTTGGCCGAGGGGAGAGGGCTTGGTGGTGCTCTAGCTCACCTCATATGCACACAAGGTGTTCGATGGAATGCCCGAGCCACACTACTTAAGGTTTCTCCTCTCAAGCTCGACCGCCAAGCTCCATTTTCCTCCATATTTGTCTAGGTTTAGCGGTCCGTCACGCCCCATCCCCGCCTTCAACGTCAGCCGATCACCCGCACCGATCTCATCGGCGGCACCACCGTGGTGAGCCTCTTGTTCTTATCTTCTTTCCGAAAGGAAAAATATTCTTATTTGTATGTTTAGATAGATATATACTTGTATAATTTTCTTACTTTTATTATTGCATCTTATATAGTGCGATGGTTTTGGTATCCGCCTCGCCGGCCCTCGGCCCCGCTCTATGATTCGGATGTGGTATATATTATCTTTTCATAACTATTGGTTCATTTATTGTTTATGACAATTATGCCGACCAACGTGACATAGATTTTATTCATCTAGGAGGTTGTTGAACCGAAATTCCAACCGACCCTATTGTCGAGAGGTTAAATTTAGTTGAAGAAGAAAACAATTTGTTGAAGGAAAAAATTAGAAAAATTGAGGAGGAGAAGATGATATTGGAGTTGCATGTTGCGGATGTCGTCGATGATCACAAGATCAAGATGGATGCAATGCGCTTGAAGATTAGAAAGATTAGAAAATATGCCATTCATACCGAGGCTTGGTATCATTATGTCGTTGGATCAGTTGTTACATTGGTTGCGATTATGATCGCATTTGTTTTCACATTGAAATGTTTTACATAGTTTCAGTGTATGGTTTAATTAATTTAGATGCTCTGCAGAGCTTTATGTTGTTAGATGAGAACTATGTATGTACTTTGGTTTTAATGTGATGATGAACTTCTATTAATTTGGTCACTTAATTAATTATCTATTCATGATCTCTCTAATGATTTTTGACACACTTAATTATATATAATGCACACAGATGAACCGTCAGGGCTACTCGCCTTCGCCGTCGCCGCCGCCCCCTGTGAGCATAGCCTGCTCCCGCGCCCCTCCCGTCCCGCGCCCTGGCGTCCACACTGCCGCCTCACCCGGCCGCCGCCCGCCGCCTCAGGCTGCCAGGCTGCCGCGCCTGTCTCTCTGTGCAAGCGGTCACGCCGCCCGCCTCACGACACGCCACAAGGCCACCTTCCCGCCCTGCCCTGCCCTGCATTTTTTGTTCATTGCATTTTTTTCATATGTATAATGTATATATGTATGTGGTATACCTATATATATATGTGATGAATGGTCGATGTGGCTATATATGTATGTATGAATATAATGTTCATAGCATTTTTTTTGTTTATATATGTTTTTCATATATGTATTAATTTTATATTTAGGTTGTTAGTAGATATCGATCGATTTTAGGTTAGTGCATTTTAGGTTAGTGTAGAGGAGAAAGTAAAATAAGGAAAAGGAAGAAAAGAGGAAGAAGGAAGAAGGAAGAAGAAGAAGAAGAAGAAAAGAAGAAAAAAAGAGGAGAAGAAGTGTGTTATATGTGTTTGTATGTATATATATGTGTACATATTCATAGTATTTTTTCAGTAAGTGTATTTTTTTTGTTCATTGCATTTTTTTCATATGTATAATGTATATATGTATGTGGTAGCTATATATATATGTGATGAATGGATGTGGCTATATATGTATGCATGTATGAATATAATGTTCATATAGCATTTTTTTTGTTTATATATGTTTTTCATATATGTATTAATTTTATATTTAGGTTGTTAGTAGATATCGATCGATTTTAGGTTAGTGCATTTTAGGTTAGTGTAGAGGAGAAAGTAAAATAAGGAAAAGGAAGAAAAGAGGAAGAAGGAAGAAGGAAGAAGAAGAAGAAAAGAATGAGAGGAAGTAAAATAAGAAGAGGAAGAAAGGAGAAAAGAGGAGAGGAAGAAGAGGAGAAATAAATAAGAAGAGGAAAAAGAAGAAAAGAAGAGGAGAAGAAGAAAGGAATAGAGGAGAAGAAGAAAAATAGAAGAAAAAATTCTATTTTTCTTCTTCTCCTCTATTCCTTTCTTCTTCTCCTCTTTTTTTTCTTCTTTTACTACTTCTTCTTCTTCCTTCTTCCTTCTTCCTCTTTTCTTCCTTTTCCTTAATTATTTTCCTTTCTCGAGGGAGAAGAAGAAAAGAAGAGGAGAAGAAGAAAGAAAGGAAAGGAGAAAGAAGAAACTTAAACACGAGGGGTGGTACCGATACCCCTCCCCGATATGTATATGTATGTCGCGTCGTTGTCGATATAATTAACCCCTCTAGATACAACTGCAGCAGCCCCTCGCCCTCTCGCCGACCAAAACTCTCGAGGACACCCAAACCCTAGAGAGAAAACGATGTTGAATAATAATTGACATGTTGTCAATATTTGCGTAAACTATGGAGCACTCCCGAGACGAAGAAACAGAAGCGATGTTGGGGAAATAATCGCAAATGGAAGTGATGATGTTAGGCCATTTCTCATCGACACCGCTGGTCGATGGATGAAGAAGAGGGCTATGATTATGATGGCTTCGACCCTGCATTAATGCCGTACAAGAGGAGGACTATGTTCATGATGGCTCCGTGACACAATGGAGGTACAAGACGAAGGAGACCGTGTTGAGCCGAAGTCACCGAACCGAGTCCGCCAGGTATATATATATTAGTTAAGCCCGTGTTGACAAGTTAATTGATGCATCCATTGTTTTGGTATATGTACACATATTAAGTATACTGTCGCCTTTCTTCCTTATAATTTCTAGCCCTCCGGATCGAGCACAACTTGCACGGAGACGAGGCCCAAGAAAAGTTGAGCTCGGATGAAAAGTTTGAGATCATAGAAATCGCGCCGACGGCGAACCGATTGAACCCATCCGACAAAGAAGGCATTTTCGCTCGGTCAAAGGGGTTCTTGTTAGGAAAGGATCCCGATCAGATCCAAAGAATGGTATAAGCTCATAAGGATGAAGACCCCGAGGTGTCTTATGTCAATGATTTGCGTAAAGAAGATCTTTGGAATGAGCTGAAGGCAAATTTCACCCTACCGCCAGAGGAGGATCCGGAGAAGCCGCTTAAAGAGCAATTAATCAAGTCTTGTGCTCTTAAGAAGATGGCTGGCCTAATGAGGAGGTGGAGGAAAGAGCTGAACCAGTTTGTCCGTAAAAAAGAGACACCAGAATTCATCGGCAAATATGAGAAGATCAAAGATCATCGCCCGCATTTGTGGCCCACAAGACATCGGAAAAGAGTAAGAAGATGTCGGAGACAAACAAGAAAAATGCTGCGAAGAAGACGCTTCACCATCGCACGGGTCGTGGCTACCTCAAAGCCCGCCTAAGTGGTCCAAGGCTGAGCATGATCTGCTTGAAAAGGGATCGAACCGAGACGATATGCGCCGCCGACCGCTGCGGACTTGGTTCTTCGGGCTGGCGGAACCTTGGACCTCAGAATGTGGCAAAGGTCGCGGGACTAACGAGCAATCGCAAACACCAGTCAAGAAACTTCGACAATATATTGTTGCTTTGCAAGAATGAGGGACGCTCCTTCCAAACAGGAGAAGGACGAGCTCACAATGGCCCTTGGGAATCCCGAGCACCCCGGACGGACACGAGGCACGCCAGGCTCGCTCCGTGGAAGGTTGGTTTTCCGGACGCAGGGGTTACAAAACCCACGAGAGGAGGAAGAAAGTGGAGCATGACCAAATGCAGCGCTGCTTGAAGGGTAATGGGGCTAGAGGATCGAGAAGAGGACCGAGAAGCAGCAGATCGCAACAAACGACATGCCAAGCTTCCCGGTTACCCGCCATCTCAGCGCAGTAAGCGCGTTGCTTCCACCGAGCTGCTTCAGCCGGAGCATGTCTTGACGGCCTCGCCAGCTATCCCGTGGATGGTATCACGGAGTCTCAAAATTGCCACATTATGGCGCGATGCATGAATTTGAAGGTCAAGGCTGCTGTTGGCCAAGTTTATCCTAGTGGACCCGCACAACTTATCACCGCCACCGATTCCGTATGATTTGCTAAGGTGATGGTTGATGAAATAACGGAGGATTTGAGGACCTCGGCTTGAGCACCCTACCGTGAAGGGGAGACTAGGCTGGGTTCTGCTCAAGACTCCATGCCTATGGCGGAAGGAGCTCATCGACCTTCTCGAACTGGACGCCTCCGCCTCCTCCTCCTCATCCGGCGAGTCAGGCACTCCGCCTCCTCCACCGCCTCCTCCTCCCGTGAGTGAAGATCGGCACGCGCGTGGCGGCACTCCGCCCCTTCTCCGGGCGTGGCGGCACTCCGCCTCCTCCTTCTCCGCCTCGCCCGGGGCGGAAGAGACCCGCCCGCCCGGCTGCTCCGGACGTCAGAGTCCTTCTCCTCCGCCTCGTAAGCAAGCACGAAGGAAGACAGACGCCGCAGCCGCCTGCTCCGCCCGCGCCTAGCAGCACAAGAAGAGAGAGGCAATACAGATACGGTCCACCTCTAAAGCCTGTAGAGAAGTTACCGTATGAGAGGAGCAAGGAGGAAAACGATACGATCGTGCAGAGCCAAGTGAAGGAGTTCTTTGAAGGGGTTAAAGCAAAGATACATCCACCTCCGGAGGAGAAGGTCGATCCGTGAAAGCAAAGCGCACTCTCGATGCCCCGAGGAAACCACCAAAGTCTCCGCCGAGAACCAACTATGAGCGACATCGAATGACATATCTCCAAGCCAAGCGGTCGGGAACTACTGTTAGGGATAAAAGGTCAAAAGAACAACGGGCAAAGGGGAAAAATTGCCTAGCTCGGCGAACAAGCACAGCAATCGTGCCCCCGCTGAATGTGTCTAATCCTCCGGGACGGTGGCGGTTATGGCAATCTTGAAGATTACCCGCCTGACGATGCACTTCCTGATTTCATGGAGGTGGACTTATTCAGATATGAGTACGGAAGCCTCTCGTCAAAGATGAAAAGTCTCGACAACAATGATGCTAAGATTCCACAGTTGGTACATGAAAACCTGCAGAGAGTCCGAGGGGACGAACACTTTGTATCTGAATATTAAAGAGGAGCACGACCTCGCCTCAAATGATCTGTTGTCTATTCCATTTGAGGAGTTCTTCGAGTTCTTCAATCAAAAGGCCCTCGATAAATTAATGGTCTTTTGCTACTGCCTCGTAAGTACTATTTCGTCATTAGTCTTTATATATAGCTCGGCTCTTTCATTGCATGTATTTATAATTAATTATCCTCAATATATTATGCAGATTGAAGATCGTCGAGTGCAAAAGAATGAAATCTATGATATTGGGTTCATTAACACAAATATCATAGATGTTTTTCTGGTTGAAAAGGACGCCCAAGAGGCCGAGGACAACTTGCTACAATCATTGATCAAAAATCAAAACAAAGATACCATACTCTTTCCTTACCACGGCCCGTGAGTGTTACTATCGTGTGCATATTCGGTTTTCCTTATTACTCGAGCGAGGTTAATGTAATTGATGAGTTATGCTTGCGTGTAGGTACCACTATATTCTTCTGGAGATTAAGCTTGAGCGTGGACTAGTAACCGCCTTAGACTCTGACGGAAAGATCCCAAAGACCTATGCGGAGATGACCGACATGCTCAGCAAGTAAGTTCAATCGATCATTATCGCACCATATCGGCAACTTTTATTCATTTCTTGATATCTCAAGTAATAACAAATATTTTCTTTGTCTTGCAGGGTTTGGAAACAGTTCACCGCACAAGCTCCGGACTGCCAAGGAGCTGCGATATACATACCCGAAAGTAAGTACTCTCAAGCGCAAGATCTCCGTTGATTCTATAGCTATACTTTCATCAATGCCATTTATATAATGCTTCATTATCAGTTTGATTGACCTCTATTTCTCGTAAAGTGCTTGTGGCAGGAGGAAGGAATGATTTCTGTGGATACTACGTGTGCGAGTTCATCCACAACGCGACATTGAAAAACAAGCGGGCTACTCTAGAAGACAATATGAAGTGCGTAAGCAATAATATTCGCAATTTCATTTTATTACACCATCATTTCTGTTGAGTTTCATTCATATATATGTATTAATTAACCCCTTCTTCAAATTAGACGTGGCAGATGCGGATGAACTCCTAGAACCAGATCGCATGAAAGCAATTCAAGAGGAATTGGCGGATTCTTTCTTGATCACGCCATCAAGAAAGCCGAGAATACCATGTGGAACTTGAATTCAAATCCTAGTGGTTTGTAATTAAGAGATCTTATATAGATTGTACATGTATGTAGCCAAGAAACTTGTTGTTCGACCAATCTCTAGAGAAGGAGAGGTCGATCGATCACTTCTCTCGGTATGCATGACTAACTTCAGATTGAATGGTTCTCTCGATCACTTATGTATATTTACTACGTGGGCCGAAAGCAAGCACGACATAATTAAGAGAGGACACTTCTCTCTATTAATTAGCTAGCTAACGTAAACACCTAAATTAACCCCCCAAAACCCCCAACCCCCTCCTTTCAAAAAAAAAAAAAAACCAGGCCATCGAATGCAGACACGTGGGCGCCTTTTGGTCCCGGTTGAGCCTACAACCGGGACCAAAGGCCCTCGACCGCCTCGGCGCCAGGGGCCACGTGGAGGTTCATTGGTCCCGGTTCGTGCTGAACCGGGACTAATGGGTTAAGGTATTAGTAACGACCCATTAGTCCCGGTTCCCGAACCGGGACAAAAGGCCCTTACGAACCGGGACTGATTGGTGGTTTTCTACTAGTGAGTGCTGCATTATTTATTAAAGGAAGTCTGCTATGAGTGCGAACTGATACAAATAGTGCAGTAAGCAAGGGATTTGGACTAACTAAACATGCCCCCCTCCAGGGATGAGCTGCGGACTTGGTGTATATAATCGAATTTAATGCTCGTAATTAAGACCACCTGAGTGTTCGTCGCATCCTTCTTTTTCCCTGGCTGTTGCATCGTGAGTTTGGCAGGTTCACCGCCGGACAGGGCCACTGGTTAACGGAGTCCTGTGTATACAAATAAGGAAAATAATAAAAAAGAGTGGCACACTTGCGAGCCCCTGGTGTGGTCAAGCCGCACTCTGGGTCCATTGTGATCGTGCCCCTTCCCCTACGCCCATGGTATCTCCAAAGCGTAATGATGTACGCGGAGGGTTGTTCTTGCAATCATGCGAGGGCGGGGGTTAGGGCCGCATTGCTACGCGTGCTCTGATCGTGCCAGATGGTCTTGGTTGATATTGCTTCAGGCGCTGTTTTGCTATATCCGCCGCTTAACGGCCGGACTCAAAATTGCCTTAAAAGGCTGCTCAGACTTCTACCGCGAGAGTCAGATGTTCCTCCGTTCGGAGGGAGCGCCCGTATTTCCGCTGACCGTGATGACTCCACGAGGGCCTGGCATCTTGAGCTTGAGGTATGCATAATGCGGCACCGCGTTGAACTTTGCAAACGCGGTTCATCCGAGCAGAGCGTCATAGCCGCTGCGGAATGGGACTATGTCGAAGATTAACTCCTCGCTTCGGAAATTGTGCGGGGATCCGAAGACCACTTCCAGTGTGACTGAGCCTGTGCAATTGGCTTCCACACCTGGTATGACACCTTTAAAGGTTGTCTTTGTAGGTTTAATCCTTGAGGGGTCTATGCCCATTGTCGGTGTCAAAACCGGCGGATCTCGGGTAGGGGGTCCCGAACTGTGCGTCTAGGCGGATGGTAACAGGAGGCAAGGGACACAGTGTTTTTACCCAGGTTCGGGCCCTCTCGATGGAGGTAAAACCCTACGTCCTGCTTGATTAATATTGATGATGTAGGTAGTACAAGAGTAGATCTACCACGAGATCAAGGAGGCTAAACCCTAGAAGCTAGCCTATGGTATGATTGTTGTGATGTAATGTTCGTCCTATGGACTAAAGCCCTCCGGTTTATATAGACACTGGAGAGGCTAGGGTTACGTAGAGTCGGTTACAATGGTAGGAGATCCACATATCCGTATTGCCAAGCTTGCCTTCCACGCCAAGGAAAGTACCATCCGGACACGAGCCGGAGTCTTCAATCTTCTATCTTCGTAGTCGTGGAGTCCGGCGGATAATGATAGTCCGCTGTCCGGACACCCCTAGTCCAGACTCCTCAAGAGTCTCCCTGAACCAGTCTTCAATGACGATAAGTCCGCGCGTATAATGTTCGGCGTTGCAAGGCGGGTTCCTCCCTTGAATAATCTAGAGAAGATGATGAACACCAGGATAGTGTCCGCTCTGCAAAAATAATTTCCACGCTCCACCGTAGAGAGAAATAAAACGATACACCGACTCAATCTGCCGACGATTATGCAGCGTGACATCACACCGCTACCAAGCCCTTGTTTGAATCGCTTTTATTATTCCACCTCAAAGACGCTTAGCGGCGGTTTCCTTGGCACGCCTTGTCGAGGCAGTAGATCGTGTCCCCTTTATTCCGGGATCCTCATCAATACGTGCGTGGGTAACCCAACCGTTCCCGTCGCCACACCTCCTCTATCGAAGGGGAATCCTAAACGGTCACGAAGACGGCCCTTGGTATTTCTTCCCCTTTATAAGAGGACCAAGACCTGTCCTTGTTCTTCAATCTCGCATCAAATCTTTCCTCCGCTCCCAGTTCCAACACCTAGAGCTTCAGATTCGAGCACTTCGGATCCTCAACAATGTCCGGCTCCGACCTCCAGGGCCGGTGGATGCCCTCCTCCGCGGAGGAGGACATATTGAAGTTGCGTGAGGCCAAGCACCGCCCACGGTTTCGCACAGGTTGCCTGCCCTGGTAGGCCGTGCCAGCCCCCGAGCCCGGCGAATACGCTGCTTATATCTCACCTCCGCCGGGATTAGGCTTCCCGACGGATCCTTCGTGAGAGAGCTCTGTTCTACTATGGGCTGGACTTCCACGACTTGGCTCCGAGTCCATCCTCCACATCTCCGCATTTATTATTGTCTGCGAAGCCTTCCTCCGCGTCATCCCCACTTCGCCTGTGCTCGAAAACCTTTAAGGTGGAGCCGAGATGATTTGGGGGCGCTCAGCGAGCGGTGGGCGACCATAAGCAAGAAGGTCGATGCCCCGTGGCTCGAAGGTTCCTTCCAAGAGGAACTGGGATTGTGGCAGCAGGAGTGGTTTTACATCACTGCTCCAAGGGGCAGCAAGCAAAAGCCGCCGCCCTCATTCCGCCCGGGACCTCCACGGCAATTGATGTCGTGGGTCAACCAAGGGCTCAACTGGGGGCCATCCGAGGACGTGCCTTCACTGCAGGGCCGGATTCGAGACCTCCAAATGAGGGAGATCGACCGATCAAGGTGATGCAGTTATGCTAATCGTGCAGCTTCCGCCCGCAAACGCCGCCCTCTCCGCTCTATGGGAGTACAATCCGAGGGACCTCGTATTCTCCAACATTTTATGGGTGCGCCACCCACGGAGATGTACAGCTGTTCTTCGACCGCAGGTGGCGGTCCGGATTTAGCCGAGGACGCAGCCTAAGCCGCGATCGCCGGATACTCGTGTAAATAGCTCGAGTTCGGACATTCTATTTGTATGCCTTTCAAAAGTTCGCCTCCTGACCCTTTGTTCTTTACAGGAATGGGTGGCGCGATCAAGGCTGATAAGATGTCCGGCCCCCCTCCCAGAGACCGCACTGGAGCTCGTGCTGGTCAGAATGTTGGAGGTTGCGCCCACAGAGGGGGCGACGGGGGAAATAAAGGAGCTAATATACTCTGCCCGAAGGGGTGACTGAAGAGGAGGGAACCAAGAACCCCTCCCTTGAAAGGGAGAAGAGGACCGCCTCCGAAAATCCGGAGGCCAAAGCCCCTAAGCGTGGGAAGAAATCCTCACCGGGGGGTCCGACGTCCGGAGAGAATCCGGACGCGCAATCATCGCCGAAGGACCAGCTCTCCAACGAGCCGTAAGTATAAAAGAGGAAGTTAATTAACAAAGAAGTACCTTCATTTGTGCTTCTGTAGGTAACCGAACTATTTGTTTCGCAGTTCGGATCTGCAACCCTCTCAAATGAGTTCATCTTCGGGGGACCTTCTTCCGGAGATGATGGAGAGCGATACGCCTCCGTCTGCAGCGCCGCCAGATGAGGCAGGCGAGCCTGAAGTGTCGTCACGGAGGGCGTCCCCGAGTCCGGAGGGGCCAGAGAGTTCGGCGCCCACCAGAGTCCGGCCGGGAGAACTGAGGAGTCTGCTTGAGAGGGCGTCCATTTCAGAAGATCACCGTGTGTTAATGCGTATGGTGATTGGAAGGATTTCATCTGCTGAAAGCGGATTGCGTAATGCCGCCATGAGCTTGCTGGCGGGATTTGAGGTATGCGAAAATGGCGCACCCCTTTGTTTTTTAACAGTTTTGCATATAAAAAATGCGCCCTATATAGATAGTAGCCCCTAAGACTCGGTAGGTTGTCGGCAACGACAGCGTACTGAGGATCGAAATCTAATGAATTGAAGTCCGTCGTTCCTATGCAGGTGGCGGATGGTCCGGGGGCTAGCCGGACTAGTGAGTTTTCCGAGCTAGCTCGGCAACTTGACGTGGCAGATGAGGATATCGCACTTGTCAACAGGCGACTTGACGAGTCGCAAGGTAAAATAGTTCTCCACAGCCACTTTATTGAGTGGGTCAAAGCCCGCCTCTGATAAGGTATATGCTGTTTATACGCATGTTGTTGCTGCTGTGGAGAACCTTCGGCCGAACTTGTTCTAGCTAAGGAGCAAGCCCGGCGAGTGACGCGCTGCCTCAAGGGCGGCCGAGGAGTTGAAAGTCAAAAGGCGCGCATTGCCTAAGCAGGGCGGAGGCGGCCGAATTGGCCGCGAAGTAAAGGATGCTACCGACCGCAATGAGGCTCTTGAAAAGGAGCGTTATCGGAGCGGAAGACCTGAAGAAAGCCACCGCCGGTTAAGGATGCCCGCTCTGCAATGCGGGTTATGAAGGAGGAGCTGCGCCAAGCCGAGAAATCACGGCTGGCAAGCCTTTTCGATCGTCGCGGTTTATGGATGCTGGCACGCCAATTTGAGCGGCTGTGGAGTTCGGAGGATCCGTATATGGACTTGGCTGCGAGTGCGGCTGATGCCGTTAAGCACTTCCGGAGCCAGGGGGATCACGAGACGGAAGAGTTATATTGGTCTCAATTCCACAGTCCGGATCGCCCTCTTCCGCTGACGGACAGGTTGGCCGAATGGGCCGAACTAAATAGACTGTCCGGACTGGCCATGACTGACATCGTGGCCCATGTCTGGCCAGAGAGGTCCAAGGCGACGAGCTACTTCGGCCTACTGCAGCAATTCCTTGGGGCGGTGCCGCATATCAAGGAGATGAAGCGGTCGGCCTGCATCGAGGGCGCGCGGATGGCTCTGGCCCATATGAAGGCGTAGTGTCCAGAGATGGACGCCACCGCTGTTGCTGCCCTGGGTTCGGATGGAAACCGGCTTCCTGCCGAGCATTATTTCGGGGAAGTTATGCGTGGCGCTCGTGTAATAGAGTCGCAGTGCTCAAAGAATGTAACGTTCAATTGAACGCATTAACTTGTAGATCAATCTTATATTTACTAATTGGAGGCACCAATCAAGCCACCGTGTTAATCCTCAAAAACTAAGCATATTAACCATCCGATCTCCGTATTAACTATTTACAGCCGTCCATTAGACACCATAGGAGTCCTGGCCTACTGTCCCACGTCATGCACCCTGTATGTAATGTAAAAAAAAAAACTCCTCTCGCATCTCGCAGACCTCTTCCTCCTTCGAGGCATCATCGACAAATCCCTAGCGTTCCTTTTCCAGGTCGTCCTCCTCCTCCCAATCTGCAGTCTTCAAGTAAAACGATTCAATGAGCCTCTTGCTGTCCTCTACATCCTCATGCAGAAATCTCAATTGCCCCAACCACATGCTGCAGACCTGCCATTCATCTTGGCTGAGGAGAAGATCCTTTCAATCTCCTCTGATGCCATGGCCCAACCAAACCTCAACCCATGATGTTCCTCTTCCAGGTCGTCCTCCTCCTCCCAATCTGCAGTCTTCAAGTAAAACAATTCAATGAGCCTCTTGCGGTCCTCTACATCCTCATGCAGAAATCTCAATTGCCCCAACCACATGCTGCAGACCTGCCATTCATCTTGGCTGAGGAGAAGATCCTTTCAATCTCCTCTGATGCCATGGCCCAACCAAACCTCAACCCATGATAAACAATGTAGCGAAGAAGGAGGTGCTACCTGAATCAGATCGGCAGATGCCATTGTTAGAGAAGCTGCAGATTCCGAGAACTATGGTAGACTGATTGCAGGTAATTATGAGGCTAGCAAGGATGCAGCAGGTTTTTGGTTTCAGGGATGTTTATGTTGTGAGACTTTGTCTCGAAGAACAAGTACAGTCTTAGGGTCCCGTTTGGAGAATTTGATGATGTGAGTTTAGTTTCCGAATTATTTAGAAGCGTATTACTAGGATGGATAGATTTATAGGTGCCATACAATCCAGTTAGGGGATTCAATTCATCAAATATGTGGTCATACTTCTGCACAAATAACTCATGCACCTCTTGATTTTTTGTTGGAAACTGGATGAATCGTTTTGGAGGCTTTCTTCAGTCTACTTATATCCGCTTCTTATACCAAACTACAGGTTTGCGCATGGATCTGTACTTTCAATGTTCTGCTTCCCTAATTATCCAGTAGGTCACGTGCATCATAGAAGCACAAACCACACTCTGTTCTGACGATTTTTTTTATTTGTAGCGTTGTCTCATTTGTCTGCAGGTTTTGTATATTGTTATTTGCAGACATGGAATGTATATGTGTTCAAGAGGTCAAGAAGACGGCACCTTAGCCCCATGGTAAAGCTGAACGGCAAGCTGTCCCCTCCTCAACACACTTAAAAAGATTTTTCATCTACATGTCTTCTAATTTCTCTGTATTATGCAGCAAGTGCAAACTGTTACTGTTGCTTTCGTCCCTACAGACGAAATCAGTGGTTGGTGCTTAGCTTGATGCTCTTCAAATCAAGTTTCGGCCTGTCTAGATTGATGCTGTCTTACAGTGCTTTCAAGTAAACAAACTGTTGTAGTAGGAGGATTATCCTAACGAGAGTCTTTATTTTTCTTAGAGATCTATATGGGTAAGGTTTCAAAGTTTAGTTTCAGCCTGTCTTACATTGTAGATTGTATAGAGTTTCTACGCCAAGCTACTTAAAGTCTAAAGGTGTGTGTGAAACCATTCTGTATGGTCTCTGATTCAGGATAACTCTAGGCTTAAGTTCACATATATTTCGAGGTAATCATATGTCAGTTGCAAACTAGATTATATGAGCATAGGAGGTTAGTGATCTCATAGACCTTCAGAAGTTGTTGCTATTCTCTGTTCTAGGCCACATCATTTTTGTACAAATAACAGAGAAGCTAACACCTTTGCCCGTACTATTGCTTATTAAATATTTATGCTTGGCCTTTTTTCCTGTGATGCTGTTGTTATCCCTATCATTGCAGGAAAATTATATTTTCAAGACCCTGGATTTTTCTTAAGAGATGTTTCTATATATGCTTAAATAGTTGGAACTTTTATACAAAATATTAGTATATTCACTATAAGCTCCTTTTAGAAGCTGAGACTAATGTTTTCCATGTAATATATGTATCATTGTATTCTGTTTTTTGCTTATACCTTTCGCCTATAAGTCCACTCTCCATTTATTTTGTTCTTTTAGTTCCTCTAATGTCTCATGGATAACTTGAACTTTCTTAGAACAAAAAAACTAAAAAACGTACTGATTCGATATAACATATATTTTGCCGGTATATTATTTAAGACTTGCGTCACGATCCAGGAGATAAATTTAGGAGGTATCATAAGAGCAGACAAACTAGCAGGCATGTACCATTTATTTTGATTTCTGTTGTGTTGTCTTGGTTCAGACTACAAAGCTTGCATTGTTATATACAAGTTTCAACCAAATAGTGCACTCCTAAGATTTGTGCTTCGTTATGCATGATGCAGGTTTCAACAGACCCTGTTATATGTTGTTCTGAATATGTGCTGCTATTATTCTCTAAAAGAGACAAAATCTCTCCCTAATAATAAAGCACGGATTGGGTCTCCGGGTTCACCGTCACAATGCGCTTCTTCCCGTGATTTTACGCTTTCAGTTTTTTTCAAGACGTTCATATTTTTTCCAAAATCCAAGGTGGTACTAAATAATCTATCTAAGCGTTGTTTTCGTCCGTAATTTTCGTCCGCCCGCATCGAGTTCGGTCGCGCTATGCCTCAACCGCTAGCATGGGCCTCAGCCCATCAAACAAATCTGACAAACAATAGACCGGGCTAACCAATGATCCTGTCAAAAAAGAGGATTTGATCATCTATTACATAATCCCACCTTGCTCCCGGACACTCAAACAAACCAATTTAAATACTACTGTGATTTGAAATCAATAAGCCGGCTGGAATTAGCAGGAAAAGATGGGCAAAGAAAGAAATTAAAACTAAGGAAGAAGATGATTCTGATTTGAAATCTCATAATGATGGTGGGGTGGACGGATGATAATGAGAGAAAAAAAAAGAGTGGGCAACATCTGCGCAAGCAGCATAGGTCATCCGGACAACGAAGTTCCAAGAAGCTGGTGGCGAGAGTAGAGGCGGCGGCGACTGTTGGCGTCTGAACAAACCTCGCCGGACAGCCGGCTCACAAGTCGGCTAATCCCACTGGCTGCTCAGTAGTGTGTGAAAGAGAGATAGAGCGAGAGAAGGGAGATGGATGCAAAATCGCAAATGCATCTCGGTGGAGACGAATGGGTGCTACGTGCCGGTTGTTAGGCCCCAACATTGTTTTTGTCCCCGGTTTTCTTGTGTTTGGACTTAACAGTGTAAAAAAATATTGGGAATGAAATATAATCTTCCAAATCAAACCAAACTTTCATTAAAAAATTCAAAATCATCAGAATTCAAATCTTTTGATCATTTAATAAAATACTCTAAAAGAATTATTAAACTCTCGAAGATTACGCAAGGGCATTTTCAACGCTGACTCTCAACTGCCATGGTCCACCCAAAAACATCTCCCTTACCCACATCCCTCCCACCAGAAGTGGTCAGCGCTGCTCCAGAGCACCAATGTCGCATTCATGCCGGCTCAGAGCGACGCGACCTCTCACTTGCACTTTGGCATTGAAGCGGCGCCGGCCGAGAGCGCCGCCTGCACCGTCCCCCCATGCACGTGACAACTCCATGTTTGAATGGCAGGTCATCGTTCTGCCTTCGTGCATTAAACATGGGCGGTTGCCAAAGAACCTACTCCGATGCCACAAGGCCGTTCGTCTATTGCCCGCCATTAATTAACCACCTTGTCGCTTACCCTGCCATCCGCCGACTATTTAAACTCCAGCCCCTTCCATAGCCGCATCCATCCTCCTCCTCGCCACACCACGACCGTCATGGCCTCCTTGACCTCCAAAGTCATTTGGGACAACCTCTCGTCAGACCAGAAGATGGAGATGCCGCCATTGTTGCCGGCTGGTAGGCCGGCAGGCTAACGGAGGTCGGTGCTACGGACATCCCAATGGAAGATGTGGACAATGACGGGTTTACGCCACCCTCCTCACCGGCCCATGTCGGCATGCCCGTGCTCACTACATTGAAATGGTGTTGGCTGAGTGAGAGGCCTTGTTCCGACAGGCGCAAGCCGACCAGGAGTACAACCTCCGCCTCCTTAACAAGCACCGGAGCGCGGTCGAGCAACTCGCTACTGGCACGGTGATAGCGTCGATGTGGACCAGGCGAAGGAGGAGGCGCTGGTTGACTTTATCGCACCGCCGCAAAATCTGCCGTGACCATCGATTGTACCGCCAAAGATCAGGCGGAGATAGAAGCGGCCTTCAAGGAGATTAGCGAGGAGGACGACGAAGTCTACAACAAGAGCGAGGACGAGGAAGACGTTGCTAGCTCCGCCGACCCGCTCCTCGCCGCCACGACCACGAAGCCGGCACGTCCAAGGGCGTCGTCGGCAACGAGGAAGAGTAGATCATGGGAGTTCACCGACGCTAGGACCCTAGGAAGGCCACTGCCCTTTCGCTCCCGCTGAAGCCAAGCTTGGTGGGCTCAAAATTGTCGGTCGATTAGCCGCTTGCAGGCTATGGAGGCCGAGGCTATGAAAGCGGAGCTGTAGTTTCAGTTCGCAGGGCTCATGGCTGCCGGAAATGCACGAACGGCTCTTGGCAATCATTTAGACTGGGTTTAGAGTATGATTTAGTTCAAATACATTGAAATAAATTAGTTTGCTCTGGTCTATATCAAAATCATCCGATTTTATCTAAAAAGTTATTCAAGTACGAATGAATATCGTCCCTTTTTTAAATATTCATCAAATTTGTTCACTTCCGTTAAATTTCTTCCAAAATACAACCAGACAGATGCGAATAGCTTTGGATGGTCTTCTCCTGCAGCAATGTCTGGAGTGCCCTCCTCCCTCCCCGGGGGCATGTAGATGGATGTGGTGTCCATTTTGCGGTTCAACATTGGAGATGCCCTAAGAATCACATTGTATGTTTCTCCCAATAAAAGACTATTCCATGCACATGTAAGAATCAGATTGTATCAGATTGTATGCTTCTTCCAATAAAAGACTACTACATGCATCATTACTCTTTCAATCGATTGAAGTGTAGTGCTTAAGCATGCGCCAATGAAGGACGTTAGGGTGGCTTCTCACATTAACACTTTACGATCCAAATAAGTGGAGTGTAGTGGCAGGTGAAGCTGGTTTTTTCAATTTGTTCGCCCGTTGCAACGCACGGGCATATGTACTAGTAAGAAAAGAAGAAAGAATAACCTTCTCCCGATCTAGCGGCAAGCTG
Organism: Aegilops speltoides; assembly: GCA_021437245.1. Taxonomy (NCBI): domain Eukaryota; kingdom Viridiplantae; phylum Streptophyta; class Magnoliopsida; order Poales; family Poaceae; genus Aegilops; species Aegilops speltoides. The sequence continues at coordinate 478,713,557 of CM038144.1, forward strand.
GCGGCCGTTGGACAGCCATGATATGTCCCTGCTGTCTGGATTGTATGCCACGGTCAGTTTAGTTTGCTTCTTCTCCAACACGTACATAATGTAGCCATCAATTGCGACGCTGCCCCGGCTGATGGACAACCATGACCTCCTGTCGTATGGATTATGTTCCATGCCCAATGAAGTTTGCTACGTCTCTAACATGTATCTCATGCAGCCATAAACTGCCCGTCTGTCTGAGCTCTGTACTTGGCACCTTCTCAGCGATAAACATAGTCCTTTGGTGTTTTATGGTAGGTGCTCGCATCTTTCCAATGAGATCGTAAGGGTGTTTCTCCTTCTCAGGTATAAACGTAGTCATTTTTGGCCGTTTTGATCTTAGTGACCACCATCAATTGGCCGTCAATAAGCATCTGCCTCCGTCTCAACTCTCAAGGAGAAAAAGGTATGGATGTAGAAAGCATGGCCGGCAGTGATGCATCTAGGCAATGAAATAGTCAAATCTGATCAAACAGTAGAAGAGGAAGTTGGGGTGAAAACCATCTGAAGTACCACGCATCTGTTCCTTTTCCTTTTAGCTACTTGGTTCTCCCCGTGCAATTTTTGTGGCCTGCACGGTGTGCCACTTTGTGTGAGAAATGGGCTGATATGATTTAGTACGCTCAACTCTGATATTAACAAAAGTTCAACAGTTAACAGTTTGCAAGATAACTGTTTTTTACCATCTCTTAGTTGCAGACCACAGATAATAACTTACCAAAAAAATCAGATTATGGATGCTTATATTCGCTACTCAAGATTGGAAGACCATTATAATTTCAAGCATTTCCCCTTTAGGTATTACTGATGTTCGAGATAGATAGATTGCTGGAGACTGGATAGCATGATCGTCATTGTTGTTTGCACATTAGTATATCTGATATGGTACCTTTTTTAATCTAAGTTTGTACATGTATTTCAATAATGCAAATATACTACATTGAAATGATGTCCTCATATCAGAACTTCGCAAGAAAGAAAAGATATCAAGTTATGGCAGCATATGATTCTCGCATTAGTTTTTCTACTGTGAATTTCTGTAAGTTCCTAATAGTTTGCTACTAAGGCCAGTTTGAACAGCATGAATATTGCAAGGATATTCTTTTCAGGTGTAGCATGTTATTTGTGATGTGCAGATCCAGCGGTGAGTGAGATTGATCTATCGTGCGTACTTATTTATAACAACATAACTTAAGAAACTACATTTTTGTTGGAAATTAGGATTCAGATGGGGTTACCCTCTAGAGACATTTCATTCACGTTCTTTCATTCTGTATTAGACCGATGAAAGTTTGAACGTTTCTCTGGAAAAAGGGAATTTTTGTACTAATTTTTATATTCTAATAATTTTTGGTCCTAATTAATCCTAACAAAGATGCAGTAGCCCAATGATTTTCCTGATCCACGTCCATCATGTTAAAGAGAAATAACTACAATCGTCATATGTAATATCTGATACTCATTCTTAAATATTTGGCATGTGGTTCCTTTTTGCGTTTCTTGAAAATCCATATTTTATTTCTACTTTTCAGTTTTATTGTCTCATAGTGTTATTCATATTTCTATTGTGTATGATGATTAGTTGGGAGATATTCAAAGTTGCATTCCAAGTTCTTATATATTTCAAACTCCTACTATATTCAACATAAAAAGATCTAAAATTATTTTCACATTCGTGTTTCCAAAATCACTAGATCGTGCGGAAGCACGGGTTGATGACTTAATATGATAATAGGTTTAACTTGTAGATCAATGATTATAGTATGAATGCTTTTTATACTTGTGCTTCCAAGTAGTAAAACTTCTCCTGTGCGGCCGTTTACGTATACTTGTGTATAACCTGAAAGATGCAGTCTTCGACTTCAGTCCCCTCGCACAAGGTGCTGGGTGTTCGCAAAATAGCGTTTTCACACTTAATCCGGCGCCTCGGTCCTGTTATAAGGAGGTGGTAGCATAGCGAACGAGGCAATCCGGACTATAATGCTTTATCTCTTTCACTTAGCCAGTGGAGCTCGAGGGTGGGGCTACGATATAGCCCCTGGTGGCCCCGCACCTCTCCGAATTCGGGGTGCGTAAGTGCCTGACCGAAACGGTCCTTCGCCTAAGCGGGAATTCTAAACATTCCAGATGTCGATCGAGTGGTTGACCAGTCTCGCTGCATCATGACAATCAGTTTCGGCTTTCATCGAGGTGCTCGCCAAATTAACCGGGGCACAATCGCAGAGTTCTCCGGTGCCGCGTTAGCGATGATACGGAACGTAAGGCAGCAAAATACAGGAGCCGGGCAAACCCAACATTTGACCAAAGACATGATTCGAGCTGATGCATATAATGCCTAACTCGAGACGCCAACACTCCGAAGGTGTTCGGACTTTATAATAATGGGCAGGATTATGCCTAAGCCCCTAATGTCCGTGCACGGGCGTGGTCTTCGACGCGCCGACGCCAAAGCGCCAGCTCGCTTTGGCTATAGGAAGGAGCCAAGGGAGAGTAACAACAAGAGACACTAATAAAAAGGTCTCGCGCAGGTCTTAATCTGAAAGAATCCTTGCAACGGGTCCCTACTGCACGTCTGCGCCTGTGTCTCCATTGCGCCATTATCCTGGACGGGTACGCACGTTGTTCATCTGTAGAAATAGAGGAACGTTTAGTTGTAGGAACAGTTCGTGCGAAAAATATGCAAAAGAAGAAATATAAATAATTAAAGCAAGGATTATATGAAACCGTGGTGAGTTGTGCGCGCAGCCCCCTGTGAAAGGGTATGCGGCTAGTCCGGATTCGTCTATCCGAGTCCGGGGTCTTTAAATGACCCTCGCACTGAAATGGCGCCATGTGGACCGGGCATTTTGAGTGTAAGAGACGCGAATGCGGTATGACGTCAAGCGACAAAAGCCTTTCGTCCCAACAGTGCTTGATATTCACTTTTAAAAGGCGATATGGAAAATTAATTTTTCGTCGAAAGTTGTTCGCGATCCAACACGACTTCTAGTAATATTGAGCCTATGCACTTGGCGTAAGGACACTCCTTTGAAGGAAGTGCGGCTGTGTCGAATTTTGGTAGGGTTCATCCCCATCCTACGGATTGTGTTTGAATATAGCAGGTTTAAGTCACTGCCTCCGCCCATTAGGGCGCTTTGTGAATTGTAATCCGCCTATTATCGGATTCAATATCGGGAGTCCGTCCCGCGTTTCCAACGCTTCTGGAATAGTCCAGGTGGTCGAAAGTGATTGGTTTTGATATCCAATCTCTACAGTCTGTTGGGTTGGACCGTGCGAAGCTCCTTTTAGAAAGTGCCGCACTATTTTTCTGTATTATCACATGAAGTGAGTTTACTGGTTTAACCCCTTGTGGGAAAGTCTTTTGTTTTCCGGTGCTCTGCTGGTGGGGTTTGTCCTCTTCGCGTGACGCGTCGAGCCGCTTGTGTTCGGCATTCAGTCGGCCGGACTGTTTAAAAACCCAACAATCCCTGTGGGTGTGATTTGCAGGCCTTCCGGGGGTACTGTGGATTTGACATATCCGACCCAAAATCTTCTTTAAGTTGGACAATTCACACCGCATCCTTTAGAGGCTGTGTTTTACTATTTGACCGTGAGCTTTTAAATCCGGCGTTGACTGTCGTGCTCTTTGGGCTTTTCTCTTTATTCTAGCGCTGCTCTTTTCTGCGCCGTGATTTTCCGTTTCCATCTCTTATCTCGGATGTACTTGGGTCACTGGTGCTGCTTCTTGCTAGCCAGCTATCCTCTCCCGCACAGAAGCGGGTCATGAGGCTTGTTAATGCGGTCATTGTCCTCGGTTTCTCTTGACCGAGGTGTCTGGCGAGCCATTCGTCTCGGACATTGTGCTTGAAAGCTGCTAAGGCTTCGGCGTCCGGACAGTCGACTATTTGGTTCTTTTGGTGAGGAACCTGTTCCGCAATTTCATGTGACTCTCCGGGCTGTTGAGTTATATGACTTAAATCATCTCGATCCGGGGGCGGACATAGGTCCCTTGAAAATTTGCTCAAACGCTTCTCGAGCTCTTCCCAACTTCCAACAAGTTTTTCGGGAGGCTTTTGAGCCAATGACGGGCTGGCCCTTTGAGCTTGAGGGTAGATATTTTATGGCATGGAGATCGCCTCCCCGCCATATGTATATGCAATATATAGTCTTCTATCCGCACTCTGTGGTCTGTTGTTCCATCGTAGGCTTCTATGTTTATGGGTTTAAACCCTGCTGGGAATTCATGATCCAGCACCTCGTCGGTTAAACATAGTGGGTGTGCGGCGCCCCTGTACTTGTATGTGCCGCTATCGTCGGACACTTGACGTGTTGCTTTGCCTCTTAGGGCTTTCTTTTTGGGTCCGTAGATGGACCTGGCTGGGCCATTGGACGGTGGGGGCTCTATGGCCTCCTCCTCAAATTCTGGAAGCAGCTTACGCTTCGGGTAGCTCTTCGATTGGTGGCCATTGCCGTATTTATCTATGGTTTTGAGTACTTTGCTCCATCTTATTCGAAGTGTGTCTTCCGCTGTTTTGAGCTTCCGCTTTTCCTTCTTTAGGCTTCTTGCTGTAGCGATGAGCCTGCGCTTAAAAAGCTCTTGTTCGTCGGGGTCCTCAGGCGCGACGAGTTCGTCGTCATTGAGGCTTGTCTCGTCTTCTGAGGGAGGTATATAATTATGATCCTCAACCTCTTCGTCTGCCGCCCGTTCGTGAGGGCTTGATTCTGCATCCTCCTGCGCTTGGTCTTGCTGGAGGGGGTTGTCTTCGACACTCTCTGGGGTATTGTTGTTTCCTGTGCCAGAATCTATATTCTTGCTGTGGCGGGATTTAGAGCGGCGCCGCTGACGCCGGCGTTTGGGCTGCTTCTTTAAAGACTCTGCCTCCGCTGCTTCTTCGCCATCCCCTTCTTTTGGGGTGTCCACCATGTATACGCTATATGACGAGGTGGCCTTCCAAAGGCTCAGAGGCGCTGGTTCTGTTCGCTCTCAAAGATCGCGTCCATAGCGTCGAGGTCTTCGGAGTCGTAGTCTAGCATGTCGGTTAGATCCTCGACAGTGGCTACAAAGTGGATGGTGGGTGGGCTCTGAATTTTTCCATCGCCCGAACTCCAACCGTCTTGGCCATAGTCCGGCCAGGATTCTCCTGATAGCGAGAGATGCTTCAGCGAATTCAGGATATCACCAAAAGGCGAGTGTTGGAAAATGTCCGCGGCGGTGAATTCCATGACCGGCGCCCAATCCATATCAATTTTTGTAGGGGCGCGGGAGGTTCGGAGTCTGGCGCCTCGGAATCACGGGTTTCGCAGGGGACAAGATCAGTGTTCGGCTCCATCGCCGTGGGTGTTGAAGCCCCCAGGGCGGCGTCTACCCACCGGCCCTCGATATGGGCGATCGGCTCCGGGCTAATGGACAAAGCGGATCCGAGTGCGGCCACCAAGGCACTGTCCGGCGGCAGAGCTAGATCGTGCCCATCATCATAGTGCAGCGTGCTTGGCTGTGGCTCGAGTCCATCGAAGATCAAGTCTCCGTGGACATCAGCCGTGAAGTTTAAGCTTCCGAATCTGACCTGACGGCCAGGGGCGTAGCTTTCGATCTGCTCCAGATGGCCAAGGGAAATGGCCCGCAGTGCAAAGCCGCCGGATACAAAGATCTGTCCGGAGAGAAAAGTCTCAACCAGGACAGTGTTGTTGGTTGAAGATAACATCAAGCCTATCGGCGACGACACAGAGGAACTCTCAATGAAAGCACCAATGTCGATGTCAAAACCGACGGATCTCGGGTAGGGGGTCCCGAACTGTGCGTCTAGGCGGATGGTAACAGGAGGCAAGGGACACAATGTTTTTACCCAGGTTCGGGCCCTCTCGATGGAGGTAAAACCCTACGTCCTGCTTGATTAATATTGATGATGTAGGTAGTACAAGAGTAGATCTACCACGAGATCAAGGAGGCTAAACCCTAGAAGCTAGCCTATGGTATGATTTTTGTGATGTAATGTTCGTCCTATGGACTAAAGCCCTCCGGTTTATATAGACACCGGAGAGGCTAGGGTTACGCAGAGTCGGTTACAATGGTAGGAGATCCACATATCCGTATTGCCAAGCTTGCCTTCCACGCCAAGGAAAGTACCTTCCGGACACGAGCCGGAGTCTTCAATCTTCTATCTTCGTAGTCGTGGAGTCCGGCGGATAATGATAGTCCGGCTGTCCGGACACCCCCTAGTCCAGGACTCCCTCACCCATCTTGCGCACTGTATCCTGATAAAGCAGGTTCAGGCTACTACCGCCATCCATCAGGACTCTCGTGAGGTGAAATCCATCGACGATTGGGTCTAGAACTAATGCGGCAAATCCGCCATGGCGTATGCTGGTCGGATGGTCTCTTCGATCGAAAGTGATCGGACAAGAGGACCATGGATTGAACTTCGGGGCGACTGGATCCATCGCATAGACGTCCCTTAGTGCACGCTTTCGCTCCCTCTTGGGTATATGGGTTGCGTAAATCATGTTCACCGTCCGCACTTGTGGGGGAAAACCCTTCTGTCCTCTATTGTTCGGCGGTCGGGTCTCTTCCTCGTCGTCGCTGTTTAGCCCCTTGTCATTGTTTTCGGCAATTAACTTGCCTGCCTGCTTGAACACCCAACAATCTCTGTTGGTGTGATTGGTTGGCTTTTCAGGGGTGCCATGTATCTGGCATAAGCGGTCGAGTATTCGGTCCAAGTTGGACGGACCCGAAGTGGTTCTTTTGAATGGCTTCTTCCGCTGACCGGGATTAGAGCCTCGGAATCCAGCGTTGACTGTCGTATCCTCCTTATTGTCGCCGTTAATGCGGCGTTTATTTTTGCTTCGACGTGAACTGCCGTTGTGGTCCTTCGTATCCGGACTGCCAGAATTTTTACTGAGGTTGTTGCTGCACGCTAGCCAGCTATCCTCTCCCGTGCAAAAGCGGGTCATTAATGATGTGAGTGCTGCCATGGATTTCGGCTTTTCCTGTCCCAGGTGCCGGGCTAGCCACTCGTCGCGGATGTTATGTTTGAAGGCTGTGAGGGCCTCTCAGCATCCGGACAATGACGATTTGGTTTTTCTTTGTCAAGAACCGTGTCGAATTGTCCGCCGATTCCTCCGGCTGCTGAATTATGTGGCTTAGGTCATCGGCGTCTCGTGGCCGCACATACGCGTTCTGAAATTGTCGAGGAATGCGGCTTCCGTGTCTTCCCAACACCCAATTGACTCTGCGGGCAAGCTGTTAAGCCAATGTCGAGCTGGTCCTTTAAGCTTGAGGGAGATATTTGATGGCATGGAGATTGCCGCCATGGGCCATATGGATGTGAAGGAGATAATCTTGATCCAAACCGCGGGTCTGTTGTGCCGTCGTAGGATTCGATGTTTACGGGTTTAAACCCTTCAGGGATTTGATGATCTATTACTTCATCAGTGAAGCATAGCGGGTGTGCGGCGCCTCTATATTGAGCAATATCACAACGCAGCTCGAGAGAGCGTTGTCTGCTGTGTTCGGCCCGGCCGGGTTATTGTATCCGGCGCGACGGTATTCGTCACGGGTCGTGGGGCGCCCTCGTGATCCATAGATGGATCTGGATTGCCTTGCTTTCTCCTCCAATACGTCTCGCAAGTCCGGCGCATTCCCTCTTGGCTTCGTACTTTTGGAGCGATGCCGGGGTACGGTCTTTGTGGAGGGTCCGATGCCTCTGTCGCGACCACGGGGTGGTCGGTCGGCCGTATCGTGCGCTGGTGATGAAGGTATGTATGCTTCCTCCTCTAACTGGGGGAGCAACTTGCGTCTGGGGTAGCTTTTGGAGGGGCGTTCGAGTTTAAACTCTTCGACCGCGAGGACCTCGGTCCATCGATCGGCCAGCAGGTCCTGATCACCTTGAAGCTGCTGCTGCTTTTTCTTTAGGCTATTTGCCGTGGCTATAAGTCTGCGTTTAAAACGCTCTTGTTCGACGGGATCCTCGGGCACGATGAATTCGTCGTCGTTGAGGCTTGCCTCGTCTTCGGAGGGAGGTATATAGTTATAATCCTCGACCTCTTTGTCTGCCGCCCTCTCGTGAGGGCTTGCTTCTGCATCCTCCTGCGCTGAGTCTTGCCGGAGGGGATTATCTTCGGCACTCTCTGGGGTATTATTATCTCCTGTGCTGGAATCTCCATTCTTGCTGTGGCGGGATTTAGAGCGGCGCTGCTGACGCCGGCGCTTGGGTTGTTTCTTTAAGGAATCTGCCTCCGTTTCTTCTTCGCTGTCCCCGTCTTTTGGGGTGTCCACCACGTATATGTCGTATGACGAGGTGGTCTTCGAGTGCCTCGTAGGCGCTGGTTCTGTTAAATCTCCGGCATCGCCGCCCATAACGCCGATGTCTTCGAGTCGTAGTC